>OX403618.1:14944958-15544958 GCA_948107695.1 Meliscaeva auricollis
TTTTGTTTTAATTATATTATTTTATTCTTTTAAAGATTCATTTTTTTTTTCTTATTGTTAAGTTAACATTCTTAAACATCTAGATTTTAATTTTCAATGATATTAAATTATCAAATAAATTTTAATTTTTAAATTATTATTTACACTGGAATTTTTTGTGTGTTAAATAACATCGTTATTTATTTTTTAATTTTAGATATTAGTTTTACTATTATTCATGTACAAAATAAATTTATAAAAAATGATATTACCTACTATAGTTTTTTTTATTTTATAAATGCAATTTTAACTGAAAGAATTTGTTTTTTATTTAGATTAACTTTATACAATTTATTTTCATTATCTTTTTTTAAATGATATGATCAAAAATGATTAAAATAAAATAATATCTAATATACCTATATACAAAATGTAAGCTGAAATTTAATTTATTTTGATTTTGTAAAGTCTTTTAATTAAATGGAAGCAATGAACACGCTGTGCAACATCAAAGAATTAAATCTTTTTATTATAATATCTCTTTTATTAAAATGATGATGTAATTTAAAGATTGTGTGCAAAAATCTCATCTTCAACAAAAAAAAAAAAAAAATATTGAAACAAAAAAAAAATATCAGTTGCGATTCTAGGTAAGATTATTTTAATTTAAGTTTTTAGAATACAAAAGCAATGATATCAATTTTCATGAGGAAATTTTATATTATTCAAATTTATGGAGAGAAAATATTTGATATTCGGTACAAAAAAAAAAAAAACAATTTTTTTTTTGCTTTTATTTTATTTCAAAAGAATATCCTTTGGCATATTTGATACCAAACATGTAAATAAACCACGATTTTGGGAGGATTAGAAAAATAACATAAAATGTCATAAAATGTATACCGAAGGAATACAATACATGAGGAGGGGTCAAAAGCACATAAAAAAGAGAAACAACAAAAACAACATTGTAAAGATAAACAATCATGGCTACCAGTCGAAAGGATGTTGTATTCTCTCTTTTTTTTTATTATTTTGCATCGATTTTGTTTATGGTTCAGATAGAAATCGTTAAATTTTTTTTTTGTGATTTATTTTCAATATGGATACAAGAGGATTGAGTTACTTGTATGCTTTCTAACCTTGCAAAGGATTTTGGAGATTGAAAAACTCGTTTTTTTCTTAAACTGATTACGATAGAATTTTTTCTTTATTTTGAACAAAGGAGCCAGGTTTCTCGAAATTAAATGCTTGAAATTATTTAAAATGAAGAAAATTAAAAGAAACCCTTTAAATTCCTTAATTTATAAAAAGAAACAAATACCTAACCAAATTTTTGGTATGAGCCCAAGGTTGATTAAAATTGGCTTTGAAAGTATGACAGAATTTAAAAAAAAAAACATTTCTTTTAGGTGTTACAATTTTCTTTCAGAATTTTGAGAAAAATGTCTATAATTTTTTGCCAAAAATCTGAAAAAAAAAACTATAATTTTGAGGTAAGCTATAAGGAAAGACTGTCAAAACAAAGATATTGACAAAAGAATATGCCCGTTAGCATTCATTCCGAGGTAGTCCAAGAACGATTTTATTGCTCATCCCAGAATTTCCCCTTCCCCTTTTCTCGTAACCGACTCAACGCATTTTGATGAAAATTTTTACAAAAAAGATTTCAATTAAATTTATTTAAAAACCAATTTTTTAAAAACCATTTTAGATCCCCACATATATTTTCTTTAAACAAATTATTTATTTTAAAAACAGATCTAACGATTTTCATTTTATTTTAAAAATTCATCTTTCTCAACGATATAAAATGACAAACCTATTTAGTTTGGCGGTCAAAACCATCTAAGAAGCAGGCCATTTCGCAATTTACGCAATTTTTCCTATATTTGACAAGTTTTAACTTAAATAATTGCTTAGTAAAAGAAAAACTTTTATTTTATGTTTGTCATCGGAAAACCATCTTAAGGTTCTAAATGTTTGTCCTTACTCATATTTCTGCTGAGAATCGTAAAAATGTATCTTTGGTATTATTGCAACTCTGCCCTGATGAAACCCTTCAACTTCCGATGTTGCCATGAAATTCAGTTTGTGCATTTTTGAAATTGTCTTGCAAATATATTTTAGCAAAGTTTTGGCAACCGCCTCTTATCTATGAAATATAAAAATGTTAAAAACAACAAAAATACTTCAATCCCACGGATATTCAGTTTCAGCACAAAAACAAATCTTACGTTTGTAGATATTTTATTAATTTAAATTATTGCCTATGGGGAATGGGCTGATGATGAATTTTTCCTTTTTGTATCACAAGTAAAGTTAAGAAAGTAAATTATAAAAATAAAGTTTGTTCTTGAGTGGCCACAAAATTTGATATAAGAATTTAAAAAAAAAGTTCTTAAAGGGTTTATGGCGTGCAAATTTGTTGTACCATACAAAATTGTTGCGCTTTGTTGCCTTTTTTTTTTTGTGAAAGCAAATTATTATTAAGAGAAGAAGGAGATTGACGCATTAAACAAATTAAAAAAAAAAAAGGAAATTAAGCACGAAATGAGTAAAGTTTCTTATATGTTTTTTTTTTAATATATTTTAATGTTTTGTATTATTTTCTTTTTGTTTTATGTTTTAAGTTAATTCTAGCAATGTTTATAGATTTTTTTTTAGTATAAGAGATCAAGTCTATTATATTTATTTGGTTTTTTTTATGTTTTCTAATCTATTTTATTTATTTATTTATTTTTTAATTTAAGTTTTTATTTTGACAGAGTTTTTTTTTTAAATTTATTCTTAAACCAAAAACTATATCGAATATTTTCACTTTTTACATTTATACAACAGGACAATAATAGAGAGCTAAAATTTGTAATTCTTTATTTAATTTAATTATAACTTTAAGCTTGAGTTTTGTACAAGAGTAAGATCAATTTTCCTGGATTTCTTATGAGTTATGACAAATTTTGATAGCTCGATATGAGTATTTTGCATAAAAAGATTAATGGATTCTTTCATTATAAAATTTAACTTTTTTTCCGAGATTATTTTTAGCAAAAAATTATAATCCAGGAAAATTAATAAAATAAAACATAACTTTGCAGTTCATAAAATATTTGTGTGCATATGAAATAAAATAATGACAATGTACAAGATCTTAGCCATAAAAGTACCTACTAACACTATTATACAATAAATTCTTTTTATTTTTTTTTTTTTTATTTAAGCTTAATATTTCACAATTTCTTTTTATATGGATATTTTTTTTTTATAGTTTTAATTTTACAAATGCATTTTTGGTATCATTTAGCAATAAAATTGCATTCAATTTGTTTTATTTCTTTGATCGTTGGCCAAATTAATTTTTGTATCTTACAGAATTTTAAACAAAAAAAAAACTAACTCTTTAGAAATAAGCTACACTTACAATTATTTTGAGGGATCAATCAGAGAAGTGTATGATGTCTTATTATTTAATTTTTTTTTTCTATTTTTTGAAAATACCTATAGAAATCTATTTTAATTTTTTTTTTTTTTTATTTTAAGGAAATTTTTAATGAAGCTATCTTTTAGATAAGGATGTTGTGTAGGATATATGAATTCGTTGATATGATGTTAAGCTAAGCGCACATGATATTAATGTGAGTGTTATAACTACACTTGGCAAGCATTTGAGGTCCATACTACTGGCTGCATTTGGTTGAATGAAAAACGATAAAAGTTTTATAACAAATAATTCCCGCAATGACATACCTTGGACTGGATCAGCTCTTGAATTGCTTGCATAAACAGTTTCGCGTGATTCGAGTACTGGTGCTTTTTGGGGGCGATCACCTTCGACGGATTCTTCATTGCTGCGCCAGTAGATTGTTGACAAACGGGCCACACACTAGAAAATTTATATATAAAGTCAAATTAAGGTCTTTGTGTAGTAAGATATCATCAAGGACACACACACACAGACAAATCAACAATTTTCTAAAGGACTATTTAATTTTGATGTGTTTTAATTTTTGTTGCCGTAAAATTTTATCAGCTGATATTATTTTTCTCAAACCAAAGATGCTAGCATATTATTACATTGACACAAAAATAAATATACAAACATACCTTCAATTTCATGTCACCATTTCGAAAATGATGTTGTTCTACACGAAATTGCAGACCCAGTATTGAGGTTTCTAGTGCTTCGCGACCGGAAACAATTTTTTCATACCCTCTAACCATTTGGGGTTCAGCTTGTTCACCATTGACAAACCATGTCAACTGTACGGATGGCCTTGAACGCCCTGATGTACAATTTATTCGCACCCAATCTCCAATTTGATAACGTGGTCGACCGCCAGTCATGACAGGTCCTTTGTCAGGAAGATCTGTATATCAAAACAACAAAAAAAAAATTGATATAAATAATAAATCTTATATTAGTATTTTTGAATTATGCTTTATAACGTTATAACGGGTGATTTTTTAGCTGGTTTGGTTTTGGCAACAATGGTTTTGACAACTGACGTGTGTTTAGTACCTTGTGTCACTGTCAAACAGCTTCAATTTGGTTTGCAATTTAACCATGGATCGTCTTACAAATGAACATCAAAATTCGTGCTCGGTTCGAAATGTTCATCGCGCGCTGCTTCCATTTTATGGTCGGCATTCTCGACCATCTGAGCAGTCTATTCGGAAGATTGTGACCAAATTTCGCACCAAATTTACTTTGTTGGACATTAAACCACCAACACGTTTACGTACTGTGCGTAGTGAAGAAAATATTGCGGCCGTATCAGCTGGTGTGACAGAAGACCGCGAAATGTCGATTCGGCGCCGTTCCCAGCAGTTAGGCCTTTGTTACAGCACTACGTGGAAAATTTTGCGGAAGGATTTGGGCGTAAAGCCTTTTAAGATACAGCTGGTGCAAGAGCTAAAGCCAGCCGACCTATCACAACGCGGAATTTTTGGTGAATGGGCTCTTGGAAAGCTGGCCGAGGATCCGCTTTTTTATCGAAAAATTGTGTTCAGCGATGAGGCTCATTTTTGGTTGAATGGGTACGTAAATAAGCAAAATTGCCGCATTTGGAGTGAAGATCAGCCAGAAGCATTGCAACAGCTACCAATGCATCCCGAAAAAACCACTGTTTGGTGCGGTTTATGGGCCGGCGGCATTATTGGGCCATATTTCTTCAAAGATGATGCGAATCGCAGCGTTACTGTCAATGGTGAACGCTACCGAGCGATGATAACAAACTTTTTTTTGCCCGAAATGGAAGTTCTTGACTTGCATGATATTTGGTTTCAACAACACGGTGCCACATGCCACACAGCACGCAAAACAATGGCGCAATTGCGAGGCGAGTTTGGTGAACAGTTAATTTCACGTTTCGGGCCGGTCAATTGGCCGCCTAGATCGTGCGATTTGATTATTTTTTATGGAGGTATGTCAAGGCTAATGTCTATAGGGACAAGCCCGCTTCGATTGACGCACTGGAAGCCAACATCCATGCATTCATTCGTGAGATACCGGCTGATATGTGTGAAAGAGTATGCCAAAATTGGACTCAGCGGATGGGCTACCTGAGACGCAGCCACGGTCAACATTTGCATGAAATTATCTTTAAACATTAAATTGCAAGGTTCAAACTATCGATTCAAATAAATATTTTATTCATTTTTTTTTTTTTTTTTTTTTTTTTTTTAAGTTCTAAGCCTCTTAAAAATCACCCTTTACAAAGAAAAAATATATTCTTTAACAAAACATTGTTGTTTTTAAAAAACACGTTTGAACTTAAAGTTAATACAAATAAATAATTATAACAATGGCATAAAGGGTTTAAGGCAGAGATCCGAAATAAAGGTCAACTTTCTTATTGATAACTCTCTAGAAGTTAACATTCCTAGTAGAGATTTCAGTTTTGGTTTGATATTTATTAAAAAAACATTTTTCAAAATGTCAAGCTAAATAGACTGCAACATGACGTTATAATATTGTAAGTACCAGCTTAGATCAAACGACTATGTGTATATTTTATATGAAGAAATGATAGGTTTTAACAAAGTTTACTCCATTACACATATTTACTTGTTCTATAGGACAAGTATTGGTTTCGTGGCAAAAAAATGTAGGTTTTAATCAAAACCAACATTACAATAATGGAGAAGTCCAAAAAAGTGGTTTTCGTCATGCCGTCTGCTGTGCGTCTGTTCGTCTGTTCGTCTGTTAATCTATTCGTCTATTCCTCTGTTCGTCTGTGCATTCATCTGTACAGAAAGCTACAGCCTAAATTTGGTAGAGATTACTTTTTTGTAATTTTCAAGGTTAGTTTTTTTCTTTGTTTTTGAATATCTCGATTAGAACCAACACCTCCCATATGACGGTTTCGAGTTTTTTTACTTTCCTCGAAAACGGCTGTAACAATTTTGATTAAACTTGGTGTATATAATGTAATAATTGTATTTTTAGTTTTTCTCAAGAAATTCGAAAAACGGAATTATGATGAACACGCTTTTCGGAAAAGTTACCATAATTTTCAGTTATTTCCGTACATTATCATTATACTGATTTCGTTTAAAACTAACTTGTCACCTCAAGAATTATTATTTAGTTTTCCAAAAAAAAAAAAGTTCGTGCGATCCAGTCGTGCATTTTATTTTATTTCATTTCAATTCAACACTAAACCATTTTGCTTGTTTGCAATATTTTTGTGTTAAAAGCTTGAACAAGAAAAACCACTTTATCATCATCGGTACGTTACGTTATTAGCATACCAGCTTCTCAGAATTTTAATTTTAGTTTGCATTTCCGGTACATCTATTACTCAATCAATTACTATTCTAAATCTTCTTCTTCTTCAATTCCTATTAAACCTTACCTTGAACTTGAATAGATATTAAATCATGCACTTAATCTGATGAACAAAAACAATGATATTTAAATTTACGTTTACCAAATACAAGATTCAATAGAATTTCGATAAATTATGTTAATTATTTCCAGGAAAAAATATCCTTATTAAATGCTTAATTGCAGTTCCATGTATTATAATGGATTTCAATCTTTGATTTTGAACCAATTAGCTATATTCTTCATTGCATTGAAAAAATTCTGCATGTTTTCATACGTTGACATTGAGAATTTTCAATAAATTTAATGTCTTGTGCCAAATATTTGGGCAATACAACAACAAAAAATAGGAAATTTATGATAGTTTTTTTTTTTTTTTTCTATAAGGACAAAGTGGTAGCAGCTCTATTGCCAATAAATCATTTTCCGGTCAACAATTATTTGAATATAGCTTGCTCCTACTGACGCCCTCAATTATGAAAAAAAAAAAAAAAAAAATTAAAAACTTGAGTGGCTTCTGCTTCACTCAAATGTTCATGAAGTATATATGATTTTCCTATTGTGGGCGCTCCCTTTGGCTCTAAAATACCTACAGTCCCAATAAAAATGATTTCTTGTTTTTTTTTTCCTAGTAGGTTAACCAGACCTAGCAGCCAGAGGACTCTCTCTTTGAAAATATCATTTTTTTATTTGCCTCGAGTAGGATACGAGAGTAGGGTAAAAGAGAAAAAAAAAAAAAAAAATAATTCCGTGATCGTATTTAACGACGACGATTCTAAACAAACATCCGTGTACTAGTAGTTGCCCTCAGCACAACCATACCAACCAACCAAAAAGGAATAATTTGCAAGCACATGCAATTTACATCCTTCCCATGCCCGTTTTCATGGCTTAATCCTTAACTACAACCTACAGCAAGCTTAGTGATTGTGTATGTGCAGGAATATGTGTGTGGGATGTGGGCTTTTGTTTTTTACCACTGAGCATAAAACCGTTTGCTCCCTTTTGGCTTGGCTTTTGAGTTTAGCATTTGATGCTTTTTTAAATACATACATATTTTCGTATGTGGTATGTACATGTACATGTGTAGGTACTTGTACTTACCAGGGTCTTTGTTTAGCAATTCTTTTGCTTTCCGATGCGGTGTTTGTTTTTTTTTTTTTTGCAACAGTCATTGGATTTAAAGAGAAAATAATCTCTTTTGATTGAACATAAACAAATGACATAAATAAGACTTGAAAAGATGCTATTTGATTATTTGAATTATTCAAAAATGTTATTTTAGACATTTTTAAATGTCTTAATGAGATGTAATAAAATAGCTTTACCATTATGTACAGAGCTTCAAAGGCGTTTACTCCTTTTGAGCCGATTTCCACTATTTATTATTACAGAAGGTACCTTTAGGATTATTGTGCTTAATACAGGCACAGCTTTTTTATGGATTTTCTCAGTACAGTACCTATAGAGTTATATTGTAAGCACTCCCAGATTTATAGTTTTGTATAATACTAGCCAAAAAAAACCCAGCGTTACCGGGTCTAACTAACTAACTTAGTTACCAAATGACAGCTCTCTCCCTGTGCCAGTATCAAAATCATTTGAAAACCATCCGACCGATATCAATCTGGCCATTTTGAGAGATCGTCGGCCGGTAAGGCTGCCTTCACGGGACATGAACGATGCCCGGTTCATGAACAATGTGAACATGTCTTGAAATGTTGAAATGGAATGGAACAACTATTCTTTTGGAATGTCTCGTTTTCTGTTTTGGTTCAGTTAAAGGGCCTGACTACACCTTACACTTTTCGATTTTTTGCGTGTGTACATTTCGGCTGACGACAATTGGAATAATCGTCGTGAAAAAATCGTTGAATGTAAATGTTGACAAAAGGAAGCTCAATTTACGGACTAAATTGCTACCGAAAATTGGAATAATCGTCGTGCAAAAATCGTTGAATGTAAATGCTGACAAAAGGAAGCTCAATTTACGGACTAAATTTCTACCGAAAATTGGAATAATCGTCGTGCTAAAATCGTTGAATGTAAATGCCCACCAAAGGAAGCTCAATTTACGGACAAAGTATCTGACGGAATTAAAAAACTTCAGAAAAACTGACATAAATGTGTTTTTTTTTCGCAAAAAAACCGCGCCAAAAGGTTTTTTTGCTACAATTGGCCAATGTAATTAAGCATTAAGGCTGGTATTCACCGAGCTCATAACTTTGAGGCCGGTAATCATCGAGCGCTCATTAGTTAGGGGCTTAAGAGCCACTTAAAGTTATGTTAAGTTAATTTTTGTCAGCATTTTCATTCGACGAGTTTTCCAATGACGATCTTCTGTTTGTGCCAGCGAAAGTTGAGCATGTTTAACTTTGCCAGCCGCAGGTAAAATGGTCTTCAATTGACTATAATAGCCCTGTCGCTTGAAATTTAACTTACAAAGCATCTTATAGGAATTCCTACACCAGCGCCAATAGACAAACTACGTCGCGCTGATGTGTGAACTCTCAGAGACGCTCATAATCAACATACATTTCTTTTGCCAACAAAGAGTCCACAACTTTTTCTATTTCGAAATCAAAGAGTCTCTCAAATAATGTTATGATGTATACAAAGGAAACCTGTGTTGTGTGCAAGCACCTACCTTTACCGTCAGCCTTATCTTATGACACAAAATTGATAGAATTCTGTTAACTGTTAATGATTAATGACACAAACCGGAACTTGATTTCGATACCTAGTAATAGCATTTCATACATATACCTAACCTATACAGACTTATATATTATGTTCAATGTTGATATAAAAATAAAAAATGAGCTTTTTTTTGAATGTACTTACATACAACCACTAGATCTCCGTGTTCGGTGACAGTTTGAAAGGAAGGCGCCTCTCCTGAGACTTCGCAGCGGAAACGTCCTGTCGTTGACAAGTTGACGTTCTTTAACGTCACCAGAGCGTCCGTAGAGTTAGGTGCCTGTACATGAAAAAATTGAAAATACAAATTAAAAAATGAAATTGCAAAAAAGTACTACTTGCGTCATATGAATAGGTCGTGAAGGTAAGTCAGAGAAGTTGGAGTATCCTAAAAGCTACAAGAAAATATAAACTTGCAAAAGCTTAAACTTTCTTTGAAATAACTTTTCAAATATGCACTTGTCGCATTTTGAAATCAATTTTAAAAATTCATGATGATTGAGTTGTTGCAGCTAATCAATATAGAATTCAGTGTATCGAAATGTTTAAGGGAATTCAACAATCAATCATCAATTTGAAAACAAAACCGATGTGAATGGGAATTGTTATAGGTTCGTTTTGATAAATCCACTGAGTATTGAGAAATACCATAAAAAAAAATGGAATAAAAAAGCACGAAATGGAAAATCCATTATAAGACTCTTAGAAAAAAAACACACACACAAAACCCGTGCCAATAAAATCGATCTTCCATTCTTTCTGATGGGCTTCATTTCTCATCTCACCAATAACAGTCAGTCGTTGTAGCAGGTACGTTTGTATATGTATACAGAGGGTATACAGTCGTTCTTTGTCATTCGAATGAAAGATACTTACATCAACCATTACACCTGGCAGCAGGAATGTCTGCGATGGTGGCATATCTCTCGGTACATATCGATAAAATTCATTCCCATCCTTGTACCATTTCACCGAGTACAGCACATCACCGTCCAAATCGTAGAGGCACTCAAGTTGCGCATCAGATCCTTTTACCACGTAGTTTGGTATCCGTACTTCAACTAGTCGCAAGCTGTATGTGTAATCTGCAAGGGAAGACAAAACGGAAATAGAAAAATAAAGTTACTTCGGGCGGATGTTTAGTTTATTTTTTTTTTTTTTTTTTTTTTGTCTTCTTTTTTGCTTTTTTCTTTTTCTTTTTGTTTGCATTGCTATTTCTAGAAAATTAAAAGGTAGACAGAAGCAATGGAATTGCAATGTAAAGGTCATTCGACCGGATGTGTTCAATGGTTTTCAAACGGATCCGGCCAGATACAACAGGTGAACTTCGCCATGAGGTTATATTTTTTGTTTTTTACTTTTTATTTGTTGTCGTAATAAGTTTAAAAAGGATTTTCGTGTAAGTTGGGAAAACAAAAAAAAAAACAAAAAAAGGAATACAAATGAAAGCAGCTACACTGCGAGGCACTTGATTTGATCTTATGAGGTTCTGAGTTTAAACGTGGTGCCACACAAGTTGTCTTTTTTGTGATTAAATTTGGATTTAAAGTAGAGTTTTTAGAAGTTTAGTGTCTTAGGTTAGGTTAGGTTTAAAGTGGCTGTCATTAAAGTTATCTGACACACTAAGACCAATAGAGGTCCAATGTGATACCACGAACTATAGTGAACAAAAAGTTCCCTACTAGTTAAAACCATTTAGAGCTTCTAATGAAGCGAGTGAGACTACTAATGTCTGTGTTTGAGAGATCGCTAGGTTCATTATAGAAGTAGTCCCCTAAATGAAGTTTGCGTCTATAGGAGAGAGCAGGGCATGTACAGAGAAGATGTGAAATTGTTTCTTCCTCTTCTTCGTCTAAACAGCTCCTGCAGAAATCATTTGATAGTACACCGAGTCGTGCCGCGTGTCTACCAATAAGACAGTGTCCCGTTATGACACCTATTACAGATCTGCTAAGGGACAGAAGGCAATTTGACCGTTTCAAATTTAGTTTGGGCCAGATTCGTTTGGTCGCTGTACACGTGGTAGTGTTAAGCCATCTTGTATTTGATTGTTCCAAAGCGATTCGTTTCAGCAGTAGTTTAATTGTAGCTATGGGAATACCTATATTTGCCTTGTTGGGCAGGATAGGCATTTCCGTTCCAATTCTGGCGAGTTCATCGTCTTTGCAATTCCCCGGAATGTCCCGGTGTCCCAGCACCCAAATAAGGTGAATATCAAACTGTTTGGCCATCTCCGTTAGAGACGATCGACAGTCTTGTTCTGTGATAGAGTTTGAGGAGACTGATACAAGGGATTTCAAAGCAGCCTGACTATCTGAGAAGATGCCGATATCCGAACTGGATATCACGTTTTCTTTAAGCCAGGACAAGACTTCCTTTATCGCCAGAATTTCCGCTTGGAATACGGAAAGAGAGACTAAGGTTTAGTCTATCTGAGCACACTCCACCACCCACCCCATTTTCAGTTTTCGATCCATCCGTATAGAAATGAATTGATTCATTTTCTAACAAGGCCCCTTCCTCCCAAGCTGACCTTGTGGGAATGGTGACTTCAAAGTTTTTGTCGCAAACTAGAACAGGAGTGATGTAGTCGGAGTGACTTGGGAATGTTCCGAACAAGTTCAGAATTATGCTGTGGCCAATAGAGTTATTGGTCCATTGAGAGATGGCTTTGAGACGGAAGGCTGTGTTCGCGGCCACTTGTTTGCCATATATATCGAGGGGTGTAAGGTTGAGGAGTATGTCTAAAGCAGCGGAAGGTGTCGAGCGTAGGGCTCCACTGATGCACATGCATGCACGGAGTGCCTTGTACGCTACACAAGTACCTACACGTAATAACCTCCTAGATATGAAAGTAGGTATCAAATATTTTGTAGGTACTCAAAGTTTTAAAATACGTATTTATTTCAGATTTCAAAAAACCTTCTGTTGATAGATACTGTAGTAGGTCCCTTACCTTCGAATTTTTGTTATGATTACACACCGTTCGTTCATTGGCCCTTGTGGTCAAATCAATAACTTTTAAGTATAACTTACCTACCTTCCATCATGGCGTGTGTTTACACAGTGCATTTATTTATATTTACTAGACCATTTGTATTTATTAATGTATACACACTTTCTGATTAAGCCAGAAATCCAAAGACGCTTCATTACGCCCGCAAAGGATTGATAGTTCAATAAGAACAAAATTACCACGACAACAACTCCAAACGTCCGTCTTCGTGCGTCCGTTCCAACGTTCCAACGTCCCAACATCCCAAGTCCCTTTGATCCCATCACCAAGCCTCTTTAGTTTCATTCGACTTGAAATTGTTTGTTTGCACACAGTTATTCGAGTATTGGCGGAAGGGTTTGGATTTGGATTGACGATGAAGAGTATGAGAGTGTAATATAGGTGACAAAATGGCAAATAAACTCTTCTAGAGCTTGCCGCTATACTTGGAAAACGAATCAATATAGAATGGGTGGCAATCAATGGAAATGTTGGGCAAATAAATGTGAGCACTACCAATAAATTTCCAATTGTTTGCACAAAGTGTTATTTCAAGCTCTCTCTCTCTCTCTCTCTCTCTCTCTCTCCCGGTCTCTGTCTAAGATGGCAATTGAGAGATTCCGTCGAGTGGCTTACCACAGCACTATACAGAAAACCCTTCAAGGAGCTGACACATGTAAACAAATGTACTCGTGTGTATATAAAGTGCCCGAACCTCTATAACCGCCGCAGTTATATTATAGAGGAAATTAAGCTTTATGGCTACCACTCGATTTAGAGAGGCCCCTTTTATCGTTTAGTTTTTATATGTGTTGTGTATGAGAGTCCACATCGTAGGAAGGCATAGATTAATCTCCCAGACAGATTTAGTGGTAAGTTGAGGGCGCAAATACGCATTAATAACATAGCATAGCTATAAATGAAGCAGATAGAGCTAATTTTATTATCTTAACAGGGTGGTTTATAACGGGAATTAGATGCATCGTTGATTTTTATTTGTGGAACATTAATGTTGTTCCGAGGAAATTGCGCTAACTTCCCTCCAGTCTGGAAGACCAAGCAAACATATACCATACAGGCAAATTCTTCACGGAGTGCTAACACTAGAAGAAATGGTGTGAAGCTACTCAAGCTTCCAGAGAGTTGAATGATGTTGCAAAGAACTCAACTATTAGAAAGTTTGAGGGGCGAGGGCTCCTCGCAGCATTAGTATTAGTAGCCAAACTAGTGTTGGGAAGAAAACGATTGATAGAGTTCAATTTTTGTCGCCCTAAAGAAAGTTGAAGTCAGCGTTATCGCAGACATAACCATATGCCACCTTGCGTGACCATACCCAGGAAAGAGATTTCTTGCTGGTTCCTATACTTAGGAAAGACATTTTTGGAGGCGTAACACCCCAAAACCCTACGTAGTCTATCTAAAATCCCGATATATTGTCAAAACATTAAGCTCAGCTGAACACCTAAGACCTCTAACAGCTGGTTTGGATCCCGGAAGGATGTTTGAAGTACGTTTAGGAGGCAGCACTCCAGATTGGTCTAAAGTCGAAAATGCAATATAATTATGTTGCCTCGTGGTAAGTGAAGAGACTTATTTAAGAAACCTTGTAATCGGTCTTAGAGCGGATGATGTTAATAGTGAATAAACAAAGAGACTCTAATGAATAGTAGCTGTCAGTAATTCACAGACCTCCCAGAACACTTTTGTTTTGAAAAGTGTGTTGCATCTTAGCCAATTTGTATCGCGAAAAAGTGCAAGGTCCCATTTTACTGCTTCCAAAAGCTTTTACTTCCGTTCAATTGCCAAATCAAGGCCCTTACTTGTGATGCTCAACTTGAACTTGTAAGGCTAGGAGATCAAAAACATCTCCAATGGCTGTTTAAGATATTTGAGACGTAAAGCATCACTCTCATCCTAGACCTGATCTGATGTGATGTGTGAGTAAAGTTTGGTCAAGTGTGCTCTACGGGTTTCACAGCGATATCAACCTTTTTAAAAATTTGAAAGTAAATCGACTAGGTCAGGACAAGTGGAACGTATCCACATTGACGAAGAATCCCAAAGAGTCTTCATATACATTTCCGATGGACAATGTGGGATGAGACGATCAACCAAATTGGTGTTCCTAACTTAAGGTAGATAGCAAGGGGCCTGTTGGTTTTTGACCGAGATGCAACCTGAATTGTAAACACCATCTTATGTAAGTTAGAAAAGCTGCTTTTTAATGATGGTAATGTAGGGCTGGTTTGCCTGTGACCTCATCTAATATTATGAACTTGTTCATAAATCTTAATCCCACACACTTTCTTCTTGCCTTCTTCCTAACCTCCAAAAAAAAAAAAAAAAAACCTTCTAATGCCTACTATACAACAGCTACACCCTGTTCACAGTACATGCATCATTTGTAAGGATGCCGGAAGGTGACAAGGAAAGCGTAAAGTGTATATGGGGGTCAGGTATACCAATACAAACCAACTTGTAAGGTGAGTATACAAATTACATCGTCCTGAATGTAGAAGTTGCGCCTTCTACAAACAATTGGAAATGGTTAATTTATTGCAACATGCTGGCTTCCAGTATCAAATAAGAAGCAAGTTAGTGTATATATGAGCTTAACAAGAGCAAAGGGCTGGGCTTATGGTATCAAATCGTGCCAGTTGCTACAAATTATGGACTCGGTATAGCGCATATAATACCCTCATAAAAACGCCAACAACAAAACAACGACAAACAAACGACGATGACTCCGGAATGCGATAAAAAAAGTGTTCAACAGTGCGCAATTAATTCGCGGGGTGCGATTAAAAACGCTAACAACATTACAGACTCTATATTACTATACCTTCTACCAGAATGTTATAAAAAGCTTCTATAACGAATCTGTTGGTTCCGTGGTTTTGAAGGCACAAATGAGGAACATAACACAATTTTATGCCTTCGAGGCAGTGAAGAGCAAAAAAAAAAATTGTAACGAAGAACGAACTACCAAGAAGCTGATTAGCCAAAACGAAGAAACGTGTGTTGGCGTTCGTTGGTGGGGGTTGGTGGTAGGATGGAAATATAGGTTTTTAATTACTTCCCGTTAAGCGGTGGCAGTAGTTATGGTTATGGCTTTTCATTTAGGTTATTATTGTTATTCGAATTCAGCGGAGGCATAAAGTAATTCGATTTGGGGATAACAAATTATGAGGCGTGTGAAAGAAGCATTGAATTCTATTAAGCCCGTTATCGATTGTAATAAATGTCAAACTGAAACCAATAATAACATCAATTGAGTCGAAGATTGAATGTGTTTTTTTTTTTGGTTTATTATGATATTTTCGGAATGACAAAAGATTTATTTTTATTTTCGTTATTCTTTTATTTCGATAGAAATGTAGCTATCAACCTGCAGTCATAGTGTGTCTTAAGGGTATAATATAATTGAGTTAGCAGTTGAATAATAGAAAACGGTACAATCAGGTGTTAGAATATGCATTAGTGAACACAGTAAACAGTTTAATCGATTTGAAACAATTAACATACAACTATGTACTATTAATTGTGCGCATGCCTTAAGCTAGGTCTACACTGTTGTAACAATTATTTGGTTATCAAACTTCTTTAGACTTCTATAATTGAACTTGATTAATATTCTGTGCAATTTAATGCTTTTATCAAGGTTTAACGAAGGCTCGTCGGGCTGCGGGCGTCGATGCACATCAAGCTCAAGTGATCTAGATTCTAGATCACTTGAGAAACTGTTGCTGCATTTTCCATTTTTTGATTTTAGATTTTGTCGTTCAATCTTCTTTGCCATGTATCCGATCTTCACTATTTTAATACAATCTTTAAAATGTCCTCTCTCCCACATTATTAAATTTGTATACAGAGTCTTCTGAGCTATTGTTTTACTTCTTTAATACTTACTTCTCGAAACAGCAGTTCGTTTTATTTGCATGGTGATGTAGTTATTCGATGTTATAGTAACTCCAGGTAACTAGACAAATTCTCTAAATGCTGTGAAGTTAAGACCGTGTATCACGACATTTTGTCCCAGTTAATGGTAATATTTTCTCGTTATCAGCCAAACCCATTATCACCGCTTCCTTTCCAATGCTGCACTGACATCTAGCTTTGGTCTTCCGATGATGCCAATGTCATCAGCATTAGAAAGAAGATGAACTTTTGAAAAACTGTGCCTTTTTTGTTGACTTCTGACTTTCGTACCGATATGTTAAACCGATATGTTAAAAAAGATGCATGATTATCCTATCTTGAACCTTTCTCGTCATCATCAAAGGCGTCGATAATAGATAATAATACAAATAAAAATGATAATTAAACTAATATAACAAACCTCCCATAACAGCAGAAATGAGTCTGATAAAAATGAGTTATCAGCGATTGAACATTTCCGATTGTAATTTGACAGCTTTGGCTGTAAAAGTGATAAGGAAAAAAAACCTTAAACTATAGTCTTACATATTATTTTCTTAAAATGAAGCAGGTAAGGTGATAAGCTAGCTTTAGAAAAGGAATCAATAGTGGATTGTAACAAGGGTCTCGAATACATATGGGTTTTTGTAAGTACATTTCTTCTTATCAACATTCTTCTTACTATCATACTGCAAAGCTATATTAACAAAATTGCTGTTTCTGTTCTTTTCAGCTTTATATCCAATTCATCTTATGGTCTTTCTATCCTTTCAAACTTTCGGAAAATCTGTGATCAGCTTTTCAAGATTTTCCACTAATTGCTCACTTCCACATGGCCTGATTAAGATCCGAACAGTACACGTGCAGATGTAAAATTCCACCTGCAAGTATCTTTTGTTAAGATCGTCAACATTTGGATCATCCAAATGGCTAGTCACCACAGCCAGCGGGAAGAACCCCCACATGGAGAGCCATGTCTTTTAATGATTCTAAAGACGAGAGGTCGTATTAACTTCTACTTATAAGCCAATGCCCTCAACACTTCGGAATAGACCTAACAAGGTGCTAAGCAAGTAATTCAACTTGACTAGAACTAGAATAATGAGGCTTCATCGAGAAAATTTTTTGGCTTCCGTCAAAGTTTTTGAGAATGCCTTGCGTTTTAATAACATAAACTCCCCCAAAACTCAAAACGTTCAAATTTGCATAAATACATTTTAATGCTTTTCTTTAAAAGTTATTCTTTGGACAAAATACAGCTTTTTAAAGCCATTAAAGTAAAAGCCAATAAAATTATCCTTTATCAATGAACAAAAAGAGAAAAGTCCTTAATCAGTCTGATTAGTAAAACCTCCGTCATTTCAAAAATGACAAATCATTTCAAAAACTCAAAAATAATAGGGAAACCTATAATGGTACCTACTCCGATTCCATTCATAGTATATTTATTTTTCTTATCGAATAATATCGCAATCAATTAGGAGGCCAATAAGTCTCTTAAAACACACACTCTTAAATTACTGCTTTGTATTTTGTTCTCAATATCCTTTATCAGATTAATGTATGACCGACCCTCTTTATCGCTGACATTTATGTTTCGTACCTACTTCATTTTGCTTTCCAAGGCGAGAAAAGAAAAAGTGAAGTGGGTTCCCCTAACACGTGTAGGTATAGCAAAAGAAAAACATCTGTATAGGTACTTCTTTAGCCATAGCACTGGGGTCTTTTCGGCTTTGGTAAATAACCTCACTTAGCACTTAACTCATCATTAAGCAATTGTTTGACAAATCATTTTTAATGTGAATATTTATCCTTCAATCACTCCTCCATCCATCCATCAATCACCAACATCAGTCAATATTATTCAATTCTACTCACATCTCTCCATCATGGTGTCTCTCTCTCTCTCTCTGTCTCTCTCTAGGGTCTCAAATTTACGTACCTATAATATTACTTTCGCATCTAAAACAATTTCCGTGCCATTCAAGTCTCTAGGGGATTTTCACGCACCACCACCGCATACCGCCTGCCATTGAGTATATATATCCTAGAATATCCTCTACTCGTATCTTATCACACCATCAGACATTATGTCTATTAAAATGTCGATGACAGAGATACACACCATCATCACCATCATTGAGCATCGAGGACAAGAGGGAGACCCAAGGAGGCATTAGAGAGCTATAGGTAAAGGTGGTACCTATGTTTGTGTATTAAGTTGTAAGTCTCCTTTGGGAGAGACACAAGTGGTGTGTATATTGTTTACCCCAAGCAAAGTTGTAAACACATCTTCTTCAAAGTAGTTGTTGATAACGGTAATCTCAGTTTGGCATGACAGAACCAACGATGTGAAATTAATTCAGTCAATATCCTTCGCAGGATGAGCCCAACAAAAAAATAAAAAACTTTTGACAAAAAAAAAAATCTCTAGAGTGGAAAGTCTTAGTTAATCTTGTGGCACTATGTTACACCTAAAACCTTAAGTCCTTCAAGCCAGGCAAGACCATGAAGGTCCATCCTCATAGAAAAACTAACACAAAACAACGAAAAAAAAAACAATTTTCTGAATGTTACTGCAGGTCGCCTTGCGCTAGATGTATATCTTTTGAATTTCGTATAACATCCTGTCGTGTCTCAGGAAGAATTTTTCAACTTTTCGTCCTTCCCTCTCAAGGAGTCATTAGTGGCACAAATAAACCCCAACTAAATCCAACAACAACAAAAAGTTGTAAAAAAAGATGAAAGGCACCAAAAATAGGATAAACACTGACAGTACCAGTACACCTACAGTACGGCACAAAAGTATGCCAGCCTACAACTATGTACTGTAGTACTGGCACCGTTGAAAATTTTCAAGAGCACCACACAGCATACACAAAGAGAGTGATAGAGAGAGAGAGAGAGGGAGAAGAGGGACAGATATAGAGAGATGATGTCAAGTACACACAATAAACCCCAGTTAGAACGAACTTTCTGCCTATTGTTGTGCGGTTGAGCTTTTGTGTTTGGATATTTGCCTTAAAGGTTCAAAACATGCTTCCTTTTTAGTTATTCCTTTTGGGTGACAGCATCAACAGCAAAGAAAGTATAT
This sequence comes from Meliscaeva auricollis, assembly GCA_948107695.1. Taxonomy (NCBI): domain Eukaryota; kingdom Metazoa; phylum Arthropoda; class Insecta; order Diptera; family Syrphidae; genus Meliscaeva; species Meliscaeva auricollis. The sequence continues at coordinate 14,964,474 of OX403618.1, forward strand.
TACAACAAGTCTACTTTATCCTCAAACATTGTATTATACAACAAGAACAAAAAAAAAGAGCAAAGAATAACCTTAATGCAGAGCTTTTTTATAAAATAAATCTCTTGAAAGTTTGCAGTCTTATTTTGCTGATTCTTATAGATACAACTCTTGTATAAAAGAAATGACTATGATGTATCTCAGAGATACATAATACAGAAACAGAGACGAAAGATAAATTAAACACTTTCCATGAATAACGAGACAATCCACTTTGTGCAAATTGTGTAATCCGTTCACTTGCGATGGCACTGCTGCCGCTGCCACTTCAATGGTTACTCTCCCGTTTGAAGCTTTAATCTATCAACCAGAATCAACTAATCTTTAAATACTATCATTCCAATGGATTCTTTGGTTATATTTACAATTTAGAAATGGAAATTAATGAATTTTGTTTCGTTCTTGCTTTTATTGTGTGAAATGCTTGGTTTGCTAGAGATTATTGTATTGTCTTAGCTGTTTATTAGGGATTGTGAATCTCTTCCAACCAAAATTTTAAGCTTAAAGTTGTTGGTTATGGTCTTGGATATAAGTTGGGAAAGGGTTAGATTAAGGTTTTATTCTTCAAAGTAAGGGTTGCTGAATTTTCAAGGCATGAAGTTACAATCAACATTGATAAGGAAAGAAATGCTTCGATCTGAACATTTCCACTGATATTCTGATGATACCTATCATATAATCCATATCTCATAGGTACCCACCAAACCAATCAACCCTGAAGTTTTTTTTTTCTACTCTTAAAGTTCACACTGTGTTGTGTTATCACGGAAATATTACCTAACAGAGTTGACCATTTCCGTTGCAGTAAAATACTAATCAAAAACAGTCTTATGATTACTTTGGATTTCCAGACGTCATACGCACATATTAAATGAAGAAGTACACAGTGAAAAATACATATTCTACAACTCGAGGAGCTTTTGAAGTGAATGGTTGCTGATCTGATGTGTCTTTACTACAAAACCTACTCTTAGATCAATCAGTTCGTAAAAGAATAACAAGAAAAGCACTCAGTTCCCAATTTCCCCCAGGGATTTGGAGCCAACTGAGTCAAACAGAAAAGAAAACCTACTCTTAGATCAATCAGTTCGTAAAAGAATAACACGAAAAGCACTCAGTCCCCAATTTCCCCATGGATTTGGAGCCAACTGAGTCAAACAGAAAAGAAAACCTACTCTTAGATCAATCAGTTCGTAAAGGAATAACACGAAAAGCACTCAGTCTCCAATTTTCCCATGAATTTGGAGCCAACGGAGTCAAACAGAAAAGGAATTCTGTACTAAATGGACCAAGAGGGAGCAGATGGACCAATAAACTGCTTAACAGGTGATAAACTGGAGGAGTCCAACAAAAAAAAAAAAAAAAAAAACGAGTAAAGACAAAGAACACCCAGAACCTTTTAAGTATTCCAAGAAAAGGCCGAAAAATTAAGTAACTAAAAGAATAGTGGAATTCTATTGATTTCGAAGAAGAGCTTAGGATTCCTCTTAAAGTGGTGGAAATAACCAAAAACTAAATTCTTCTACTGCTTCGTGGTATTACTCAGTAATGCAATGCATGCAATGTATGCACTAAAAGGTTCATTGGAAGTGATTCAGAGTGAATGATGTCATTTAATGCCAGCGCTTTGGACAAGGGACAACATACCGATGTATGTTGCATGAAATGTAAGGAAAACCTTCCCGGAGCGGAAGGACTATTTCAGCAAAATTATCTTCAGAGGAAGCAAAGCTCCTTCTTGTATCTACCTTTCCTACAGTAATGCAGAAAGGTCAAACAATCTGGCCACCAAACTACACTAAACTGAGCTATATAGAGCCTGGAAAGAAAAGAAGATCCATACTCTTAAAATAGAATAGTCAGGATAATTCCCTATTTGCCTTCATCATATGAAAGACGTTCGGAAGTTACTAGAATGATGGAAACAAGTATATAAGAACTCATCGCTGATATCATCAATGTCAGGGAACTACTACAGTGGGGGACTTGAATACAATTAAAATTATGGAAGCATTATTATAAATTGTTAAGATGGCAAAAATTGTGATCAGAAATGGTTAAGTAATAAAAAAGCTAAGCACTGATCAGTTTGGGGTCTTCAAAAGCAGTTGATCCGAAAACTTCTTCTGCTAGACACATGCTTCTTTCAGTCCCAAAAGTCTTTATTTCAATTTTGTATGGTCAGATTTCTACCTCTGAATTATCCCAGAAGTTCTCTAGTCTTGGAAATAATTTTAACCAGAGTTAACTCTGAATTAGTTTCAGTTTGATTTGACTAAAAAAATACATTTCTGAAGTTGACAGGGGTAGTCCTGAAACAACAGTAACTAAGCATTAAAAACTGGACCTAAGTTTTCTAAAATAAAATTCCCGTAACAGGAACCCAATTTGTGAAACCAAGTTTCAGAAAATTTAACTAGCAGTTCTATTTGTGAAACTTCAAAGTACGCTTTTGATAAACCATACCAGAGAACAACAAAATTTCTAAATGGTGCACTTTACAAAAAAAAGGATTTGCCGCAATCGTGTTCTTTAAATTGAAACCAAAGGACTAATTTGCAAGGAATGATTTTAAACATTAAACAAATCGATTTTACCAACATACGTGTGTATTTTATTTCATTTTACAAGCTCTCATATTATATTGATCCCTTAAAAGAAAGTTTATCCCTCTTGATCAAGACTATGGTCAATCTAATTTTATTATCAAACCACTAACCACACACTTACCTTACAGAACATGGGTCTATAATATTATACAAGTCAAATGTTTACATGCCTTGGAACACAATTTGTGCTCCTTCCATTCGTTTTCCTTTCCTTTTTTTCTGTTGTTGTATTTTTGGCACCCCAAAACAACGATATCGTTTCAGATAATTTTTTTTCTGTATTTAACATAGACTAAGGTAGCTACCAACATACCTCAACCTACCTACAAACACTGTTAAAGTTGGATTTAAAAAAACAAAAAATATTGCTAGAAGGACAAAGTTTTACTTCTCTCCACCATATAATAAGAGAAAGAGAGCAACTGTCACAATATTATTGTAAGCATTAACATTCAGATGTTACACGCTATATAGAATAACATCAACAAAAAAGGTAACCAAGGATATGTTTTCATGTTAAAATTTAAGTGTCGGTTTTGTTGTTAGAATTAAAATTAATAAAAGATATGAGATTACACGAATGGATTCACTTGCTCTATGTTTCTATTTTGTGTTATAAATTCATTTTTAAAGTTTCATAAATATAAATTTATAATTTCTATGTTAGGTGTTGGAAGAAATGAAGAAGATTATCACTAAGCTTCATGCGTATGTTTAATTAATTGCATTGGTAACCACATTATTAATTTCAAATGAAGAATTGTTGAACGATAATTAATTTACCCTCTTTGGATCTACTCAATACCCTTTATTACCAAGTTCGAAGAAAATCGCTTCAGTGGTTAAGGCAGTAGTTGAGATATGGACACGATAGACAAACAGACCAAAAAACAGTCAGAATTGCAGACTCTATTATCGGAATGTCATGTTCGATTGTTATCTTGAGTGCATTTTTGTACGAATCCTTAACTTTGCCATCTATATAGTATCTATATCGCAAGTAAAAATTCACATATAATGTGTTGATCTTGTTGGCACAGTTAATATCCATATTTTTGATCGAAGAAAGTTATGAGTGACTCAAAAAAAAAATCAATACTTTTTTTAAACTGGGCAAAAATTTATAATTTTTCAACATTTCTATATTAAATCAATATTAATCAGTGTTGTTCGAAGTGTTTCATTGGAATTTGAATGGAAATTATATCCAGTACAATATTAGATAGGCTTTTCCGTACCGTACTGCCAAATTTTTTTTTTTTTTTATTTTCTACGGTGCTATCATGATTACACATATGCAACACAATTGAAAACAATAGCGATGCATTAACAATAATTTAACGAAAACTAATTTTGCTTGCATTTCGTGACTTTTTCTTTAATAAAATTGTCCAATTCTGAAAAATAAAACCAAATGTTATAATAAATTTGCTCCACTTCCATGTACACTTGTGTATGGAAAAGTTAAATTATTTCGGAGCAACTTCCTTATAGAGAATCAAGGTCTCATGACTGGAATACTCAATTATTCATGTGTGCAGTTGAGGGAGGAAAAGAGGAGACCAGGCTAGTTCCAACAACTAAAATAAGATGCAGTTTCCATTAAGATTGTATAGGCTGGAACCCAGGATTGTGGACTTTTGAATGAGTTGAGATATACGTCCCTTTCTCCAATCCCTCTCCACTTTCTCTTACAATTAGTAAAATAAAAAAAAAAATTAATAATACGATCCATTTTTTCTTTCCTGACTCTTATTATTTATTTACCAATGCTTAAGACTAATTAAAGGTCATATGAGTTCAGTAGAAATATGAAACGGGTGATTTTTTAGCTGGTTTGGTTTGGCATCACTGGTTTTGACAGCTGACGTGTGTTTAGTACCTTGTGTCACTGTCAAACAGCTTCGGTTTGGTTTGCAATTTAACCATGGATCGTCTTACAAATGAACAGCGCTTGCAAATTATTGAATTTTACTATCAAAATTCGTGCTCTTGGAAAGCTGGCCGAGGATCCGCTTTTTATCGAAAAATTGTGTTCAGCGATGAGGCTCATTTTTGGTTGAATGGGTACGTAAATAAGCAAAATTGCCGCATTTGGAGTGAAGATCAGCCAGAAGCATTGCAACAGCTACCAATGCATCCCGAAAAACCAACTGTTTGGTGCGGTTTATGGGCCGGCGGCATTATTGGGCCATATTTCTTCAAAGATGATGCGAATCGCAGCCTTACTGTCAATGGTGAACGCTACCGAGCGATGATAACAAACTTTTTTTGCCCAAAATGGAAGTTCTTGACTTGCATGATATGTGGTTTCAACAAGACGGTGCCACATGCCACACAGCACGCGAAACAATGGCGCAATTGCGAGGCGAGTTTGGTGAACAGTTAATTTCACGTTTCGGGCCGCCTAGATCGTGCGATTTGACACCATTAGATTATTTTTTGTGGGGGTATGTCAAGGCTAATGTCTATAGGGACAAGCCCGCTTCGATTGACGCACTGGAAGCCAACATCCATGCATTCATTCGTGAAATACCGGCCGATATGTGTGAAAGAGTATGCCATAATTGGACTCAGCGGATGGGCTACCTGAGACGCAGCCGCGGTCAACATTTGCATAAAATTATCTTTAAACATTAAATTGCAAGGTTTAAACTATCGATTCAAATAAATATTTCATTCATTTTTTTCGAATTTTTTGTGTTTTTTTTTTTTTAAGTTCTAAACCTCTTAAAAAATCACCCTTTATTATCATAAATTTAAATTTTGGTTTCAGCTGAAAACCTCAAGACTGCATACACAAATTTATTTATAATAAGCTTTTGTAAGCTATTAAAAAAGTACGTATACGCCGTAGTGAACAAAAATTGTTTTTTTTTTGTTTTTGCACCGACGTTTTTATTTGGAAAAAGTGAAAATGGGGCATATCGTTGGTTTGCATGGTTAATATAACAATGTGTAGTTTTCTATTCTTTAAAGTCTACTGTAACCCTGTTGGCGTAGTGATTACTGCATTGCACTATCAATAAATTATGCAATTTAATCATCACTCTTGTACCCAGCGCAGTTGCTAACATTCTCTTTCACTAAAAAGTTGTTAATTAATCTCCATTATACTCGTACATGTATGAAGAAAGCAAATCAAGTGGCTTCGAATGACCTCTAACCACCTTCAACTGATGTCGGAGTACAAGACCTTAACCATAACCATGCCCTTATACTGTTACTTTGTAAATTCACCCCTCAATACATTGTATTTTAAGCAATAAACTGTTAATCCAAAAGTATAATACAAACATTTCACCCATTGTTCCAAACTTAATTTAATTTAACTCTTTAAGAAAAAGAAACCATATAATTCACATTAACTACGATAGCTTCGTACACTTACATGAACCTTCAATTTACAGTTCATGTTGTTTTTTTCTCATAAAATATATAACTCAATTCTGGGAATGGGGCAACAGCAAATCACCCTTGATGTCATCCTCACCGAATCCACACCTCTAAAGTCTGAAAGAAACCTCAATATAATATGGGAATGGGATGGTATTCCCAGGTCGACATAATTCAATGAACATTAAAAGTTAAAGTAAATATACAACAAAAAATAGCACACGACCTCTCTTTGACTGGATTCTCTTTCTTCTATCGTTCTTGTTAATTTTGTTTTCTTTTATTCAACATTTCATGTTTTTTTTATACCCTCCTCACACGATAATGACTGACTATATAACTTCAACCCACAACATACTCATACTCCCGGGCCGTTCAACTTTAATTCAACAACACAACTCGTAGCAAGGTACTGTGTGCATTTTAATTGATGTCCTCCAGGATACCATATAAAGAAATGTGGCGGCAATGCTAGCCGTCTGGCTTCAATTTGTAACAAAAAAAAAAGAAGCACTCAGCTAATGTGATAATTGATGGGAGTGTGAGTGCATTGTTCCGGTATTGTGATCCCATTTTGTCGCCGTGTCGTCGGTCGGTCGTCGCAATTTGCCAGCTACCGCTTGTGTATGGAGGGGCTCGGCCTCTTATAGCCAAGAAAGGACATTATCAGGAACAAGGTGGGACACAACGAAATTATATTCTTTTACTCCAAAATTATGAAATACGAACCTTTCTGTTATAAAGGATACAAAGCAAAAGACCAACCCCATTGTTAGGGAAGCAACAATGTAAGTGAAATATGAATTGGAATGTGAGCATTAAGGACATCAACAAAGTCCTTTGATGCTCTTTTCAAAATCATAATTTTTAAACAATTTCCTTTTGAAGTAGAGGCAAGGATAAAATTGACAAAACTAATGCCCGTTTTTTGCAAGTAATTTTAAGTTTTTTTTTCTTTAAACAAAAATAAACAAATCGGGACTCAAGTGTTATAGGTAGTGGAGTTTTATTTGACAAAAATGTTTTAAGGGATTTAAGTCTTAGGTGGAACGAAATAATTTTGATGCTCTAGTTCTGGAACAATACGAGGTTTTTGAAAGTTTTGGGGCAATTAAAACATGTATAAGACCAGCTGATGGTTACAAATTCTGTTGCAGTAATGTTAGTGCAAATTATCGTTAGTTTTATATTTCGCTTTTTTTAAATATCGGTGCATCAATTCATCGATATTTTGTCAAGTATCGATGTCCTTCGATATCTTTGTTTGAACATGCTTTTATACCTTAGACTGAAAGATCAATATGTCAAAAGGTGGATAGATTTTCATTCGATAAATCGATATTTCTATGCTATCGATTGTTATTTTAAATATCGATATACTTTTATTACTTTAATATATCCTACAATCATCAGTTCTAATTTGTAATTGAATTCTATTTTAAAATTAAGATCTTCCAAGCATTGACTTTGTATGCATAACTTAATAAAAAATAACTCACCATTAGACCTAGAATTCATTTGGAAGGAATTTCAATTTCTTATTCTATCTCTAGTTTTCCTTTTTTTTTTCATTTGGAAAATTTGAAAGTAACAACCCAACAAAATGCCATTTGGGAATTCCTTACACATTCTTGGGTCTAGTATGGTCTTCTTCTTCTTCTTCTTCTTCAACACAATACCTACTCTCTTACATATTATATCTGTGAAAGTGAATAACTGGGGATGAGACAGAGACAGAGAGGGGATAGATTGGATTCATTTGGAACACGAACAGAGGCATTTAATTGGCTTCTTGTTAAGGGAGACAGAAGTAAATTAATTTGTAACAAGATAGGTGTGGCTATAATGTAAGTTAAAGAAGGTATAGCTACAGAGGCAGATAATATGTATGCATGTACTTACTACATCCTTCATCATCAGAAATTGTAATTTCTTCGTTTTATTATTCGTTTTTTTTTTTTTTTTTGTTTTGTGTTGTCATCGTGATCAATGACAGTGTTAATATTCACAATTGATTGTGCGAAATAGTTTCCCTTTATAATGCTTGTCTATACCCATTGTGGAATGGTAATGGTATCCATGTTATTTCTAAGTATTCGACTAAGGGCATGGTATTGGGTTGGTGGAAAAATATTTTGACTGTTGATTATTACGATAGTAGGGAATAAGAAAAAGTGGATACAATTAATTCTATCTACCTGTCAGTCCTTTATCTTATTCCTCAAATATGTTGATTTACTTTAATATTGGTAATTGGCGGATTTAAGACTTTTCAAGGGAACAATTATTGAAATAAAACTGTCATATTATATTGATTTAGTTTTTTCTCAAAAACGGCTCCAACGATTTCGATGATAAAAATTATAAGAATTTTGTTTGAAAAACTTCAATTTTTTCATTGATGCCTTTTTTTTTTTCTTTTTTGAAAATCTCTATTAACAGTTACTGTAATAACTTTCATTTCCAGCTTTCTTCTTCTACAAAAACTTTATACTGAAGTAAAATTTTAGCAAGAAAATTTTAAAAAATGTTATTTTTCGATAAATCAAATTTTCGAAAACGGTACTATCTTAAATGGCGCACCAATATTGTTTTTATTCAAAAAACTTTTGAAATCTTTAAATTATTAAAATTAAAAAAAAAAAAAAAAACGGCAGCAACAATTTTCAAGAGATCATTTATTTTTTGGGTGAGCTGGGCTAAATAGTCCGCCAAGGTATAATTTTTTGTTGATGCACTGAGAGAACAAATCTATTATGATAAATGAAAAAAATGCCCAAACGACTTTTTCGTTTGCAGCACAATTTTTCAGCTTTGTTTGCAGCAAATTGGTAAATTCGTTTGGGTTAAACACTTTTTGCGAACAAAAAAAAAAAGTTTAGCGTTACACCTGTGACTGTACCGTTGACCTCTCGCTTACAAAGCTAGTATCTTGTCATTCTGCTACTATCTACTATCTACTATCTACTATCAATCCGCTATTTAATCTATGATTGGCGTTGAATGCATTTAAACAAAATGAGAGAAGGAATCATTTGCGTCAAACGACTTATCGTTTGTTTGATAGTAGTTTTTCGACTTCAACTTCGTTTGCAGCAAACTCTTAAATTCGTTTCGCTGAAACAATTTATGCAAACGAAAAAATACAAAAAACATTCAGGTGATTGAACCTGTGCCTCCCCAATTTCGAACAAAGGCTGTTCCACCACGAAGTAAATAACTTTCGTGCAGCACAGAATGCACCACAAACATAGAGTCAATTACTAGAAAAAAAAATTTCCTGTATTCAATCAATTGTTGTAAATGAATTGTATATTTACACCAAAAGTGAATTTCTTTGCAAAAAACTACTTTCTTGAGAGATTTTTCGTAAACTTTTCATTCGTTTGCTGCAAACAAAAGAACTTTCTAGTAAACGAAAAGGTGTTTCGTTTGGCACCATATTGGGACCACCAGCTTTCAAATAAATAAAAATCGATTCACCCAGTCAAAAGTTCTGATCTAACAAACATACAGAAAAAATACATTCGAATTGAAAAACTCCACCTCTTTTTAAGTCGATTAAAAACAAATATAATCAATTCTCAATCGACAAGTGCATAAGTGCAAGTACGTGCAACCCAGTCGAACACATTACCTACATAATTTTTCTTGCAACGTTATGGGGGTGTCACAGAAGATAAGTCACGTAAGAAGAAAAAAAAAAAAATCCCCCTTGCTCCACAGTTAAAAATTTATGACATGTAATAAAATATCCGATGGAAAGAAATATAAACGTAAAGTTGCTACGTACAAACACACACACACACATACATACGTACCAATATAATTTGTGCAGTATGTGTTTGGTTGGTAGCTGGAGCTGCTGCTGCTGCTGCTCAAAAGATAGGATAAGTCACCGGCACGCTGCATTGGTGAATTCTCTGGTATATCTAGTTACATGGTATTCCGAATGGCAGAAGATTCGTTTGAGATAAACGAAGCCAAGATAAATCTTCATCATGTCCAAAGCATCAGAGTCCTATCCTGGTCGGTGAAGTTGAAGATTATTTGCGAGAGACCTTGTATATGATGGTGTGTTTGGGGATTCGGGTTGAATGTATGGTTTTTTTTCTGTAAGATACTCGGCAACCCTCTTTCGTCTTCTACGTCCCCATACCCTCATTTCCATTGGGGGAACATAGGTATACGTACATTTCAATTGATAAATTGAAAAATTATGTTCAAGCCATTTCGACTTGAAGTTAAAAGAGGGTTTGGGTTTTTTTTTTTTTTTTCATCTCAAGATTTCTTCTTTATCTGTGTTACATGTGATGGGTAAATTCCATTATATCTGCAACCATTGGAATTATTATACCCATCTCCGTTGTTGCACCAGACATGCTTGGATTTAAATAACAGGAAGAGAGTTGGTTCTAGATTAATAAGAAGAGATGTTGATTGATGCAAAAGTGGGGGAGGCCCGGCCGGGTGATGGCAAGGAGTGCGAAAATTCTGATAATCTTCATTTGTTGACAGATTACTTGAAAGTATGGATAGGATATTCTGCAAGAGCACTTAAACGTATTGTTCATATGTGAGTCAAGAAGTAATGAAGGAATATTATGGCTTTTAAGCTTGAAGATTTGTGCATAAGAAAATATAAACACAAAAAGTGTGTCAATTTGTCTTTTATGTTCTTTGGCCGAAAATTCCTTTTGAGCAGACAACTTATTAACTTGCTTATCAACTTCCAAAGGTATCATATACTTGTCAACTGTCCGTTTGTCTACCACATTTATTCAGAGAGCTTACACAGATACAAAAATGTACAAAATAAGTGTTTAAGGTTTAACTTACATAACTTGTATTTTAATTCCATTAGCAAAATTGGGAATAAACGTTTTTAAACATTTTTTTGAAGCCTTTCTGAATTGTATTTCCATTTTTGCAGTGATGTGGTTTCATACTCTGAAATAGGATCACACTGAAGGAAATATTGCACATTTTACAAAAAAATAAATTTTAATATAATTTTAGTTTCCTTCAATTACACTATCATTGAGAACACAAATAATTTTTATCCAACAGAAGACTTTTATTTTTGTGTTTTATTGAAAACCTTGTCTGATATCAACGAATATTATTTATACCAATTTACCTTACCTATGCAATGTCAATTAAAAGTAATGGATGCCATAATAATTTGCCTGGCAATTGACACCATTATATAAGTGCTGTGTGTTGAATCAATTATGGTCATTAAGCAGCGAAAAAATGGATATACACAACACATAGCGTTTTACTGGATAATTTTTATCAATCATCAGAAAATAATTATGAGTGTAGGTACTTGTAAGAAAAAAAAACAATTAACGGACACAAAGGCTTGACGTACATTTGTACCCATACGTACTTTTATGTCCTTTTGTGATTTTCTTCTTTTTTCAATGCATGAGAAAACTTCTCGAAATCATGGTTTTTCAAAGTTTTATTAATTATTCTGCTATTTGGAAGGGAAACAAATCCATCAATTCAGTGATCATTAAAATTGGTGCAACAGTTCTTGAGTTATAAATGATGTAACTGACCCAATTTTCTTTTATTTAATTTAAAATTAGGAAACAAATCAACAGAACAAAGTTCAAAATCGATTGAATTTTCTAAAAAAACAAGATATTCTAGGTACCTACCTTACTTAGTATTTATGAAAAAAATTTCTCGAAAACCTTTTTTTTTTTGTTATTTCATCGATGACAAAAAACTTTTACCACCTCCATGTTCGGTTTTTTAATGGCCAAAACGATGGGTCACGTTTCGTTTGTGCCCTAATCATCCATTGAACTATAAGCCAAAGCACGTGCACATACTCTCATGAGTGTTTTTTTTTTTCTAGTTAAAACTGTTTAAATCAGAAAAATAGGATGAATGGTTAAAATAAATTATTAGAATGACTGAATTTTGATGGATTTTCTAACTTTATGTTTTTTTTTTTTTTGCCAATTTGGATATTGTTATTTTTGCTGTCATTACAATTTTATACTTTATATATACCTGCCCTAAACGTGATGTTTTTGTTTGGCAAAAAAAAAGTAATAGGCAACAAAAAAAGTACTTTTTGATTATTGAAAATAATTGAATTAGATTTCCGGTCAATTATGCATGAAAATTGACCCTAAAATATTTGAAAATTAATGAATAAACATTAAAGGGAATAAATATTCCTGATTTTGAGTTTTAATTGAAAATACTTATACATGTATTCAATAAAAAAAAAAAATACAAGCTTTCCTGCTTCATTGATTTTTGTAGTAAATTTAAAAAAAAAATGCATATTAGTTTCAATACTTAATTATTGCAATATATTTTGTTAACAAAATATGAAAATTAATTAAAAACAAAAAAAAAACAAATGTATAAATACTTTTTTGCAATTTTGACATGGGCAGAATTATTAATTGAGCTTAGCAATATCGTAGCCATCCTCCAATTTGTGACCCAAAAAGTATATTTTCTTTTTTAGATACCCAATTGCTCAAAAATTAACCTGTTTCCGTTGAAAAAAAAAATGTTTGTTTTGTATTGATTTATTATATATTTATTTTTTACTACTATTAATTACACTATCACTACACTTTTATAAGTGAAAAATAAAATCGTACAATTGTATGCATGCAATTCGCTTTGCCATTGCCTTCTGAAGTTGAATACAACTCGTAAAAATTTGTATGGGTGTTTTAAGCTATGTACAAAAAGCTTAAAAAACTGAATAATTTTCAAAAACACAATATTTTGATTCCTCAACCTTAAAAATCTTAAAATTCCAGAAGTTATACAAAAATTTCGATTTTGGATTTGGTTTCTAATTAAAATCTTAAAAATTAAAATTTGTTTGCCGAAAAGTTTTATTTTGTTTGTGAAAATAATTCAAAACGTTTCATATGATTTTTCAGGTCTTATAAATTAATCAAAAGAGCAACCTACAGTTGTTAAAGCTTTTTTCAGTAGTAAAAAAAGAAAAGAGAACATACTTCATAAAACATATAGAAAAGCGAGAACTGTTTAAATACTCATTCTTTTTGACTCTGTGGTGTCCATAGGCTACAGCACTGGTATTTGTGCATTTATTCGATGTTTTTTCTGTAATATATTATTTACAGTCTTTATTGTTTTTAATTAAATCACTAAACATTGTATTGAATTGATTAAGAAAACAGATACATCTTGAAATTGAACTAAAAACATATTCAAAACATTAAAAATTTTCATTAAATTTTGTAATTTTAACCCATTCATTAAAAACATATTTTCACTTAACGACCTCTGTGGCAATGTTTAATAAAATAACTGTCCAATATTTTTGTACAGAATTATAGTCCAACATTTTTTCTAATGGAATCTGTTCAATTTATTAAAATCCTGCAACTAAAACTAAAGTTACAGACCAGACACTAACATCATTTTCATAGGTCTAAGGAAATAGGAAATATTTGGGTTTGGAAAATTATTTTAACTTGAAAAATTGATTTTTTAGAATTTTTTCCTAATACAAACTCATCATCATTTAAATTTATCTATTAAATAAAATTTATTTCACGACAATTCTGTCTGTCTGTCTGTCTGTATGCATCAGAGACCACAGCCTAAACGGATGGGTTGATTTACTTCAAACTTGGTATGTGGCGTTTTTTGGAGAATATCCCCAGACATTTTTTTGAATTTTTTTTTTTTGAACCCCAAATAACGGTACCTGTCATATACCGGTTTTAGAAAAACTCATTTTTCTCAAAAACGGTGCCTACGATTTTTATTAAAAAAAATCATGGTCATTTCTTTAGATAAGGTCTATCTTTAAATGAAAACCATTTTTTTCAGAAACCGTTATTAACAGTAGCTGTTTTTTTAAATTCTGATTACATATCTCCTTCATAGCTCAATAAATTTCAATCATTTTTTTACATGAAAGCTTTTAAGTTGCCGTAATAGATTTTAGTAAAAAAAATTTCGAAAATTATTTTTTTGGATTTTTAAAAAATAGTTGAAATTTTTATTTTGAAAAATCATTTTTTTCAAAAGCTACTCATTATTTTTTTTTTTCAAAATTTAATTTTTAGATGTTGATTAATAATATCTTAAAAATGGCTTACCAATTTTTTCTTATAAAAGTCCTTGCAAAATTTTATATTTAAAAAATAGTTTTTTTTAAAAAAAAAACGGCTCTAACGATTTTCAAAGTTTTTTTTCTAAAAATGCATCATAAAAAGGGAAATCATATTGCATACTTCGTTTTCAGGGTAAATTCATTTAAAAAGCTGTTTTAGTCATTTGAAAATCGAATTTTTTTCCAAAAATTCATTTACAAATTTTTAATTAAAAAAGCTTAGCATAAATAGTAACTTTATCTATAAGAGCAAGTACGTGTGACCCAGTCGTGCATTTTATTTTTTATTCTATAGTGTAGAATAGAATTACCTATAGTGTAGAAAATGAATCAGTCAAGCTTATCAATAACAATGGCTGACTTCTGTAATTTAATAAATTTATTGTGTTGCACACAAAACCAGTAATAATGGGCTGCAAAAATCTAGGTCTTATTACTGGTTTGATATTTTTATAAATACCAGTAAAGAAGTATAACTTAAAAAATCCGGTACTGCACTATGGAAAAGAAGCATGAAGATTTTCAACATCGGATGTAAGCCACCGAAAGAAGTTTCGATTGAAACATTCTATAAGTGATGTTTCATTGAGGGTGTATCAGTGGTTCATCCTGATTTCTAAGCGCAATTACATGTAAAAGTAAGGTAAAGTGTGGGTGGCTTATTTCTTGTTAACATGCTGTGAAGTTAGAAGACCCTATTCCGTAATCTATGAGTTTTCATCCATTGTTAATTTTGTAAAACAAATGAAAAAATAACACAAATTACAGAACATGCAAACCAAAACCTAAATTAATAATGGCATATTACATGTATGCACAATAGTGCCACCTCTACATTTCCTTAAGAACCTCAATTTATCAAATACACAAACCACTAAAAATTCTTTCTGCTGAAGTAGGCACATTTCAAAGTAGCCATGTAAGTAACAATAATAAATGCTTAGAAAAACTTTAACGATGCCACTGCATTTTAAAATCCTTCCGCACTGAATTTCTACAAAATAAGGACTTGCAAACGAAGAATTCAGAATCTAGAATCACATAATAGCAGCGAAGGAGACCCCGCACGAAATTTTACATTTAAAACAAAATGATGGATGAGGTCATTCTAGCAAACTCATACTGGTACCCCCAATCTTTCCCTTTTTTCTGGATGGTATGTGATCGGTGTATAATCTATGGTATGTGCTGTAGTGGGCGTTTTTATTCTTTCTGTAAAAGCTAAATCAGACGAATGCTTAATCATTCCATGCTCAGTCATGGAATAATCTTCCTCGAATGCTTTTTTATTTTATGTTGAGTTTTTTTTTTTTTTTTTTTTGTAACCTTTCGTGCGGAGTTTCGATTCTCTGGCATAACATTGTAAGGGCATCACATTAAGGAAGCCACTTTAAAAATTAGCGCGCGGAAAAACATGCATTAACGTAATTACACTTCAAGAGCAACACAGAGAACACTCAAACCTGGGGTAGGTAGGTATAGGAGGTACTATGTAGCTGGAGCGGCTAGGTATACAAAAAATATATGAACGGTTGGGCTCTGTGCATAAATGACGAAGCACACAGAACATAACGGCGCGTAAGCTTTTTTTTAAATTCTTTTTGAAGTTTTTACTTTTTATCTGTTAGTTGTTGAGTGGGAAACCAATTTTTTTTTCCTTTGGTTTGTTTTTCTAACATTTCATGCTCAGCGAGAGAATGAAGGTATGGGTGGGTTGCTCATAGGTAGGTTTATGATTTCTAGCAAGAGTTCTCTGGTACTTAATTATGTCTACGCATACAAGTTTCAAGGAAGCCAAAGAGCAAATAAGCTTTAAATATGTAGATGAGGTATAGGTTGCAGGTACCTAGATAGTTTTATTTTTGGAGTGAGGCAAGGTTAAGGGCTTTCTTTTGATATGTAGACTTAAGTACCATACAGGCAATCTTTCAAACAAAGTTTCCTTACGAACATTATGAGCTGCAGCAGTGCGTGCCTTCTTTTACTCGTAACATCGAAATTCGTTAAACCATTTTCGTAGTGGTGTTAATTAAAGCTTCCGTTTTTGCGATGATTTTAAGTCAGGCTGGCTGAAGAAAATAAATAATGCTGTCAGCTATTAGTGATTTCGACAAGGGAAACCGAATGTCACGATTCCCCTACTTTCAGATACCTCTGTGGATTTTCGGAAGCAAAAGCAATTAAATTATCCTCGATAATGAAACTTACATTGCGCCTCAGCTAAAGATTGATCAAGCTTTGACTATATTTGAAAATTATATGGGACACGTTTCTTGAAAGTAAAAGTGAAGGTTCCTACTTTGCAATCAGTGGGTATTTTCAGGCTTCATTAATAGGTGGGACTACCATCGATGGGCAACGTTGCATTTTTCATTTTTTTTAAACATTTTTCTAAGATTCAAATAATAAATTAAGAGAACTTCACTGCTGAAGCGAAACGAAAAATCCTATACAAAAATCACACAACGAACTCCTGAACGAAAAATTTCTTTCTACTTTTCATTCAGCAGTAGGCAGCTCGATTAAAATTAACTTGAATTATTTGGAGAACTCTCCACACATATTGAACACACAATTTACTGCCCGAAACAGTATTTTCGGCCGGAAAGAATAGATTTTAGTTCATGCATTGGTTTTTTACCAATTTTAATTTGATTCAAGAAGATTTCTTGTTTTGTTTGTTATAATTTTTTTAATTTAAACAGATTACTTCCTTGAATAAAGGGTTTTCCAATAAGAGGTGTTATTTTGAATTGGTGAAAATTTGGCAGAGACGGTTCGTAAAACTAAAACATTTTTGGGTCGTCGTGAAGCACCTTGTCGGACCGCAATACAGAAATTGGTGGACAAATTCGAGCTGTTGGGACAAGTTAGTGATGTGAAGAATAAAACCCGTGCACGTCGCTCAAGAACAACTGAGAATATTGCTGTTGTAGCCCAAAGTGTTCAAGAAAACCCAGTATTGTCCATTCCTCGTCGTTCTTTGGAATTAGGCATTCCACAAACGTCATTACACCGTATTTTGTATAAAGACTTGGGTCTTAAGGCTTATAAAGTTCAGTTAACACAAGAACTCAAGCCGGCTGATCATCAACAACGTCGTGTCTTTGCTGATTGGGTCCTTGAAATGCATGAAAATGAACCGGAATTTCATCGAAAAATCATCTTGACTGATGAGGCCCATTTCCACCTCGGAGGCTACGTCAACAAGCAAAACTGTCGCATATGGGGCTCGGAAAACCCAAGAGTTATTGTTGAAAAGCCTCTCCATCCTCAACGCGTGACTGTTTGGTGCGGTTTATGGTCCCGCGGGGTCATTGGACCTTACTTTTTCGAAAATGAGGCCAATGGATTGCGCTATCGAGAGATGATTAATGATTTTTTATGGCTTGAATTGGATGGTATTGATCTGGACAACGTTTACTTTCAACAAGACGGCGCTACGTGCCACACAAGCAATCAAACCATCGATCTTTTACGGGAAAAGTTTCCGGACCGTGTTATCTCTCGAAGAGGTGATCACAATTGGCCACCGAGATCTTGTGATTTAACACCTTGCGACTTCTTCCTTTAAGGCCACGTAAAAGATAAGGTCTACGCCAACAGCCCAGCGTCGATTCAAGACCTCAAAGATGAAATTCGTGAGGCTATCGAGGACATAGGGCAGCCACTTTGCGATTTGGTTATGGAAAATTTCATGAAAAGGATATGGTCCTGTAAGCGTGGTCTTGGCGGCCATTTGGCTGATGTTGTGTTCCATTATTAATTATTATTCCTCTTTATAATGAAATAAACATCCGATCATTTATCTCCAAAAATGCCATTTTTCTTTGAATATCAAAATAACACCTCTTATTGGAAAACCCCTTATTTATCGTTTGTTTTAGTTGGTATTTCGCTGTGGACATGGAGACTACAGAAACATTTTGTTTTGCTTTGAGTGCGTACCAGATTGTTCACTTTGATATCATAATTATGTACACTTTCAGCAGGGAAATGTGCATTTCTATAACATTTCATTTCTCTCACAGTTTGATCATGACATGAATCTATTGAATCGTGAAGTGCATTTCCAACACTTTCACACTATTTAACAAAAGCATCTGATGTAAATTTGAGACACTAAAGAGCCAACATGCTATGCCAGAGTGCCATATCAGCAAAATTTTCAGTAAACTGCCTGACATTGGCGTATCGATTTTTAAGGATTATGAAGAATTACATTTTATGAAGCGTATGATGTATCACATTCAAAAAGTGGGTAAGTATATGTGAGTGTGATTTTGTTATGTTTCTATTCTTTAAGGCGCCATTGCATTCTCGTCGCAATGATAACAGATTTTCTGTCGAAAATAGAAATCTATTTTTTTTTCTTACTGTTTATCTGTTTATCCCTTCTCATACTCATCCTTGACAATCACATGGAAAAGTGTTGATGTATTTACGGTTATTTGAGTATAACATTATGCATGAATTCAAGGGAACATGAATCCTTTTGAAGTTTGTTTTTTTTTAAGAAATCCTGTAAAAGATACGAAAATCATTTTGTTTATCTACACGATGATTGTAATTGTATTGATATGTGATACGTTTTACGGAATCATTATTTTTGTAAAATGTTACACGACAGAAGATGAGGTGAAAACTGTTCTTTCTTAAAATAGTATTAAAGAAGATTTGTGGAAAATTATGTATAAAAATATTATACTCGTGTTTTTTATGAATCAAATGATATCTAAAGGGTCATAATAAGAGGTGTTATTTTGATATTCAAAGAAAAATGGCATTTTTGGAGATAAATGATCGGATGTTTATTTCATTATAAAGAGGAAGGTATGCCGTTAATAATGGAACACAACATCAGCCAAATGGCCGATAGCGCAATCCATTGACCGTAACTGTTGCTCCAGCCTCATTTTCGAAAAAGTAAGGTCCAATGACCCCGCGGGACCATAAACCGCACCAAACAGTCACGCGTTGAGGATGGAGAGGCTTTTCAACAATAACTCTTGGGTTTTCCGAGCCCCAGATGCGACAGTTTTGCTTGTTGACGTAGCCTCCGAGGTGGAAATGGGCCTCATCAGTCAAGATGATTTTTCGATGAAATTCCGGTTCATTTTCATGCATTTCAAGGACCCAATCAAAGCAAAGACACGACGTTGTTGATGATCAGCCGGCTTGAGTTCTTGTGTTAACTGAACTTTATAAGCCTTAAGAACCAAGTCTTTATGCAAAATACGGTGTAATGACGTTTGTGGAATGCCTAATTCCAAAGAACGACGAGGAATGGACAAACCTGGGTTTTCTTCAACACTTTGGGCTACAACAGCAATATTCTCAGTTGTTCTTGAGCGACGTGCACGGGTTTTATTCTTCACATCACTAACTTGTCCCAACAGCTCGAATTTGTCCACCAATTTCTGTATTGCGGTCCGACAAGGTGCTTCACGACGACCCAAAAATGTTTTAGTTTTACGAACCGTCTCTGCCATTTTTTCACCATTTTTATAGTGAATTTTAATAATTTTAATGCGTTGTTGAAGCGTGTATCGTTCCATTTTTATTAATAGCGTAGTTTCTACTTGTCAAATATCAAAAAATGACAGCTTCAAAAGTGACAGCTACCGAAATAGCGGGCTACTCAAAATAACACCTCTTATTGGAAAACCCTTTATTATGGAGGTATTATTTAATGTCATGGCAGCTGAATTTATTGTAGGTATACAGTATAAACCCTATAGAATAGAATACACATTTTTCCAGGTGAACTAAAATTACCTATGGGTTTTCGAAAATGCTTTTTGCCGATTAACAGTTTTTGAAAGAAATGTATTAAGATCTTCAGCACTGACTGGAAATCTAATACCGTATTTCCAATGCTCATTACAGCAGGATTTAGTTTTGGTATTGTAAGAGATATTTATTTGTAATGTGCTAAATTTAAATTATATGTCCGCACAAATATATTGACCACCCTGTACCTATTTAATTTAGTACTAAAACGATTTATACATTTATACATACATACATGCGTATGCAGTTCATGTTATCATTTAATCATTTTACTCTCTAGCTGTACAATCGTATCATTATTTTAATGTTATAATATGTATACTTTTCTCTTAACTCTAAAATGTTAACTGTTAGTTTTAAGCTATGTGACTTAAATATGTTTGCTTAAGAAAATCACTTGTAATAAAGCTCTCGATAAAACAAGACGTGTTTTTGCTTTTTATGATTTTTTTTATGTTTGCATGTCAATGAAATTAATTTGCTTGTATGTATTTAGTAACGTAATCGCTTATTTAGTAAAAGTAAATTGATTATAGTATTGTGACTATTTGTAGATAAATTTAATATTTTATAAGACTTTCAAACAATTTATAAAACATAGTAAGTAGCCCTTAATTCACGTGACGATCCCCTTATCTTATCTCTTTTGAAAATATAATTTTACTCTCTTGTTTGACCTTTAATCTGTGTTTAAACTGCTTAAATTCGTTTTTGGGATGCATGCACTTACTAGTTGACTTCAACACACTAAAAGACAAATGTTTCAATGTGGCCACCTATTTAATTCCAGCGACCACTTCTTATGGCACATCAGCAGTGTTTCCACTGCGTTTTATATTGATGAGGTGAGGAGTGGGCTCTCAGTAAGAGTAAGATTTAATCGCCCAACACGAGAACTGGTAATCTGTTTCGTGAAATTACGACATAATCAAAAATGACAATATCAAATTTTATTTAACCATGTTTTCTTGTCCTTTCATGGACCAGGGAACTTTCTGATCCCAGAATATTCAGACAAGATGTTGAACTTGAATCTTATAAGACAAAAGACACTCCAAGAGTCTAACACTCTTAACCATTCCTGTACGGTTAAGGTGAGATGATTTTATGATTTCATCACACGATTACTCTTGGAGGTTTGTCAATTTCTCTTAAAAAAAAAAGGATGTCTGAGTCTCGAGCATAGAAACCTTGAACGCGATTGGTTTTGATAATTTCTAGAGTCCCGTTTCTACGTAAACCTCGTAACTACATTTATTTAAATGATTTTGTTTAACTGGAAAACTATGAGTTGAGAAAAAGAAAATTTAGAAATTGTGAAATAACATCAAATAATATGTTTTACAGTAAATTCGATTACATTTTTATTCAATTAAAATTCGAGAAAAACTAAAATTTCTGAAAAAAATGAACAAAATTTGCCTTGAAGATACGTGGTTCACGCAGAAACGGGACGGTGTGTTCATTTGGAACTTTCTCACATCATAAGCCCGCATCATAAACAATAATTAGACTTGGTCCAATTTTGAGCTACTAAAACAGTTCCAATAAGATACAAATCCTGATATTTTGCTCTAAGAAAAAAAACAAACGATAGAAGAACTTAAGTCGTCTTAATTTTTCACATACTTTATCCTTTCATTTTATTAAATGGTCGAGAGGGGTTAAATCTAGATTCTTTATAGATAGGTATTAAATTTTTAAACTTTTATTAAATAACTTTTTTTTTGCAATTTATCCATTTTTTAACTCTCAAAAGAATTTATTAAAAAGTTTCAAAGAAACAAATAAAAGAAAAAAAAATACATAGAATCCTTGAATTCCTCTACGCCTACCACCAAACACACACATTATAGCTATTCCTTCGAAAATATCTTGAAAATAAAATCTAATTATTATTTTTTTTTTTGTTTTTATTATTTCTGGCTTCCTAGAAGAACTTGAAAGAAGAGACTTTCTTTAATCGAATTTCTCCGACGACACACGGTAGGTAGATAAAATTGAAGGTTATCGTCTTCTTATAAATTCTTTGAAATAATTCTTTAATTAATTCGGTTTTTGGATTATTTCTGTCAGAATTAATGTCATAGAGGGAGAGAGGAATAGAATTCTTCATATATGGAATTAGCGAAGCACGGAAGCGCCAAGGTTTCTGTTCAAAAAAATATTTGTTAAATAAAATCTTTAATCCAATTTTAAAGATGAGATTATAGAATGCCTACTTATTGCCCCCCTTGAGATCATACAACCCCTTTGCCATATCAACATCATTTTTCAAATTAAAAAAAGAACACCAGCTGATACATCTGGTTGACTGTTTTAGAATTTTCCTAGAAAAGAACAAAATTAAATGACCAAACCACGTGAAGCAATTTACTTTTGAAACCAAAAAGACCCACTCAAAGGTAGCGCGAGAACCTTTCAAAAAAAAAAAAAAAAAAAAAAGACCACAAACTTGAATGAAATGAACACAAGAAAATAAAATGGCAAAGGATGATATCTACAAACAGCCTTTTGGCTCGTGCTGTGTGCCAGTGGCAGCAGGTGCTATAGTGGTAGGTATGTAGGTTAGGTATACTCATATACTCAGTGTCGGTGATACAAAGGAGGCAGATGGACTAAAGGATTTTTTTTTTTTGTGTTGAGAGATGAGAGCTATCCGCTGTCGCCGTGGTTGACGTTGACGTGTGATATTAACAAAGGCCACTCAAATTAACGAATGCAAAAACATCTGTTTTTGAGTTTTTTTTTTCAAAAATTTATTGTTCTGGTGAGGTCCTTATTTCTTCTTTTTTATGAAATTGGGTATTTTGCATTTGTATGGAACCTATGTAGGTACCTCTTTGATGGCAAGTCATCACACAGATTGTTTGAATTATTTTTACGCTCGACTTTGGTTTAGTATTTTTTGTTTGTTTTTGATTTCAATGGATGCAAGCCGCCGGGATAGTTTCATATGAATTTCAGAATTGAGAATCTGACTAAAAATCTTAAATAAGGTCAGCAATTACTAAATACTGCTCAAACAGTCATAACCTTTCTATTACCATGACGGACACTTTGCGGCGGTATGAAAAAAATAAAAAATTGTAGCTTATTAAATGATTAGATACTAGTATCAAAGTGATCAAAATTCGACTGCAGAACGCTTTTTGAAATATTCAAGTTTGTACTAAAAAAGTTTGCTTAAAAGTGTGCTTCCAGAATTTAAAACTATAACGCGAAAAAATCCATGTTTTGTAGAAATTTGTTGTCATTTAGAACTATAGATGGAAACGCCCAGTCAACAGTCAATAGGGGGGTTCACATTGACTGACTTACCGGAGGATGAAATGGCCGGATCAACATCGGTCAGGTTTTCAAATGATTTTGATATTTTCCAAGCGAGAGAGCTGTCAATTGGTAGTGGGTCTGGCAATCCTGTTTGACCGTCAGTCGTGTCCGAATCTCAAGCTACAATTAAACGACTAAAACGATTTTCTTCAAACTTGGTAGTTAAGGGTTTTGAGTGAGTCCTCAGGGGTTAAATTAAAATTGTATTTTTACGATACAAAAAAAAAACTGTACCTACCTACTGGAAGTGGAAAAACTTATTTTTATTAAACAACTCGGACGACTTTGAAAAAAAATACTGTGTATACTACAACCATAAAGGCCGTACTCATGAAATAAAAACAATATTTTTCCATCGGTTTATAACGGTACCTACCTCCCATAAAGAATTGTTCTTTTTCTGATTTTCTCGTTAACGAATATACGGGTTTTGATGAAAGTTTTTTATAAAAAAAGGTTCTTTCAATGTATTATGTTCAAAATTTTTCATAGCATTGGGAGTGTTTTTAATTCGATCTATCCTTACAAATGATTCGAGAAATCTCCTTACAAAGTTATCGGCTGTCGCAATGCAAGTTCGATGGTTAATTCGTCAGCTTGAGTTAAAAAATTAGTTAAAATTTTAAATTAACTTTTTACAAAAAATTAAATTAAATTAATTTTAGTTATTTGAATGTTTTAACATAGTTTATAAATAAATGGAATAAACACTTTAAATCTATGTATATTTCTTCTAATTAAGCACTATACCTGAAAGGAAATACTAATAAACTAATTGGACGACGCGTAACTCATCTTTCATACACAAAAAAAAAAAAAAAAAAACTCACACTTCTTATCAAACACATAGTTATTCCATTGCAATCTTTGAAGTTTAATGACATACCTCACTATATCGTTTGAAGTCTATACGTATAGGTACTATAAGGTGTATATGCATTGTATGCCTCCACATGTATTTATACCTCCTATAACACCCTTTTTACACTTCTCCCCTATTAAAACGCCGCATTCTGCACGATAGTCACGATATTTTATGGCAACGGCAAATATTTACTCTTAAACAACCCGGAGGACACTCTAAAGCAAACAGGAAATGTTTTCTTAAACAAAACATTGTCACGTAGAATCTTCATAGCGCTGGCTGTGTGCTCCTGCTGCTTATGCCTGATGTTTGCATGTCTGCTTGCCTGCCTGCCTGCCTGCACAGCACAGCACAGCTTCATTCCGAGTGGTTTCCTCTCTGACAGGCAGCTTTACCATCAACATCTTCGTGCTTATGAATTTCTAAATAACTGCACACTAAATGAACCCTTTTTGTTGTACCCACCTACACCAGCGACAGCTAAGAACGACGATACTAACCAACAGAACCACCCACTACGAGCTATATAAGACCTAAGCACCCTACCAGCTACCACCTACCGTACAGACAATCAAACGAAAACATAAACAAGGAACATGCTGTGCACCTATCGTTTCCTAGGATAGGAAGCTAGAATAGAAATAAAACAATAAAAACACACACCAACACAGACAAAACCTCGCTACGCATTTCAACCTTTCAGCCCTTAAATTGGCACCAATTGAATATTATTGACACCAAACATAACGCCACCGCTACCGCCGCCGCCGCCGCTGCCGCACGCATTCTCGGTATAATAACATTGTTGGTTGGTTGATTTTGGTTGGTATTGGTATTCGCTAAGCAAACACGCAGTGACGCAGCTATGCAAATACTTCTTCTTGACTTGCCCCAGGGAAGCAACTCACTTTCTAGATGAAGAAATTGTCTTTGAATATTTATGTTTTGACTTCTACAATAGGAAGGTTCTTTGTGTTTCTTTGTTTTTCTATTTCTTATTAAAATTAAGCCTGACAGATTTCTTAGTGGCAATGACAACGCATAATAATTCTGCCGCTGATGGGACAATAAATTACGCATTTTATTTTTAATTACAGACACGAACAGGTGAATATGAAGAGAAAGGCAGGTGAACCTTATAAATATATGAATTTATAAATTATGATAACCCATTTAGAGGGAGAAGGGGAGAGGTGTGTTGGTTTTAAAAGGTGGAAGCTTTATGTTGATACAATCTAAGAATGTGAAACATAATTTAAGGGTCTTTTTAATGATCAAACAACACATTTACAAATATATGCCTATTGCCTATCTCACAAAAGTTGTATACATTCTTAGTCCTTTTTATGAACTCTGAATGTTTATTTAGTACAACAGGTAAAATTTTTGCAAAAGCATTTATAAAATTTTGATGACTGGTGAATTAACTTATATCTGTTGTTTCTAGCTTCTTTCTTTTGGTTCTTGGTTCTCATGAAAAATGAAACGTTCATGAAGAATTTTATGGCCCTACTATTATTGGAAGGATACTCAATAAACAGCTCCGCTCACAGACTACAGATAATTGTGATATCTTGTACAAAAATGTATTTACCTATTAATAATTGGCCGTGTAAATTTCATGTTTGAAAATGTAAAAATGAGAAATATAAAAACAAAAAATTGCACTGAAAAATCTTATTTTTACTGTTAGTCATTGATAAAAATGTTTAAAAATTCTATTTCTGCGAACTCGAGATAACAATGAGACATGACATTACGATGATAGAGAAAGCGAAAAAAGTGGGTCTCGCAATTCTGTCTGTCAGCCTGTCAGTCTCTCTGTATCTATCTTGATTCCGTAGAGGGGAAATCGAAATTATGTTTTTGGGACCAAAATTAACGGTACCTGCCATACAATCAATACAGCTGACGTGTGTTTAGTACCTTGTTTCACTGTCAAACAGCTTCAGTTTGGTTGGCAATTTAACCATGGATCGTCTTACAAATGAACAGCGCTTGCAAATTATTGAATTTTACTATCAAAATTCGTGCTCTTGGAAAGCTGGCCGAGGATCCGCTTTTTTATCGAAAAATTGTGTTCAGCGATGAGGCTCATTTTTGGTTGAATGGGTACGTAAATAAGCAAAATTGCCGCATTTGGAGTGAAGATCAGCCAGAAGCATTGCATCAGCTACCAATGCATCCCGAAAAAGGCACTGTTTGGTGCGGTTTATGGGCCGGTGGCATTATTGGGCCATATTTCTTCAAAGATGATGCGAATCGCAGCGTTACTGTCAATGGTGAACGCTACCGTGCGATGATAACAAACTTTTTTTTGCCCGAAATTTAAGTTCTTGACTTGCATGATATGTGGTTTCAACAAGACGGTGCCACACAGCACGCGAAACAATGGCGCAATTGCGAGGCGAGTTTGGTGAACAGTTAATTTCACGTTTTGGGCCGGTCAATTGGCCGCCTAGATCGTGCGATTTGACACCATTAGATTATTTTTTGTGAGGGTATGTCAAGGCTAATGTCTAAAGGGACAAGCCCGCTTCGATTGACGCACTGGAAGCCAACATCCATGCATTCATTCGTGAAATACCGGCCGATATGTGTGAAAGAGTATGCCAAAATTGGACTCAGCGGATGGGCTACCTGAGACGCAGCTGCGGTCAACATTTGCATGAAATTATCTTTAAACATTAAATTGCAAGGTTCAAACTATCGATTCAAATAAATATTTCATTCATTTTTTCGAATTTTTTGTGTAAGCCTCTTAAAAAATCACCCTTTATAAAAAATATTTTTTCATCGGTTAAAAACGGTCACGGATTTCGATGAAAATTTTAGCACAAGAGGTTCTTAAAATTTTTCAAGTTATTCCATATCAAAATTTTGGAAAAAATTTTTTTGGATTCTTAAAAAAAGTATCAAATTTTTTTTTTCAAAAATCAATTTTTCGAAAACGCGTGAATGATTTTTTTTTTAAATTTCGGTTTTAGATGTCTATTAATATTTTCTTAAAATTGGCTATAAATGTTTTTTTTTAAAAAAAGCTTTAGAATTTTTGTACACAAAAAATAATATTTTTTAAAAACGGCTAAAGATTTTCAAATTTTTTTTTTTTTTTTGAAAATTAATCTTTTTTAACAAAATCAAATGGCATACTTAGTTTTGGTATCAAAACAATTTAAGAAATGGTTTAAGTCATTTTAGTAATAAATTTTATGTTTATATTTTAATTTGTTATAAAATTAGAAACTTTATAAATTTATGAAGCTTTAGCATCTACAGCATCTTTGACCCTAAGAGCAAGTACATGCGACCCAGTCATGCATTTTATTTACATTATCTATTCATTTTGTGCAATTAGTTTTTTCAATAAAACATTAACTTAACCCACACCAACATCACTTTCAATGGTTTTAAAATAATATTTGATTTTGGAAAATAATTTTTAACTTGCAAAAGTTGATTTTTTTGAAAATTTGTTTCTTAACTAAAACTCATAATCATTTCAATTTATCTATATTCAATAATTCATATTTCTAACCTTTAGACTTTTCGAGACGAACACAAAGTTTTTTTCTATCTTTTACCCCATTTTACCCTAATTTTCTTATGGAATTTCAAAAAATCCCGTTTTATCGGAATCTTATATTAAACCACTATTTTTTTCTATTACCTACAGTGTAGACAATGAATCAGTCAGATTATTTATTAATAACAATGGCCGACTTCTGTAATTTAATAAATTTATTGTGTTGCACACAAAATGCAAAATTAAAAAAAAAAAAAAAACTCAGTAAGTGTGTGAAAAAAACCAGTAATAATGGGCTGAAAAAATCTATGTGTTATTACTGGTTTAATATTTTTATAATCGCCGGTAAAGAAGTATAACTGCAAAAAAACACTCAGGATATTCATTTTTAAAATTAAAATTAACAGTTTATGGTGCATCATTTACGATATCAGTCGTGATTTCAACGTAAATACCATAGAGTCTGAAATGACAATGTTAGAATTGGAACTGTGCCGGCAAAGAAACCTGAATGACTTGTTCATTTGAAATCAGGACTCTTATACCTATGTGGAACTGCATACTCAGACGCACATGAGTTTAAAGACCCTTCATAATTTTATCTGTTTCCTCTCCTATTTTTCATTAACAGCTGAGTCAATTTGCATGCAACTTAAAATCTTTTAAATGCAACTTTTAAGGTGTTAAACAAAAAATGTAGAAAAAATGTATATCATATTTATTTTGTTGACGCAATGTGTAACGAATTAGTTATTTTGATTCAATAGAATGTCGCAACAACATCTTATTTCATAAGTATTTGATTTTTATAATACTTTCTAAGCAATAACAATTTCGTTTAACCATACAATGTTGTATACTATGCTATTGAAACTGTAGAAGTACAAATACGTACGAATTCAAATTAATTTTTATTCAAAAAAAAAAAAATATTCAAAACCCTCTGTCTTCTAAGCTAGGTACCTACTACTTGTAAAATTGAATCCTTAAAAAATATATCTATCAAATATCCTCTCGTAAATTAAAAAAAAACAAATTCTATTAACTTGATCAAAAGTAGGTCAATATTAGGTACATTTATACCAACTTACATAGAAAAGTCCTCGGGGCTACCTCTTAAAGTCAAAAATTTGAAAATCGAAAAAGGTAGTTAGGTATCAAGTATCTCTGATGGGTTCTCTCATATTATCTTCTTTTGCCTTAGTTTCCGTTATCCTAAAATTGTTTTCCTTTTCCTCTCTTCATTTTAGATCCTAGATACAAATACCATAATAGCTTCCTTTTGTGGAATAGGAAACATGATAAATACACAAAAAACATTATTGAATGAAAAGTCCCCCCAAAAAATAAATGAAAATAAAAAAAAAAGGAAAGAAAAAAAAACTTCTTTGTACGAAAAAGATGTCACGTTGACTCTTCGAATGACCATATATAATACAATGGGAGTAGATGGATTTTTTAATCTAATTACCGAGAGGGTGTTCGTGTTGTGAATGAAATTCAATACACGACTACAGTTGGTAGGTAGGTATATATCCTGTATACGAATTAAATAAAGTTCTGAGGTAGAAATTATTATCTTCGGGACAACAAAAGCGTAAGCAAGAGTGTCATGGGAACACCACACTTCTGTGGCATGTAGTATCTATCTACGTGCTCTCTAGTCTTTGGTCGTTGTCGTTTTGCTCGTATCCACGAAATTCAATTAACTTAAAATGTCATAAACATTCGCTGTAAATCATATTCTTTTTTCGGTTTTATTTTCAACAGAAAAAAAGTCACAACGATTTGCGGTATAGCAGCGAAATAGTTGGATGGGGATGAAGTGAACTTCTTCTATTCCAATACCATACATTGTATAGGTATATACCTGACATTCCAAAAATCCAATATAAAAAATTTTTTGCTCACTCATCCAAACCCCCTAAAAATAAGTTAGTAAATACGTTTCAGGAAATATGACAGAGGTTATGTTTCATTGGACGATATTGGTATATTTGGTATATCAAAAATATGGGTGGACTTGACCAAATCAAACAACCTAAGAAGATGGTGGGAGGACATTTTTGTAGTTTTGAAATAACTTTATTACAAATTAGGTTACTTATGGAAGATTGTAAGGACACTTCTTGGTCCTTTTTGTCAATTGATTTTTCGGGAGATAGACTTTTTATATGAATTTATATTTTATTTCTATATTTTGAAGATGAAAATATTTATCACGATATGGTGAACTATTTACTCTATAATATTAAAGATTTCTGCAATTTCATCTCATAGTAACATTACTGTCAAAATCATGACATAGTATTGTCATATGCATTTGAAATCAAAACTTTCATTTTTGCTTTTCTCAAAAGTTTGTCCTTTCATCCAAAACTCACACACCATCAGTCACAAATACACACACACACACACACACACACACAAAATGAGAAAGTACCTATTTTTAAGGTACAAAAATATACACATCGATATCGATTTCCTGTCTCATCGATTATATTTTATTTACTTTAGCCCATTCAAGCAGCAATATACCCATCTATACCCCATTATACAATGACGACGTATCAAAAAATAATAAAAAAAAAAGGTTTGAATTCCAGATGAAAAGTTTTGGTATCCTTCATGCATGCCAGAATCAGTAACATTCTTTGAATTCAAAAGATGATAAAATAGGATAGATGATTCGTCTTTTTGGATCTAACGTCACCTTGGAAAAACCCTTCAACACCTTCACCCACACAATTACTCTTGAGAAAAAATATAAAAATAAAAAAAAAAAACAAAAACGCTTTGAACCAAAAATTATTATTAAAATACACGACCGGAAGAAAGAAGAACTTTCTTTTTAGAAGTACTTCTTTTTTTTTGAATAGTAATTTCAAATTGACTTTTTTATTTTCGAATACATATTTAATTCTGGAACTTATTTTTAGTAGGCACTGTTATTTGTAATATTAATAATTAATTATAATTTACTTGCTCTATACGGCAAGTATTGGTTTCGTGTCAAAAAAACAAAATGAGGTTTTAATCAAAATCAACATTATGATGATGGAGAAGTCCAAAAAAGTGGTTTTAGTCATGCCGTCTGTCGGTCTGTGCGTCTGTTCATCTGTGCGTTTATCTGTCAGAGGGCCACAGCCTAAACGGGTTGACCGATTTGCATAAAATTTGTTACAGATTACTTTTTCTGCAGACAGTAGTGCTAACATTGCAATGATTATTTTACTACCAATTTATTTTTCCGGAATATGTCGAAACGCCCAAATGTTTAATTTTGACCTACCGAAACAGAAGAATTTTTAATTCGCACGGTAGAGGCTTTAAAGTGGTTTTGTGAATAGTTTAAAAAAATTATTTTTAAAACTTGAAATTTTGAAAAATTGTACATATAATATAGGAACATAATTCGTCACCTCAAATTTCAGTGATCTAAACGACTTTTTATAATTTTCAAGTTAAAAATGTGGTCTTAAGTACAAGAATGAGATCTTTCTATTATGTAGTTTAATCATATTTCAACTCATCTAACTGATGAGCCCAATGTTGTATCTGGGCAAAACTCATTTTGGAGGAAAAGTCACTTTTAAAATAAAATTATTCAATTACTTCGCTTAAAAATTAAAAATGAAAATAATTTTCATCATTTATATTTTTGTCCCTATATATGAATCAGATTACGGGTGTATGAACTTATAAATATTCCCCTAGATGAGACCCTTTCCTATACGCTTCTAGAAGCATATCCCTAAATCATTCTGCCCTAGCGAGGTATCCGTCGGAGATCGAAGAATATTTTCTGCGAGGTATTCTTCCAAAGAGGAGAAATTCTTAGATACGCCATAAATGGAAGAGTAATAATTTTTTTTAGAATATGACTACCCAACTCCCTCCAGACCCCCCCCCCCCTGTGCAGTGAAAAAAAAACCTCCCTACCATATCAAAAACGAAAATCATATCCAGTGCGCGTCATCTATTCCATAATTTCTCGCCAAATTTAGAGTGTCATCATTCCGATAACCACTTTTGTCACCATTCCGGTAACCTTTGCAGTCATCATTGTGGTCTCCATTTCAGTGACCATTAGTTATTATTATAAGCCATTAATGTCATCATTAAAATTAAAATCACTGAACCTATTTCATGCTACTACACAGGTCTGTGAGAACTATCTAGTTTGATAAAAAATAATAAAGTTTAAGGCATCTCAGTGACATCTTCGTATCAATTTTTTTAACAGATAAAAAACACTGTTGCATCATTGATTGTGGGTAACCAGAAGGCTGTTATACAGAATATGCATCACATAGAATTTTTTTTTTTTTTAGAACAAAGTTTTTAGAACATATGCAAAATTATATAAAGCTTGCCTACCTTCAAAAAAAAAAAACTCCTACATCAGCACCTGAACATAATTAGTCACAAAATTTATTTTATCTGTATACAATTTCTACTTACGTTCACCAAATTTAGAAGGATATTTTCACCTTACCTGTAAAAAAAGAAAATATTTGTTAATAAATATTAAAAATATTAAAACTATCAAGTAACTAAATCAATTAAGTAAAAGTCTTAATTCTCTTAATTACTAATCTTATCTCAAAATTTCTTTTGTAGATATTAGGTACAAAAAAAAAATCCAGCTAATCGTTTTAAATTCCCATAAAATCTTAAATTAGATTAAAAAAAAAAAAAAAAAACTCAAAAACACGTTTCTTTGATTGTCTCCCTTGTATAAACATAACTTTTAAGAACTTGTAAAACATTGTAAACAACAAGATCATTTCTCTTTAACATCTAATATTCTTTTTAAGACACGGGGAGGTTGTATATGCCTCAATGATTTATTGCTGATCATGAGAAGCTATAAATATAATAAAGTTTCTTTTTAAGGCGTCCATTGATCAAACAAAAAAAAAAAAATCAGCTAAATGAGTTGTTGATCTTTAGGCAAGATCATGACATAATTCTTTCAGTTAAATGTCACAGAGGTGGCTTCATTTATAATTTAATTAAAATTTACTGCACAAATTTGAAAATATGTAGGTTTCAGTTTTTTAATTTTTGATAAACTTGAAAGGTTTTTATTTTTAGATTATACTTAATGCTTTAAGATTCTATTATTGGAAAGAGCTAACAGTTGATTTTGGGTTTATTTTTTAAGCTTTTTATGTTAAATGTACGTGGATGGTCTGATAAGTACCGAATCTGATGACAATGTCAATAATTTTTTTTAGTCAAAAAAGTCAAATAGAAACTTAACATTGAAATAAATGACATTAGACCTAACATCATGCTTTAATGCCTCTGCTATGCTTTGGGTATTGAAATGGAAGTTCAGTCTTCCTTGTGTTTTCGAAAGTGGAGGTCAAATTCAACTTGCACAAATGGACACCTTTTCTTGCAGAAACGCAGACTTAGAAGAGCGTAGAGTTTTTTTTTTGTTTTTTGCAACACTTCTGCTTCGACTTAGCAAGTCATCAAGTAGAACCCGATTTCTAAAACACTCGAATACTTTTCTATTTTCGATGTGCCACCATCCGAAAGATTTTAAAGAAGAACTGTTAAAACTGTAGATATTCAGTTGTTAAGTAACCAGTTTAAAATTTTGCACAATTTCGTTGAAAATGGAGCCGTTTTCCAAGCCCACATTTCAAAAAAATGCCTACCATTGATAAAAACAAAACTGTCCAAATCAGCAATAAACGTAATCTTTTTGTTCCTAATTGACGCAACACAAACATACAATAGGCAAAAACTGCTGCCTCTCTTCCACAAAAAGCCTTCTAAATTCACTACAACTGCCAACTTGCTAGCATTTCGATGGAATAAACCACACAAAAGAAAAACCACACAGTCATGCAATTAAAAAAGAAAAAAAAAATATAGGAAAATATTTCCCTCCCAAAAGAATGCAATAAACTTTGATAGCGGAATTCGGCATTCATGACGAGAAAACTAAAAATAATTTTTAGCCTACATACCGACTCGTATGTCAAATAAAAACAAAACTGAAAAAAAAACATCGAATTCCCCAAATGAAACACCCTATTTTCTTCTAAATAACAATGTTTCCATTTTTTATGTTTGTTCTTTTATGTGTTTCAAGTTTCAATGCATGGAGCCATATTTTTTTTGATTGTTTTATGTTTGGAATGTTGTTTCAACAACACATAGAGCCTTACGTCATTTTGATGGAATTATTGTTGGATTAAGTTCGAGGTTTCATATACGAACAAAAAAGGATGTTTAAAGTGAATGAGAATGTTGAGTTTTTGTTTTTGAGTATAATTTGTTTGTGCAACAAAATGATGAAACCTTGATATTCAGTACCACCAAATCGGGTTAATGTTATTTATGTAGTCTCACCATTTAATCATTTTGTTTAACAGCAACAAAGACAACAACAATGACTAAGTCGACGCGGCGCAAACACATTGCTGAGGATCATTAAATGCGGATCATGCATGGAGACGGATTCAATTTCCATTTTAAGCAACAACCAGCACCAGTATGTCCAAGAAACAGAAGTTTGTTGTTGTTTGTTGTTGGGTTTGGTGATACAATCAACCAAAATTTTCGACAGTCTTTTGTTGGAGAAGAATTTATGAGATCGTCTTTATAGGCTTTGTATTGTACAAATGGAATTTTGGTTCTTTGCAAAACGTGACTCTGAAAATAGGTCATCGGATACTTGAGAGTGCAACAAGTGACCAGGTTCAGGTTGTAGTAATTTTAATTCAGGTATTGTCCATTAAGAATATACAAAAAAATAAAACAGCACGATGTTATTTTTATGAAGGCAAATTCTCACACGGTTTTGCAGTTGCATTTTAAATTAAATGTACGGCTGGGTTGCACGTACTTGCTGCTATGGTCTGAGTCGATAAAATTATATAATTTACTAAGAAAATGTAAGAAAAAATATAAAATTTAATGCTAAAATTAGTCAAATTACTTCTTAAGTTAGTTGAGGCTCCAAACTAAGTACCAATACCATTTGATTTCACTAAAAAAAATAGTTTTTAGAGCTGTTTAAAAAAAAAAAAAACAATTTTTTGTGTTTAAAAATGCTAAAGCTATGATTAAATAAAATGCGCACGTACTTGCTCTTGTAGATAAAGTTACTATTTATTCTAAGCCTTTTCAATTAAAAATTTGAAAATGCAGTTTTAGAAAAACAAATTAAAAAAGCATAAAATTCAATTTTCAAATGACTAAAACAGCTTCTTAAATGAATTTATCCTCAAAAAAAAGTACTCAATTTGATTTCTTCTATAATGATACATTTTTAGAAACAAAATTTTGAAAAAAAAACTATTGTTTCTATATAAAATTTAGCAAGGACTTTTATACAAAAAAAATTGGTACGCCATTTTTAAGATATTATTTATCAACATTTAAAATCTAAATTTAAAAAAAAAAAATATTGAATAGTTTTCGAAAAAATGATTTTTCAAAAAAAAAATTTCAAACTTTTTAAAAATCCAAAAAAATAATTTTCGAAATTTTTTTACTGAATATTATTACGGCAACTTAAAAGCATCCATGTAAAAAAAATAGTTGAAATTGATTTAGTGATGAAGGAGAAAATCAGAATTAAAAAAAAAAGTTCTATGGCAGGTACCGTTAATAACGGTTTTTAAAAAAAATTCTCATTTAAAGATATACCATACCCAAAGAAATGACCATGATTTTTTTAATCAAAATCGTAGGCACCGTTTTTGAGAAAAATTAATTTTTCTAAAAACGGTATATGACAGGTACCGTTATTTGGGGTCCAAAAAAAAAATTCAAAAAAACGTCTGGGGATATTCTCCAAGAAACGCCACATACCACGTTTGAAGTAAATCGACCCATCCGTTTAGGCTGTGGTCTCTGATACATATGTACATACAGACAGACAGACAGAATTGTCAGACCCACTTTTTTATCATTCTCTATCATCGTAATGTCATGTTTGATTGTTATTTCAACTTTTTTTTTTGTACGAATGCATAACTTTATATAATGGACCCATATCGCAAGTAAGAAAACAAAAGTAACAACTTTTTTCAGAAAAAGTCACTTTTTGTCACAATTAAACTAATGATTAGTATTTTTTGAGTACTGTCTGAGGGTATCCTAATCTTTAAAACCTCAATTAAATTATTATTTGTTTAAAAATAACAACAAAATGTACCTACTAAGTTGTATGAAAAATTAAATTTTAATTTGCATTTTTTCTATAATATAATTTATAATTTATAAAAATAAAAAAAAAAAGAATCAAAAAACTTTCAAAAAAACAAAAAATTGGTTCGAAATTAGTCATTTTTAGATTTTTAATACTAAATTTTGAAAATGTTCATAAAAAAATATTATTATTTATTATTATTTTTCTTTATTTTTTAAAAACAAATTTTATAATAAATTTTACCCACAAGAATAAGGAAATTTTTTTATTATTTTTCTTTGATTTTTAGAATATGGCAACTTTGACTATTTGTATTATAGGTCAGACCTTCGATCGATTTTCAAAATACTTTCTGTTTTTGAGGTTTCCAATATTTCCTAATCCAATAAAACTTGTTTATAAATTAAAAAGCACGCGCAACACATGATTTTTTTAATAGATTTTTAAAAATTGACCCCCAGTGCAAATCCATTATTCAGCCAGCCCTCTATTAACAAATCATAGTTCCTGAGACTTTAATCAATATACTTTACCAATATGGGAGTTCAATTATTTTGGGTTTAAATATTTCAGCATATTTTCTTATACATGAGTTTCTTTAGGCGAAAGTCAAAAGAGTGTGTTTACCAGGATTTACCATTTCAGTTCCTCATTTGCTGTGAACCTTTCATTATAAAGTCAAAACTAAGCAGTGATTTGTTTGCCTATTCTCTTATTTCGATAAGGTATTTGTGATGCCGTGCAAGCCCCGACTTCATGGTACACACCTAAGATTATTTCTTACATAATATATTCTTTTAATGAATTTTCTGTAGCACTTTTTGAAACAAGGGCAAAAACGAACAACCTAATAGCTAAAGCTATCTACATTATAATTCTTTTGACTTTCAAAAGAACCTGCATCCCATCTCTTAGTAAATTGTTTTTTATTTTATTTTTGTTTACAAATCCTTTTACTCTTTGCGTTGCGTATATCCTTATTGCCTAATTATTTCACCGAGGAAAGCTTTTAAGGAATGTTTTCAGTCTCAGAGAGGAAAATAATACTGTTTTTGGTACAACATGATGCATTCTGCGGGTAGCTTATGCAAAATCTTATACAACGAAGGCGAACATGCACAAAATCATTGCCCTTATTTTTTATAGTATTTTTTTGTTTTTTTTTTTTTTGCTTAACTTTGAAACCTAATTGCGATACAGGAAGCAGGATGTAGAAAATTACTTTGTGTTTCTGAGATAGAAACAAAACATTGCCTTGGATACAAAAAATGGTTAACCAAAGGCTGATAATGTTAATTTCAGGGTAATGTTCCTTCGAAAATTTTCTCGTCCTTTTTTTTTTTGTAAACTTATTGACTGAAAATACAAAAAAAAATATACACATAATAATTAAAATCCTGTGAAACAATGCGGAAAAAAGATGAATATTCAATACTTGTTTTCAGGACCTTTTGTGATTCACTCAATACAGAAAATTCACTCAACAATTATTCAAATTTAAAAAAAAAAAATATATAAATTCATAAGAAACCTTGCAAACACTTAAATACCAACACGACCTACAGCTTGATGTTTTAACATCTCTAGAGACAACACAGTGAGCTGGAATTATATAAAAGATTTATACTTTAAATGGTTTTATGGCAGGATAATAAGTTGTGGTATTTTCATTCTTCACACAGCATTATCCTTTGCGTATTTTTTTTTCTTTTTTGTTTTCTTTTATTTTGTTTTTATTTTTTTATCGCTCACATAATTACGTTCAGAGTGCAAATCTGAATGAAATACGGCAGAAAATTTTTAAGAGAAGATATGGATAAAAAAAAAATTCAAAGAAAACAAACATTTATATGAGAAAAAGATACTCAAATTCATGTACTTAAAGGATTTCTTTGCATATTTGTATTTATGTGTATAAATCACGTTCTTCATAACCAACAACGACGACGACAGCGATGAATGAAGCATGACGACACACGCTGAAATAAAACATTATAAAAATTGTTTCTCCATACAAGCATACATAATATATAGAAGTTGGTTATACCCAGAAGATTATATTTTATATGCGAGTTCATAGGTTTGGATATCTAAATGTGTGTAGCCTCCTGCTGTCTCCATAAAACATTTCAGAATTATAATCATTTAATATGAAAATATATTCTTTTTTTTATGTTTCATAAAAAAAAAAATATTTTTTAAGTATGCATTGCTTGCCTTGCAGATATTTTCTTAGGGTTTAAGAATAACGATGAAGTATGCATATATTCTACCAATCTTTCATGCTTTTTTTATGGGATAATACCTTGTGCTTCATTTGATTCATTTTTGATAATCGGTGAAAGCTATTCTAAGGTTTTAGAAAATTTTGGTTGACAAAGGATGCATACATGGTACCAGGTTGCCTTTCATCAGTTTAGGGTTTTCTCCTCGCAGCTCTCTGTGATACAAACTACACCAAATCCAACTGTATTGGCCCGCAGCAAGGCCAAATTTAAAAGAAATAAGAAGGAGAGAACAAAGTAAATCGTCAAGATTATCATTTCTGGTTTTAACAACAAGATCGCAACGAAGGACATTATGGATCTAGAGATGAATCCTGGAATGGAAGCACTTTCGAAAATTAATTGCTGGTATTGTGGTTTGTGAAGAAACAAGCACTTGATTTCCGAATCTTTCTTGCTGAACGAACTATCAACCAAATTAATCACGTGAAACCAAGAACTACTCACTATTCCAACCTGTATGCTAGGATCAGAACTGTGCCTACCATCTATAACTCTCGTATCGAGAAAATAAAAAGTGTTCGAGAAACATTGCGAATTGGCACAAAACTTGTTTTTTTTTTTAATGAATTTCATTCCGATTTAACAAGCTTCTCGAGTAAATTTTTTGTAAATCTTTTTTTTATCCTTTCCGTTCATAAGATTGAACTTTTTAATGAACCATCGCAATCTTTTTTTCATAAAATATTTCATCTAGGAAAATAGATCAAAGCCAAACTCGCAAAGCGAGTCACCAATAAGTGATTTCATTATTTTTTAAAAGACTTGAAGCGACTAGGAATCATTTGGTAAAAATCTTTGAGTGGTACAAATTAAACACAAAAGAAATTATGTAATATTTTGTTGGATAATGATCTAAATGCCAAAAGGACAAAAAGAAAAAAATAAAGAAAAAAAATCACAAGTTGGCATACCTTACCTGCCCCACCATGTACAAAACAGTTCCATAATAATCATTATAATCCATCAAAAATTTGTACACGGTGGATGCATACTGGCGTTTATTAAACTTTATGCCAGCAGTTGCAAGTAGTAATTTACGAATTTCGTTTTATTTATAAATTCGTTGATCGAATTCAATGACCAAAAATCCCTAAGAAATTCAGATAAAATCTACCTTTGCAAAATTATTATGAATGAAATTTTTTTTTTTTTTTTTTTTTGGTTTCTCAACAAAATTTATTTTGCTTTTAGTGAAGGTTTTTCATGTTAGAAGACAAATGTAAACGTCAAATTAATTTGCGATTATGTCATTCATTTCTTGCACATTTCTTCTTTAGATTTATAGATTGCACGAAGTTCAGTTCAACTGCTACGTGCCTTGTGTTTATAATTTAACTGAATATTTTTTTAAGGATCGATATAAATTTGGTTTATTGTTCTTCTTTAACTGTTAGCAACTAAATGTTTCATTTAGATTTGTACGAGTATCTATTATGGTATAACATACATAATCTGAAAGAAAAATATTGTTTTATGTTACATAAAATCGAGTTTTAAAATTTAAATCGTAATTGAAATTGAACAAAATTGTTGTAGTCGGTTTGTTTTTTTTTCCATTTATTTGAGCTCCAATTTAAATTTTTTTTTTTTATTTTAGTTTTATATACTTTTCATAACTGGAAACACAGTAAAAGTTTTAAATAGGTGCACCCAGAAAAAAACAACAGAAAATCAAAGAAAATCATTTTGATTTAACGATTTTTTCGCTATGATCTAGAAAATTTCAAAATCAAAGCTAAACGAAGTAAATTCAATGTGTATTTCTTAAAAAACAAAATGCACGTAGTAGGTCTTCAGACCTTAAAAAGTCCGTTTTGATCCCCTTAGGGGGCATAGGGCCTCCACTTCTCCTACGGGCCATTGTGTACGATTTCTTGAAATATAACGTAGTTCTCTCCAACTCTTCCCCAGCTGTGCAGATTCACTTTCGACTGTCCTGCGGCATGTGCTTCTCGGCCGACCCGACCCTCTACCTGCCTGTGTGAGTGGGTTCCATTGCATCGATTGGCCAGCAATGCAATAGTTGCCTTTTCGAAGCGTATGACCAATCCACTGCCACTTAAGTCTGCAAATAGTACGGTCAATGGATTCTTGACCCGTTCTTCTATTAGAAATAAAAAATCCTTAAGATGTTATGTAGACACCTATTCATGAACGATTGCAGCTTGCGTGTAACAGTTGTTAAGATTTTCCAAGTGCTGCACCCATACAGAAGCACGGATTCAACAATGGAGCGGAACAGTCTCAGCTTGGTCTTTAAGCTTATAGCGTTGGACAGCATTCACGTAGTGCTCTTAGGGTCAAAGTTGCTGTGGAGTGGTGACGTTGAAGCTTCTTACAAAAAGTTTTTACAAATAAATAATTTTATAAGAAATGTAAAAAAAAAAAAATAAATATAATTCATTACTAAAATGGCTAAAGAACTACTTCTTCAATTGTTTTCGAAAAATTAATTAAAAAAAAAAAAAATTAAAGGAATCCAAAAATTAGTTTTTCTGAAATTTTTTATTACAAATAATTTTGAGGTTGTTGTCATAAAAATTGGTTCTATTCTATTCTATTCTATTTCTTGATGGTTATATGGAAGATACCGTTAGTTTTGGTCCTAAAAAAAAATTAAATTTCCACCGTAGGGAAGCACTAAAAACTGTTAACTACCAAGTTTGAAGATAATCAGTTCAGATCACTGTTGCTCGTGGCATACACAGGCAGACAGAAAGAAAGAACTACGAGATCCACTTTTTCGCATTCTCTAGCATCGCTACGACATGTCTGATTGTTATCTTGAATTCTGAGATAAGTTATAACAACTTCCAATTAAACATGACCAAATTAAATTTTACGTTGTATTGTTTTTCCTTCAGTGTTCCTAAATAAGGATAACCAGTGTCAAAAATACTAAAACTAAAAGTAGGTACTAAATTTTAAAGATTACAACACACAACACTATTCAAGAAATTCATAGTTTTTGTATACATTTTTGACATTGATTGACATTTTAAATTCTGTTTCGATTAGTTTCCTCATATTTTACATCATTTTATTTAAATGATTCTCTTAAATTCTATATGAGAAGAAAAAGCAATAAAATAAAACAAATCTTGTTTTTAATCTTCAGAAATGCTTTAAAAACTTTTATTTTAATCCAAAAATGATTAATATCTATATTTTTAATTTGAAGAAAAAAAAGTTTGACCTACTTTTATCAAGAAAAAGAGAGAAAAAAAAATATAACGACCATAAAAAAATATTTCGTCCAAATACAGAGCTTATCATATTTAAAGTAAATATAAACAATTTTCAAAACGCTCAGGGGACTTATCTAAATCATTTAACTGCAAGAAAGCTTCCAATATTCTTCCCCAGAAGGACCATGACATTAAATCATCTTATCATCATAAATAACAATAATAAATTCATTTATCTTCTTCCTAGAAATAAATACTATATAAATGTATGTGCGATGTAGAATATGACATATCTTTGATTTTTCCATAATAGGCGGACAGATCTCAATTAAACCCTCTTCATTCCAGATGCTTTCGTCTGAAGTGTTAATCCATAAATCACATTTGTAATGCCCATGAAGAGTGTGTCACCCTTTAATGTTGATTTTGTTTTATTTTTTTTATTTTTATTTTTATTTTTATTTTTTTTAGAACAACTTTTTTTTAACGTCTTGTCTGGGGATGTTCTCTGACAGACAACAACAAAAACAAAACAAAAAATAATTTATGGCCGATCTCTTCCGCGATTACTCTACTAGTCATGAAGAATATTTTCTCGCAAGGATTTATGTCTGGAGAACACGCTGGCTATTTGGATGAATGAAATCTTTGGAACGTCTCGGGAATGCACCGACATTATGCTGTGCATCTGCACTATGAAAAGTGGTTCACTTTTGTGTTTTTTTTTTATAGTTTTAACATTCGTTTTGCAAGTCGTTTAGTTGTGTTGCACAAAATGATTTGAAAAATATGTTTAAAACAATCAATCATTTTAAATTAAGTTATTTATTTTCTGTTTTAAGTTATAATGGAAGAAGTGTGTGTTTCAGAGCAAACATCAACTAGTTGTAATGCCTTTTTTTCTTTTTTCAAATAGTTAGGTATAACTACGGTTGGTGGTTAGAAAGAACTGATGGAGCTGTTAATTCGAAAGATATAATAATAGCGATAAGATTGATTTACTATTTTATTTATCAAAGTCTTATCCCAATTGGTATTAGTTCAGTATTGTTAACAACATCTGTTCGAAAAAAATAGATTTCCGAACCAGAAGATAAGCAAAGTGCTAAATCCTACTTCATACCTTTTTTACTTTTATGGAAGACAGCACTGGAGCAAACGAATGCAAGTGTCATATTCTGCATAGAGAAAGGTTGTCAGATGAATTTAAGAATTTTACTGTCACCAATGTTTTTTTTTAAGTCACAAGCGATGTGCTTATGCTAACTTGATGAATGGAAATAGAGGAAATTAATGGAGTCTTACATCCTAACGAAAACACCTACGGACGACTACGCACGCTAAAACTCTCTAACAGAATCATGGCTCTCCATCAAATGGCTGTAAGATAACACTGCAAAAACAAAAATTTATCAGACAAGAAATTAACTCATCTTTTTAACTCATCTGAAAGATTCTACGAGCGAGTTTTGC
The DNA here is from genome assembly GCA_948107695.1 of Meliscaeva auricollis. Classification (NCBI taxonomy): domain Eukaryota; kingdom Metazoa; phylum Arthropoda; class Insecta; order Diptera; family Syrphidae; genus Meliscaeva; species Meliscaeva auricollis. The sequence goes on from OX403618.1 coordinate 15,007,306, forward strand.
TTTTTTCAATTATTTTTAAACGTGATTTTAAAAATTGGTATTCTTTCAACATAATGAACAAATTTTAAGTTTTTTTAAAACAATTATTTATGTTTATTTTCAGGTTTTCAAAAAAAGAGTGGAAAAGTATCAAATGTGCCCCAACCACGGGGCACCTACGACAGTGGGTGGGGCACCTTTAACAATAACGCAAATGATTGCGAAATAATTTATTTTATATGCAAGTTTTTTAAAATAAAATTAATGAAAATGTTTTTTTTTTTATCATTAGAAAAAATGGGCTTGTAGGATTTTTGAAAGCGTTGAGTTTAGAATATTTTAAATAGTTTGCGAAATCACTGTGAACACTTGGTAAGACGCTTATATATATACATTACCTTTCGGGCCGTTCAATACAAGTCGTATTGGATGGTTTCAAGTCTGAAACCCACAAAATAAACGCTGGTGTGCCCCAGGGCTCCGTTTTGTCTCCGACTCTCTTCCTCATTTTCATTAATGATCTGCTCTCTGAAACTTCTAATCCATTAAATTGTTTCGCTGATGATAGTACCCTCAGTTTTTCATATTCGTTTGAGGACTCACACCCAAGTCCTTCGGATGTGGAACTTCAACGACAAAATATGATAAGCTCACTATCAATGAGCCACTATCAATGAGTGGCACTTGCATCGAGGAAACTGAGAAACTTTCCATTCTCGGTATAAGTGTAACAAACCACCTTCAGTGGAATGAACACATATTCGATGTCGCCCAAAACGCTGCGAAATGTTTAGGTTTTCTCCGAAGATGCAAGAAATTTTTCTCATCTTCTGATCTAGCTGTAATCTATAAAGCTTACATTCGACCAAAACTTGAATACAATTGTCACATCTGGGCAGGTGATCCGATAACTTATTTGAGTTTCTTGGACAGAATACAAAAACGTGCTTTTAAAATGATAGATGATAGATCGATAACTGAGACAATTGCGTCCCTAGACCATCGACGTAATGTGTCATGTCTCTCCTTGTTTTATCGCTACTTTTATAAACAGTGTTCAGATGAAATAGCTAGTTGCATTCCTCCCCTGAAACAATTTAACCGTAATACTCGCGCTTCTAGGAATGCTCATCAGTTTACCCTTGAGCCCAACTTCGGACGTACCGTCAAATACAGAGATTCTTTCTTTAGCCACACCATACGAATGTGGAATATATTACCCGCCTCTGTTTTTCCCTGTCACTAATGTGCATCGGTTTCTCCTTTTGAATCCCTCCCTATTTTCCTGAAGCTCGCACTGTGTGTAACATATTAAGGGTATTTAACTCCCAAATTATAAAAAAAATTTAAAAAATTGATAGAGAACGATTTCTTAGCCGATTTCTTCTTGGCTGAAATCATAACCTGCAACATGGATTTCGGATTCCACTTCCCTGGATATTTTTCCAAATTTGTATTTGTAATTACTTAACAAAGAAAGATGTTTCTAATTAACAATTGTAGCATAAATCAATACTAATAATTGAAGTCACTTAGCAAACAAATTCTGTACAAAATATGGATTAACAATTATTTTAGCTTCACCCTCTCCAAGCACTGCACAAGTAGCCATGTATGGCTTTTGATTTTTTAACACTTACTGACGGAATTACTCAACTGCTAGTGGAAAACTACCGGTTTGATCATTTAGAATAGTTATTTACTAATGTATTTCATTAAAAATAAATCGTACTAGAGATTGAAAAACCGCATCTTATTTAATAGTAGGAACCCAGGTCTTATGCGCTAAGCATGCTCTCCCAGCAAACAATCCTTACTTCCTTAAAACAAAATTTTTGTATTTGGTAAATATGTAAGGTACATATTTTAGTTCTTTCTTCTTTGATTGTTTTATTTTACGTTATCCCCATCCAATAGATACATAAAATATTCAACAATTAATTATGTGGTTTCTTCAATTTAAATTTATCTGCAATACAATCAATTGACAGAAATCCTGAGAAGATTTCAAAAACATCTGTTTGGCAAAATCTTGCATGACGTCAAGTATCTGGAATGCTCAGAAGAAAAAAAAATATCCCAGACAGCCAGACACAAAAAAAAATTTCCATTTGCGGTCATCTGATGCTGTTTTAAAAGAAATTCCCAGATGTTCATGTTAATGTAGCAGTGTTTTGAATATATGATACAAAAAGTGGGTTTTCCCCAATTGACATAATGCAATTTGTTGACAATGTTGACAATCCAATTTGAATAAAATTGTTTGTGATTTTTTTGTATTATTATTTACTAATATAAATTAATTCTTTTTTTTTTCCTGAAGTAGATTTAAATTTAAATGTGATTCCTTGCTGAATCCGTTCATTGTAATAAATTGGCGTTTTGAATTTTGCTTTGCGAAGCGTTAAATCTCCAATCTATTTACAATATCGTAAAACTTCGACTATAAAAAGTCGGTAGTTGCTAATGAAGTTTTGTTGACCCTTAATTTAAAACACTCAATAAATATAATTGATGAAAAACCGACCTAGTAAAGTCAAATAAAGTGAAATCAATTTAATGTTATTGACTCATATGATCTGTAGGGCAAATGTGATCAAAGATTAAACATGGAACGCGTGCAACCAACACAAACACAAACTGTACAAACAATTAATGGATGCAATTGAGGTTTCTAAAAAATAATAATAATTTTTCTGTTAGCTTGTGGAACAAGCACGCGTGTATAAGCAAATAAATCAAAATAAATTAAAGTCTTCTGAATGGTTTCTCATTAGCGTTCTATTTATTAATACAGAGGGCGGTAAGGTTAGGTTATCCAATTATATTCTGCCGACAGTGACTTTTTTTCTGAAAAGTATACTCTCGTAATAGTTTATAATTCTGTGGCACATCAGTTGCTGATGTTATAGCTGGTAATGATGTTTATTAATTTCAGAAGAAAAAAAAACAAATTTTAATATTTTGGGGGCAAAATTATACACGCTAAATGCTTTGCTCTTTCGTTAAAGAATATTATGTGAAAATTTTCTTACAACACAGCAGCAAGTGAAAGACTAACATATTTTCGCGCGACTCAATGGATTTTGAGAAGTTTGTTAAATGATTTATGAGCTGAGGAGTAATAAATCTTTTTTATAAATATCCATTGCATTTACAAAACGCTTCGTCATAATTAGGAACTCGCTTGCGGAATAGATCTAAAAATACGTATAAAAAGAATATTTTTTTTTTTTAAATCGCCACTGATACTGCTGTTGTTGCTGTCCTTGAAATCAGATGGAGCAGCTACATGCTTTATACCTATATAATATTGTTCAGCTTAGATTATGGAATTTGAGTCATACTGTAAAGTGTAAAGCAATAATCCAGGAATCAGAATGAGTAGGTAAGTTTAAGAGGCCAGGGAAATTAGACAAAAGACAAAACTTAACAGCATTTTTGTTGATGGAAATTGTTGGGAGGAATGCTCTTACTCATATTCCAAAAGTTCCAACTCATCACATTTGGAGTTTGGCCACTTTCTTGAAAAAAAACTGCATTAATATTTCAATTTTAATTTGTTCATTTAAATGTCAATATGAGTTTGCTAATAAAAACTAAATTGTAAGAGGAAGGCTGCCTGTCCTTTCCAAATTAAATTAAAACTATTAAAATCTATTGTCGGTAAATTAGTTAAAAAGGGAGAAATACAAATCGTAATTTAATGATACTATTTTCAGTGCAAAAGGGGTACATTTTCAGGATACCATCTTTCAATAATGGAACAATTACAATTTGACATGGACGTTTCATTTGCAATGAGAATCAAAAATCAAGAGAGTGCATAGAAATATTGTGGTTCGAATGGTATTTTTTTAAGGGAGAAAGAACGGTTTGCAACAACAATTAAAAGACAATGTGCAAGAAGTGGTAGATTTAAAAAAGTTGGTAGTAGTATTCCAATGTTCATTGGAATCTCAAATAAAGAAGGACCACATGCATATGATCGGTTCGGAAAGGGTTTTATTTACTTACGATATAGGTACTATATATCAAGTTATGCATTCGTACAAAAAAAAAAACGTTGAGATAACAATCAAACATGACATTTCGAAGATAGAGAATTAGAAAAAAGTGGCGGTCCGACAATTCTGTCAGTCTGTCTGCATGTATCAGAAGCATCAGCCTAAACGGATAGGTCGATTTACGTCAAACTTGGTATGTGGCGTTTGTTGGAGACTATCCCCAGACATTTGTTGATTTTTTTTTTTTACCAAAATAACGGTATCTGCCATATACCGGTTTAAGACAAACTTATTTTTTCTCAAAAATGGTTCCTACGATTTTGATTGAAAAAATCATGGTAATTTGCTTGCATAAGGTCTATCCCTTTTTTTCAAAAACCGGTATTAACGATACCTTTTTTGAAAAATTATTTTTTTCGAAAACTACTCAATATTTTTTTTCAAAATTTAGTTTTTAGATGTTGATAAATACTATCTTAAAAATGGCATACCAAGGGAAGAGGTTTTTCGAAGCTTCCAACTTGGTCTTACACTATTGGATGTTCAAATTTTTGCGACCTAAAGCAGCTTATTTGTCTTGTACGACTGGCCTACATCATCTCATCTTTCTTTATATTTAAATAAGCAATAATCTCCCACACGTCTCTTTATACTGTCACCTCTATATCTTTTATTAGCGATTAGGTTTATTCTCAATTCACCTTACTTCGCAAATAAAAGAATTAAATATCAGCTTCCCGGAAGTGTTATACACGCTCACATAATCACAGACAAAAATCTCAACCAAATCTCGTGTAGGAATCGGTTCCATAAAATTCAAATACAAATATTTTGTAGATATCCTCATTTTCCATTCTTCTGCCTCAAAGGATATTTTTTTTTATTTTATTTTTCATATCCATATTCAAAAATTTGTGTTTGTGTGTGTGCTTGCTTACATTCTGGTTGAATTAATCCTAATTTGAGCATAAAAATGGAAAAGAAAAATGACATCCCCTTGGAGTTATAAGAACAAAAAATTTGCTTTTCTTTTCTATTTTTTTTTTTTTTTTGATTTTATCATTCACCAACTAAATTATGCAAAATGTAAATTTGTATTTTTTCCAGCAAAAAGGACAATTTTGTAAAAAAAAAAAATGACAATGACGAATAATAACACGAATCTCAGTGTTATTTTACTTGAAAATATTAAGCAATAGGCATGAAAAGCAAAGAGAGAAGACAGACACTTAAAAATGGCAACCAGATTTGAAACAAATGTACCAGATAAATATTTGTTTGTTTGTTTGTTCCATTGTCGTTGTCGTTATGTTTAGGATTTAGTTAGTGCTCGAATACGAGTATAGGCAAAGGGTAACCCATTACTTCATAGAAAAAGGGTTAATTTTCCGTTTTGTTTGAATTTTCCCTCTTTTTTTTATTTTTTTTTGCTGCTGGATGCTGAATAAATTAGCTTACCCCAAGCAAAGAATAAAATATTATGTGAATCAAAAAATGTTCTTTTTGCGTTTATTTTTTTTTGGGGTAGAAATTAGCCTCGAACTTCTATTTGGGTTTCCTGGTTACACACAAAACGGTTACGGAGCAAAAGTGTGTATTTGTACTTGGCATATCTTTTCCAATTTGTTTCTTTCTTTGAAAACGAAAATTACACACACTACATAATTTAACGAGCCCTGTGGGTAGGTTCTGGTGACAGAAAGAGAGAGATAGAGAAGCAAAAACATTATTTAAAATAGAAGTCTCAAGTAGGAGTAAGTATCTGATGGTATTTTGATGAAAATCCTGGAGGAAAAGGAAAATATAGTGCCATTGCTGTTTTTTTTTTGTTTTTCTACGCGTAGTCCACCTCCACTTTTCTCTAACCATCATCGTCCCAAAAAAAAGATTTACCGCCAACACCACCCGAACGACCAGAAATAGAAAAAAAAGCAGCCGCAGTGTTGCATAAAATGAAAAAAATGCAAAATTCTGCAAAATATATAATTTCCCTAAGGACCAGCAAAAATAGTGGCAAGGGCACAGTGAAAGTTTTTTTATTTTTTTTTTGCATTTATATATTTTACATCGCAGGACATTTTGAATCTCATGAGGGATGTTGGCTAGAGGTAGCTGGACCGCAAATAAATTTTATCCCAAATTGGTGTTGAAATTGGATACCGGTTCGGTCACTGGATATAAATTTTAGAACGAGAAGGCCATGGCGAATTTGGTTTGCAATCATGATTGTGGTATTTTATAATTTCCGTGTGCTCCTGCTGTTTCGTTTAACTCACGATACCGGTAAAAATATATCTACCATTGCAATGCCTATCTATTATATGTGTATAACTTTGCATTGAATCACAGTAACAAAACGGGTTGACCTAGTTGAAGGATTTTAAATGAAAATTCTGGACGCAGACATGCTGTCTGGTTGTTGTTAAACAGAACAACAACAACAACAAAAAAAGGATTATTTTATAGATTACTTCTATAACTCGGCAACTTTCACCACATTTAAATCATAAAACAAATCACTTTATTGATTTTAAATAAAACTAATTTATTACGTTGGTTTTCAAGCGGGATTTTGGCACTCTGTTGAGCATTAGATAAATTTATTTAGAACTGGATATGTTTTTTTAAAAAATTACGTAATTTCTCGCAGGTGTACAATTTTTTGTGGAGTTTTTTTTTTATAAAGACAAAAAACAAAAGGATACTTTTCTAGGTCCTTGTTGCACATAGTAAAATGACATAATTTTATTTTTGAATAAATATTACTGTAAAATCTAGATTAACAAACAAAAAAACAACAGTTTTTGGGTAGATTGTTGGTTAAAAAAACATAAAAACAGGGCTAATTTTTAAGTTTATTAAATAAATGATGTTTCCTGGACGATTTGGTAGAATACAAAAAAACTTATTTTCAATTTTTACACTTAACTCGATTCTCCAATTTTCACGAAGAATTTTCACCACAACTTGTTCAGCAAAATTATATTTTCTTAATTCAAAAAACCTATCCAACTTTGCGTTTAATGAGTTATTGCAACTAAAAATTGAGAAAATAAATACCAATTTTACGAACTAATTTATGTATTTAGTTTTATATCGGTAACCATTTTTTCCGATTTTTATTATTAAAAAAAAAAACTATTTGGAAACAAACCAAATTCTACATCAAATTTCCCCTAAACAGATCACAAATTTGAGAAACACAATTTAAATGCCGAGCTTTCACAGACTGGTCCTGATTACAAGGCGGTTTAATTGGAGTAAGAGTTTCATAAAAACATGAAATTGGACTTTGCTTTTGACAGCGATTTGTACCCAATACCTCATAATCATCCCTAAGTAAAAATGCACATAAAACATTTCAGATAGGATGAGATCACTTCTGCGACTAAATCACTTTACACAACAAGGAGGGGGTGCAGGACTCCAAGGTATCCACAGAGAAGTCTTACACTTGCAAGGAGCGCCAACAACAGCAAGTGAACCATTCCAACCAATACATAGAGAGAGCGTGGAACTCTGAGTGCTACCCTAAGAAATGAAAAAAAAGGGGAATGTTCGTTAAGCTCCCGAAGAAAAAGTGAAAACATGAAATATGTTTTGTGGTGCCCAAAACATTATAAAATAAATTAATCAAAAAAAAAACGCAGAAAACACCATTAAACACCATTTTACTCGCATTTTTTTATCAATTATTGAATTACATGGATTGGACTGGACAGTTGGTGAAGAATTTGCTGAACTTGAAAACAGAAACCGAACACGACAACACGTTAACCTAGCAGTTGAAAATACCCAATTCTCCTTGAGGAAAACCCCACGGACTTAAAAGGTTTGACGGTCCTAAGAAAGAAAAAAAGACCAATATATAGAAATTCAAAAATGTTTAGTTCTTTTAGCTTCAGAGCATCACACATTTTATTGGCTAAATTGGCTCAAATGGATAAAACACTTTGTTCCATTAGAGGCTGTAAATTTTCTCTCACGAAAAAGTAATTAACAACAATATTAACTTCCTGAATATCATAAAACCTTTATCCAAACGGCACAAGAGCACAAAAGGGATATCAAAACACAATCTCAATGCTAAAAAAAAAAATAAAAATACTATATTCGAAAAATTTAATTTCTTATCCACCAAAGCTTTACAAGGGCATATACTTCAGAATTAACAAAGTAGCATCAATTGGGATGGTTTTTGATCCCATCACTTAACTTCACTCTTTTTATCTGCTAATACTCTCAGCTTCTGTCTTACAAAGGCATGTATTCAAGTAGCTTTTAATCCTTGTCATTTCCTGTTTTTTTTCTTCTTTTTTTTTTTTTACTGATATCCCATCACATCATCACTTTACCAATCCTTCGTTAGTTGTATGTATAAATTTCTCGCGATTGACAAAAGCATCGAACTTGAGAAGAGGTTTGAAGGATGTAGCTGGTTGTTCTATAAAGCTAGCTCTCTAAAGGGCTAAAACCATCTATATATTGAAAAGTGTTCAAGTACTGTCTTTTACACAGCTATCTAACACTTACTCCTCTTTCCTTATGCCACTAAATCTTCTTTCCAGGAACTACACTTTTTGATATTTAAAAAAAAAAAAAAAAAAAAAAAAATGGAAAAAAATAAAACTTCAAAAGGTCTGCGACAATCCGGTTGTCTTTGTGTGCATCTTTTTGTGCAGCAGCAGTGTTTACATAGTGATCCTTTTGTGATCAATTCCATTAAATGGATTAAACTACTACTCGTACTCATAGCATGCACTCTTGAACATTCAGCTCTTGAAATTCATCTACTCAATTTATCTTTGGAAGCTTTCGTTGGATTTTTGTTTGTTGTATACCTACTCTGGCTCTGAGCTCTGACTCTGATGTGGCAGAAGCTTTTTCCTGTTGGATGTTAGGACGATGATGGATTTACTTTGACATTATTATTCTGTGTTATTAACTAAAGAGCCCTCTTGTTGTCAGCTTTTGTGTTAGGAATTTTATGTGGGATAAAGTGAATTTTAACTGTGATGTATTGAGTTTCCAAGTACCTATAGAGATTGTGACACATGTCTTCAGAAGAAAACAAAGCGAGACGAGGTGACAAGTTAAGAAATTGCTTATTTTAAGAGAACACAGTATTTGACTATTTTTTTTTGATAAATAATAAAATTGCAATTAAAATGTAATTAAATAAAATTGTTAAATTTTGTTGCTATTATTTTTTTTTAATTAATATGGTTCTTTTGCAGAAACATGATGACCATCATTTTAAACACCTAAACGATATTATTTAATACTAAATGCAGTCTTTTTATACAAAAATGCAATATCTACCAATACACACTTTACAAAATAATGATTTTATTCTGTTTCAAATTATTTTTAACCACATTATTGATGCTTAAAACAATAAATTATGGAACGCTATAATATTATTAATTCTCAAAGAAAAAAAAAAAAAACAATCAAATTTTTTTTCCTTTACTAAATATTTGTTATTGGGGGCGAACTGGGTGTTTATGAAATGAGATCTGCAATAAAATATTTTTTTTATAGAATTTGTTGGTTGTAAAAAATAATATCACTATAAATTGGGGAAGGTAATTAAGTTTTGTGTTTTAATAAAACAAAAAAAAACTGACGATGTTTGAAAATGACCATGGAGTATGTTATGGTTAGGGTGTCCCGACAAATTTTTTTTTGGATTTTCCGAACAAAAGACCTCTCAAAACTTGCATAATTGTAATTAGATTACAAAAATATAAAAAAAAAAATTAAAATTTGTCTTGGGGGTTCTACCGACCCTCAAAATTTTGACAAATTGATATTTTTATGATTTTTTTCCCTTCCTTAATTTCGGTTACTGAGCTACCATTTATTATAAAATATTAAATTTTTGATCTTATTAGGTTTAGAACATATTTGACGTTTCGATTTGCATGCAACAATGCGTTTCCAATTTATAAGGTTTAAAGCTAAAAATACCCCCAATATGGTGACCAAAATTGAATTTTTTTTAATTTTTGGCGCATTTTGCTATTGTCATCATTTTTCTGGAACTTAAAAACACTGCTCTATAAATCTGACCTAATTTGAATTAAACCATCTATACCTATCCGATTTTGAAGAAAAATTTGTTTATAAACAAATACAACAGGGCACAAAAATGACTTAATTTATTGATGCCCTTTAAGGATATGGGTTTTTACCTGTTTCCTGCCTGTAAAATACATAACTTAATCCGGTAATAAAGTCAGATTTTAAACTGAAGGCTGTTTTCTACCATAATCTACACAATTCAATCCGGTAGTAAAGTCGGATTTAAATCGCAAGGATTTGAAAAGTGGGCGGTTTGTGGACAAATATGGGAAAAACCACATAAAGGGTTTTCCAATAAGAGGTGTTATTTTGGTATTCAAAGAAAAATGGCATTTTTGGAGATAAATGATCGGATGTTTATTTCATTATAAAGAGGAAGGTATTCCGTTAATAATGATCACGCTTACAGGACCATATCCTTTTCATGAAATTTTCCATAACCAAATCGCAAAGTGGCTGCCCTATGTCCTCGATAGCCTCACGAATTTCATCTTTGAGGTCTTGAATCGACGCTGGGCTGTTGGCGTAGACCTTATCTTTCACGTGGCCCTAAAGGAAGAAGTCGCAAGGTGTTAAATCACAAGATCTCGGTGGCCAATTGTGATCACCTCTTCGAGAGATAACACGGTCCGGAAACTTTTCCCGTAAAAGATCGATGGTTTCATTGCTTGTGTGGCACGTAGCGCCGCACAGTGGTTTCCCCAGTTGGCCAAAAGGTGAAATCTCAAGGTTAAAATTATTTATTTTTTTGAATGGAAATGTTATCTCTAATAACGGGACAAATAAATCTCAGGCATCTTTTTCGTCTACATTGTTTTCATTTTGGTAAGATCGATCATGCAAGTTGTGTGTTTTTCAATTTTAGCAAAGCTTACATTTTTCATTTTTTTGATTTACAATCACGTTAAATACATTAGTTTTTGATAACTTCTTTTAAAATTTGAGTTATGGAATTCAGAGTACAAGATATGTAGATAATTTATGTATATTTTTTAGTATAAAATAAATCAGGTTTTTATGTGAAAACCGTTACTCAATTCAGGTGTAATATGATTTTTTTGTTTTTTTGATGACTTTCAAAAGTGCATAGCTTCTGTGCCCCCTACTTGCCCCTAACAAAAGTTACATATTTATTTAGGCTATATTATCACCTTTCAAGACGTATCAGTCATTTTTTGCGAAAATATGCTAAAGTTAAAAAAAATCGAACTTTAATTGGACTAAGAAATGTGTTTTTATTCACTTTTAGAGTCCACAAAAGTCTTTACACTGCTTGATGTATTTAACATTTGGCGTCCAACACGCAATTTTGCCCATAGGACAGTTAACTGAAGAAGCTGCTGAGGCTAAAAATAAACAGTTGAAAACGTTAAGGGAAAAATATACGCGGAAAATTTCAAGAGTTGCCACCAACACTGATTTGATAAATAGATTGTTCCTTTCTTCCAACCCACTTCTTTCAAACGCTCGTGTTCTTGAAAAAACTGAAAAATCAAGTTTACCCAAAGAGGTTTTAGACTTACTAATTACTTTAGTAAAAATATTAAAAAAGTAAAAATAACGACTTTATTTATATATATTCAGTGTTATTTGTCATTAAATATGTGATTATTAATTTTGACCGCTCTTCCCATATAACCGAAACCACTGTGCGCCGTCTTGTTGAAAGTAAACGTTCTCCAGATCAATACCATCCAATTCAGGCCATAAAAAATCATTAATCATCTCTCGATAGCGCAATCCATTGGCCTCATTTTCGAAAAAGTAAGGTCCAATGACCCCGAGGGACCATAAACCGCACCAAACAGTCACGCGTTGAGGATGGAGAGGCTTTTCAACAATAACTCTTGGGTTTTCCGAGCCCCAGATGCAACAGTTTTGCTTGTTGACGTAGCCTCCGAGGTGGAAATGGGCCTCATCAGTCAAGATGATTTTTCGATGAAATTCCGGTTCATTTTTATGCATTTCAAGGACCCAATCAGCAAAGACACGACGTTGTTGAGTTCTTGTGTTAACTGAACTTTATAAGCCTTAAGACCCAAGTCTTTATGCAAAATACGGTGTAATGACGTTTGTGGCATGCCTAATTCCAAAGAACGACGAGGAATGGACAAACCTGGGTCACTTTGGGCTACAACAGCAATATTCTCAGTTGTTCTTGAGCGACGTGCACGGGTTTTATTCTTCACATCACTAACTTGTCCCAACAGCTCGAATTTGTCCACCAATTTCTGTATTGCGGTCCGACAAGGTGCTTCACGACGATTTTCACCATTTTTATAGTGAATTTTAATAATTTCAATGCGTTGTTGAAGCGTGTATCGTTCCATTTTTATTAATAACGTAGTTTCTACTTGAAAAAAATATCAAAAAATGACAGCTTCAAAAGTGACAGCTACCGAAGCGGGCTATTCAAAATAACACCTCTTATTGGAAAACCCTTTATGTGGTTTATTGAAGAAACGTAGAGGTTTTTCATTAACCATTTGTTTAAGAATAAATGGGTTGTTGAACTCCATAATTTGTAAGCCTGATCTTATACAAAAGCCACACTTTGAAGTCCCTAGATTTTACTCGAGATCCTCAACGGGTTGTGTAAAGTGCGGTGTAAGAGTTTTAAAATCATTTTTTGTGATTTTTTTTTTAAATAATGAGTTTTAGACGTAGTGGGACTACTTGTGCTATATTGGAATCATGCAAAAACATGACGATCGGCAGCTGCCAATTACAAGGGATGTCATTAAATTCATTTTGTTTGTAAGAAACGAACTAAAACTTAATTTCAATGAAAAGGATCCTTCCCATTCAGAAATATGTGCGATTGTTTTTGAATTAGTTCAATTATTTAAATCCTGTTTCGAAAGGTACAATATTGTGAAGCGATACCCCAAAAGCAAACAAAATGCTAGCTTCGAAAACAAACTGAAGTGTTACTTTAGAGTCATCTGAGAAGAGTGACCTTTTGTGCAGTGGCTGGTAATATGCCTGACTTGCCAAAAATGTGGTTGATGAACTAAGTACGGATACAAAATATCTTTATCAGATATGTCAAGCTGTATCTACTGGTTTTTGCTCTCCTGAACTGGAAAACCTTCAACCTGAAAAATGGCTACTGAGACTTTATGTTAGTACTCTTCGTCCATAACAGAATTTGCTATTGCTTGTCAACTACGTCGTCAAATTATACGCTCCAGGCGTCTTTTAAGGATTGAACCAAACATATTTTCGAATTAATTATGTACTCTCTATATTTTCCCGAAAATTTGAGATGTGTTGTGGATTCTGTTATAGAAAGAAATGCTTAATTTGCATATCCAGAAAACCTGCCTATAAGTATGTTGTTTGATGAAAGAGACCATATTCGGGAGCTGGCATTGCGAAGAATAAAAAAAGGCTATAGAGAAGCTGAAAGTATCAACAAACGCAGGATATATAAACCACCAGAGACCAACTTCTCTGCTAAAGATTTTACCGAAATTATTTTGTGGAACAAATTTCAGGTAACATCACCCCCGGTTCTTCGACATATTTCTTTTGAAGACCTTTACATCATGGCAAAAGGTAAGAGCTTGGAAATTGTTGACTTTCCCTGTCACACCCATTCTGTGGAAAGATGTGTTAAACTGGTAACAGAGGCATCACAGAGTGTAACTGACCCTTCTTCTAGAGATGGCTTTTTTAGAAACAAATTCAAATCTCGACCAGAAATGCCAAATTTTGGACACAAAAATAAATTTAAATTATAAGGTTATGTCAATAATTAAAAATTATTTCTTGCTTATTTTGTTTTTATGTGATTTGTTTAAACAATATTAATAATAAAATACTTTTAAAACTTGTTTTTTTTTTATAGTTTTATTCAAACGGTTAAAGTATGTAAAAACATGAAATTTAAAAATCTTCAAATCCCGGTAGCAAACCCAAGATAACATGTTCTTTCAGTTTTTCTTTATCTGTGTAAAATTACGCAAATTTTGATACTTCTTTTGATATTATAGCTCGAAATTTTTGTTTTCTCATACATCGACGGGACACCCTAATGTAGGTACCCTTGTATATCTGTAAGGAACATTATCTGCTATAAAATGTATCAGATATTATACATGCATTTATATATTGATGGGCTTAACTATCAAAATTAACACGCACTGAAACGATTTTTGCTTTGCATATAAAAAATATTCAATAATATCAATTCTTTGTTATTTTGTGTTTTACAAAAAGCCGTTTCTAGAATGGATAACGGGGCTTATGATTGATGACATTTTTTAGTTATACCTATACTATGTGCACTAGCCGAATAAAAAGTACGAATCTATTTTTTCGGCAACTCACCTCTTTTCATTTTTAATATCAATGAAAAAAGGTGAGTTGCCTAAGAATGCATCAACAAATTCTTCAAAAAAAGATTCAAAATGCAAGTTTTTTTTTAAATCGATCTAAAAATCCATCGAATATATGTAGTTTTAGATTTTAGTGACTAAAAATGAAAAGTACCTACATATATTATGTTTAACTTACTTATTGATTTAGCTAGTGTATAATGTAAATTTTTAAAAAGAATACAATTCAGTTTTCAAATAGGACAAACAAAATCAATTTTGTTGAGTTAAGATTGGTTTATTATGATTTTTTATTAAAAGATTTTTGTTTGATAAAAGGTTTGTAAAATGAATGATTTCTAAATATGTAATTTTTTAATTTACGTTATTTTAAAATTTGATCCAATATCTGCTCGTATATAGTCTTTCTGTAAAGTCAGTGAATAGTCAACAAAAATTCCACTCCCCTTAATATGTGATCAAATTTAACTTAAGGGTCACTGTGGCGTATGTGTAACTTTTGTTTTCTTTTTTCGAAATTTATGATGGTTATTTAGTTTTTCTTTTTTTTATTTATAAAATAGGTGCACTGTGTGGAATTAACTCAGGAAAACAAAGATGGTCTGACTAGATAACTGGTCTTAGAAAATAGCTTCAAATTATACTTTTTGGAGACATTTCCTAAGGTTTGCTTCCCCAAAACGTATCACGGCTAAATACGATAATTAGTCGTTCAATTTTTAGTGTTGAATTCTCTTTCTCTATTTTCTTAACTTTGAAAAAATCATCTAAATGCCTAACATGTTTTATACAGAATAATTAAGACGTCTAGTCTATTAATCTTCGGCTTAAAAGTATATTAAAATGTTGGTTAACATTGCTTACTTACTTCTACGTTATTTTCAATCAAAATTTCAGACGAAAAAATTAAATTAAAAAAAACCCTTAAACTAAAGTTACTCTTTCAAAAGTTCTTAAAAAGTGCAACTATGCAACTTTTAATATTAAATTAGGTATCGAAGAAGCTTAAGCAAGTACGTAAAGTTTTACTCACAATCAAAGTAAAGCCCAAGTTATCTCTGATCTTTAAAAAAAAAAAAAAAAATAAGCACGTCAAAGTTAAGCAAAACAAACAAAAAAAAAAACATTCCCAACACCAGTAAACTTACTCAATAACAAATTTCCAGCTTTAAACTTTTCCTATAGCTTTGAGTAAAAAAATAAAAGAAAAAAAAAAAACCAAAACCGAAGCTACAACGATTGAGTCATAAAAGAAAAAAAACTGTTTAGTGAAGAAAAATAAATGAAAAAAAAAAAAAAACAAATATAAATACAGCTCGAGCTCATCCTCCTGCCATATCGTAATCCAAGCACGTATCGTTAAACCTAAGCGTAACGATACCCAGGTTTTCACTTTGCATTTCGAAGCCTTTTTTAGGTCACACAAATGGTATGGGGTAATGCTTGTGAAAGAGCAGTAAAAGAGCTCCAGTTGCACGTTGCCAGACTGACTGCCTCTGCCTACATCCATGATGGGAAAGAGATGCTATCAACTGCCACACAGTCACCATACCACCCGACAAAAGTGGCTTCATAAAATTAGCAGTAAAAATAAATTGTATTGCCTATAAATCATGAAGCATTGCGCTGAAAGTGCAGGATATTTAGAAGTTAAACAGCAAAATGGCAACTACTGCGAAAAAAATTTACACACCCATACACCTAATATCACCTGAAACTATTATTTCCTGCAGCGGCTCACAGGAGAATCATAAATTTTTATTCTCAAATTGTCGAAGTGGAATTAAACTCATGTCAAAAGGAGTTTTTTTTTTTTTTTCTTTTCATTTTTGTTGGTTGGTTTTAGTTCGCGTTTGACAGTTTGAGAGGCTTTTTTAACTGCAGCATTTTATTTTAATGTTTAGTTTTTTACGAGCCTGTCAGGAGGGAAACTTGCCAAAGTATCTATTATCCTTTCTAGGTGATAAATAGGTGTGGGAGCATCGGCTGTGTGCATACATAACATACTGGTACTTACCTGCAGTCAAGATAGGGTCATCATTATCATCAGATATTGGTCAGAGACTGTGTGCAGAGTGTTCGAGTATGGTGCAAGGTGATGTAGGTCGTAAAAGTTAATACCTTTGCCATAACTTAAGCTGTCCGAGTCCATGAACTGTTGGTCAGAGATAAGGAAAGTAGTCTAGAACAGATTTTGCGATTTTTTTTTCTCGTAATAAGAAAGTGCAGTAGGTGAGATTTCTGCAGTTTTTTTTTTTTTCATTTGCTGTACGTAGCTTCGATAAAAAAAATATCATAATGTTAAAAGGGCTGATGCATATTTCAAATGCAGGTTCCTGCTTCTTCCTGAGCAGGGGAATATCTTAAAAACGAAGAAATTAAGGCAATTTTTTCTTCACCAGGAGAGGGTCAAGCACTTATTTGTTTATATGTTTAATTTTAGGGTCGTGCGATTCTTCAAACAGGTCTATAAAATAACCATTGTATTCATTTGAAATTTGAAACAGAAAAAACATCAAACCATACTTCTCGTCAAGATTAGGGACAAGAGAACCGTTTTCCAGAAAATGCGAAGGAACAAATCGGATCAGCGAAATATGTTGCGACCATGGAAAATGCCAACTAGATGTTAAGAATCGTATTTTTTATGTGTATTCGGGATAAAAACAATACCAAAAGAAGTAGATTTAGAATTTGTTTGTAATTTTCTTACCAAAAGGTTTGTGGCCTTAATTGGTTGGGGGAATGGGTGAAGTGAGCTTCTTCCCAAGATGATCAGTGGAACAGTAAAAGACAATAATCATCTCTGATCAGTTACTTGCGTTGGCTTGAAACGGTAATAGAATGGTATATTTGGTGTAGTGATTTGTCGAACCCAAGATTTTAAATACCGAGTTGAACTTTAAGCAAACTGAGTTGGCCAACTTGAAATTGGTGAATTCTTTTTTGGTTGTGTTCGATAATTTTGGTGGTGAACTCGGTTTGAAGCAAAATCTTAGAGTACTTTTTATGTATTCATCATCATCGGCTCGACAACCAGGGTCCGGTCCTGGCCTCCTTCAACAAGTCCCTCCACCTATCCCGGTCTCGAGCCGACGCCATCCAGTTGCTCACCCCAAGGCTTCGGGCGTCCTGGTCTACGCCATCTTTCCAGCGCAAGCATGGTCTACCACGCTGCCATCTACCATAGAATGTACCACAAAAGACTTTCCGAGCAGGTTCCTCTTCGCTCATACGAGCTAGGTGCCCTGCCCACCGGGGTCTACCGAGCTTAATTTTTGTCACTATGTCTGCTTCAAGGTAGATTGCGTACAACTCATGATTGTACCGTCTCCGGAATCGTCCTTCCTCACATATGGGACCAACAATTCTCCGTATGACTTTTCTCTCGAACGCGGCTAAGAGGTCACAGTGCCTTTTGCTAAGCACCCAAGTCTCGGATCCATACATGAGTACTGGCAGGACCATGGTCCGGTACAGCAGCAGTTTTGAAGTTATGGTTAGATTTCTGGATTTGAATAGCTTTGACAGACTGTAGTAGGCTCTGTTGGATTTGAGAAGACGCCCGCGTATTTCTTCTTCTATGTTGTTATCGGCTGCTACTGTTGACCCAAGGTATTTAAAGGATTGCACCACTTTTCATGTATTGCTTTGATTAATTATGACCTAAACTAAAATAATCTAAGTATTGATTTTTTGGTGTTCACGAAGAACCTAGGATTAATGATTTACAATCTCAATTATTGTCTGCTTGGTTCAACGGTAAGATGTGATGCACTTTTTCAATAGAGGAGCACTCTCGGCGCTTTGGGAGCTGATGTTTTACTCATTAGAAAGCTACATAATTAAATACTTCGAATGACTGGGACATGTGAATCAAATGAATATCGACTCTTTAGCCCGTAATGCCAGGCAAACTATATATAGAAACAAGAATAGGTTGATCTCTAACAATTTGGGGAACAAAATTGAAAACTGAATCGACTGTCAAAAGGTAGAAGTGCTACAAAAAAAAAACAATCGTTACAAAGTGTGCACATAGGAAGAGCATTCAAGTTTACTTCTCTAAACGTTCAATGTAAACTATTGTTTCAAATTTAAGATTCTTTACAATTTTATTACTTCAAAATGAAAACATCTGCATTTGTGTTTATACATACATTATTTCCACTAGGAACTCCAACTCTTTTAATTTTACCTCCTAAAAGAGGTTCACTCAAATTATCATTGCCCTGTCAAACATCAAGTCATAAAATTGAAATTATGTTAATAAAAACGTATTAAAAGCTACTATCTACCAGCTACCGTTCTTACACAAACTATAAGAGCATGTATCTCTTTTTGCTATAAAAAAAATGTTGGAGTAAAATTGCTTTATTGATTTGCATGTACGCGTACGAGTAATGTCGCCCGTTTAATTTCCCTTACTTAGGCATATGGTCACCATGAGTTCCAGTCATTGGACTCCCTATATACTCACTCTCTCCATCTGTGTGCAATGAAAATTAAAATTGATCCATAAAAAGTGCCGCCGCCGCCGCCGGCCGGTATAAAAAGTTAATTTTGCTTATACTACGAATAAATGGATGTTGGATAGCGTACAATTACTTTAATTATACTCTTCAAACTCATAGTTACGATTAAAAAAAAAAAAAATATGAAATCATTTTGCTACATCGCAAATTCCAAGTCAGGAATATTATAGAAGAGCTAGTTTCAGAGTCAATTATAAAGTTGAGTTGTTCTCCATTGAATGCAACTCGATATTGGCGAGAGCTTTATTACATAAAATTACCTCCAATAACTAGACAGTCTAGATTTTGTTTTTTTTTTCTTTTCTAATAACAATTAAGTTTAATATTTTCTTTTTTTTTAACAAGGAGCAATGCAAAGCTTAAAAATAAATACATTTTAAGGTATAATTTCAATTTTAACATCTGAACTATAGAATTAAGTTGTTTGCTCGTAAAAGTGAAAGAAAACAAGTTGAATGTTTTAAAAAAAAATTCCAGTAATTAGTTTCATTCCTTGTTAGATTTTAAATCTTGTTTTTGTATAACGGAATGTACTAAACAATAATTAGAGCCAATAGATTTTAATTCTAAAAGTATGCCTTAAGTGTACCGATACCATTGAATCACAATTTTAAAAAGCTGAACTGTTGAGAAATAAATGGATGATTTTTGAGAAAAAGCCTGACAATGTATAAATTTTCGTATAAAGTTGAATAGGACAGCCCATTTCTTCTGGTTTGGTACTTTGAAAGTAGACGTTTCAGTTTTACAAATCATTTAGCAGTGGTCACCTTCACTAATAAAATTTGGTGGCGAAATTTGTCAGTGCAGTCCAGTGCACGTAAGTCGTACAAAAGAAGCATCAGATCAATAGTTTAGCAGCACAGTAGAGTAGATTGGTAAATGCTGAGGGTTCTTAAATTGAAATAATTCTGGATATGGTATCGCAAATATGAAGACATGAAGAAGTAAGTTGTAACTATCACGACCTAGCGCTGCTTGCATTGTTAGGGTATCATACACGTCTTATGTTATTTCGAAGGTACAACTTGAACCCATCCTTCTTTGCGTGGTAAATAACCTAAATACGAACATTGGTGTCTTCCAATGCCACAGTGGCGTTAAGGTGTTGGGGCTTCTCACGAACAATGTCCACATAAGCATTCCCATTTGTATTATTAACAGACCAATTAGGGTTTCTTGTTCTTTTTATTGATTATAAAATGTGCCTTTTGGCAAGGCACGTAGCCAGGAGGAGGGCTTACTGAAAACTTAGCGAACCACTTTAAAAAAATATTTGATTCCGACAAAATTTGCAACATTTGAAAAGCAATATTTTTTAAACTACTCGCTTCACGAAGACATTTCCTGGCTCAATAAGTACAAAATGTATTTGACTTAAACGTCCTTTTTTTAAAAAAAAAAACTAGGGTCTAAGTGTCAAAATTACGAAAAGCCTGAAAAAACCGTTTTATTTTTACTTTTTATGGATTTTTAAAAATGTCGCGTTTAAAACTTTGACTAGATAACACAGTAAATGGTAGAAACCCTTGTGGTTATCTAATTTTAAATACGCTTCATGCGTTAGCAAATGTCTGAAGTGTTAAAAGAATTTTGCACAGAATTTCTCTAAAGAATCGAAAAGGGGTATAAACACTAATTTTTCCAGGTATGGTTTTGTATTTTTTTGTTAAATGAATTACTCGAAAAAAATTGAAGAAGTTGTTGTCACGTTGCTTAAAAGTATGATCCTCTAAGCACATCTAATCCTTTTGTACAATTTTTTTTTCTATTTCTTTCTATAACCAATCGAATTCATTTTAATTTTTGTTCGTATACCCAAACAGTTATTCCTCAGATACCACCCCAAAAAATGTGACCAAATTTTACTGTGCGGTGAAAAAAAAAAGTTTCATTCGAGGCGCGTGAGCATCATGTTCGATAAAAATCCTTGTTGTCTCCACCTAAGGCACCCGCAGACACACAGTAGCAATAAATCGTTGAATTTCGATAAAAATCTCTTTTCAAAAGTGTTAAAGCTACATTATTTCTTATGCCATCATTGAATCGTGCATTATTCAATATATATTGCTTAAGTATAAAATATACGAAAAAAAAGAAGAAAAGATACAATTTGTATAGTATAGGTAGTTAAAGCACCCAATCCTGAATGAAAACAATGTCGTATACAGAAACCAAGAAAGAGTAATCAATTTTGTAAACAAAAACAAAAAAAAAATAAACGAATATCTTGTGGGTTTCTGTTGCCCTTCTTATTCAATTGACATTGTCATTTATCAAAATATCTTTTGCATCTATTCCCAGGTAAAGGTACCGAGCAGAGAATTATACCCTTATCTATCTTAATCTTGAATCTGTGCATAAGGTATTGGTTGTTGAACAAAACTTCCTTTCCAATTGATTGTTCAGATATTGAAACGGAGGAAATCCTTCGTTGGATGAATTATTTCAAATTTCTTTCAATTATTAAATTTTCTCGATTTAATCCGAGATAGCTTTGTATTTGAATTTTACAAAATAAAAGATAGATTTTGAAGAGCAGAACTGGAAGAAGACCTACATAAATACAGCAATGGTATAGGATTTGAATTTTTTTGTTTTTGTTTTCTTTGATTAATTGAAATAATTGTAAATGCAAATTGGGAAATGTAACGATTTATACAAATAAAATAAATTACTACTGTTGAAATAGGTATTCAATGTGGATTCACTTTTCACTTCAGATACATTACAATAATGCTTCAATGTAGATTATAGGTATTATGTGGATGGATTTGGGTTATTTTAGTTTTAATACAAACAAATTTATGGTATTATTGTTTGTCTCTGAATATAAATTTATTGTTGGCAGGCAATTTTGGTAAGGAAATCAAAATATTGATATCGATTTGCATTCGGTAGCTATTTATATATGATTTCAATATGTTAATGCATTTGCATTGTGCAAATTTAGGTCTATTAGTTGGGAATATACATTTGTGGATTAAGGAGAACAATTATTCGTTTATCACTGCATTTATTTAAATAAATAGAAATAACAAAAAAATTCAAAATAAATAAATTCAGTATTATTTAAATTTATCATATTAAATCACTGACATGCAAGTTAGTAAAGAATTGAACTTTCACATTATGTAAATATCAATTTAGCACATTTAGAAAATACAATTTCATATTCAATGTCGAAGTAAGACCTTAGTTTGATAAATATTTTAAAGTTTTATACATTTTGGTTGGTTTTTATTTAGAGCAGCTGGCTGGTTTAAAGATTTAGAGTTCCAAGAATGGAACAAATAGATACCAGAGTTTTATTTTGGGTTACGCATTTTTGTTCGATTTCAAACTACAGCAGCGAGCAAAACAAGAATGCAAACGAAATAGTATGGTCTTGGCTTATTGACAAGAACTAAGTTATTTCATGTGGTAATGGCCTAAAATTTAAATAAATTTGTAAAATTGATAGAATTTCTTTTAGTGAAACAATCGTCAATTGTGCAATTTTTGAAGAAAGCATGAAAAGTTCATGGTTGGAAGAAATTCATATAAAATTTTTTTTAGGTATGGAGGCACTTTGGGTTTCATCTGGGAGGGAAGATACAAGAGTTTTTCTTTAATTTACATCAACTATGGTATAAGAAGATATTGGCCTTTATATGAGCAGTCTTTTTGTTTAAGTACAAAAGACAGAATATTACCGATTGCTCTTTTAAAACAAGTCGTAGACCATTGTCGAATTGTATCTTCATTCCCAGAAGGAATTTTCGATTGTGCCACCAATATCTTAAAATCACTTATGGAGTACTACGAACACTGAAAATTTCATTCTTTCTTCACAGAGTTAATTTTTACCGATTCTTGTTCCAAAAGTTCAGTAATAATGTTAAAATTTATTCAGAAGGACAGTTCAAAAGCGAGCTCAAAAAAATTCAAAAACGTAAAAAGCTTCAAACAAATTAACAGATTTTTCATTTCTTTGAACGACATAATTGTATTTAAACATGTTAATGTTTTATTAGGAACCATTGGCAATAACGGCACCTATTAGCCTTCGAGCTAATCAAAGACACCAATTAGTTTATTATAGATATTTGGTCCCTTTTCGTCCTTATTTGATCCATCAGCTTAGTTATTTGAAAGCTTCATAGCCTTGAGTTTCCCTTCTCGTTGATAGCATATACTTCGTCTTGTCTTCATGGGATTGGCTGTTAATGAAGATAAAACGAAGTATATGCTATCAACGAGAAGGGAAACTCAACATCGTCGACTCGGCCAAAACATCACGATGGATAGTTATAACTTGGAAGCAGTCAAGGACTTTGTCTACCTGGGATCCACTATAAACTCAAAAAGCGACATCAGTGAAGAGATCAAACGGAAAATTACTCTTGCCAATCGCTGTTTCTTCGAATTTGTCCACCAATTTCTGTATTGCGGTCCGACAAGGTGCTTCACGACGACCCAAAAATGTTTTAGTTTTACGAACCGTCTCTTCCAAATTTTCACCATTTTTATAGTGAATTTTAATAATTTCAATGCGTTGTTGAAGCGTGTATCGTTCCATTTTTATTAATAGCGTAGTTTCTACTTGTCAAATGTCAAAAAATGACAGCTTCAAAAGTGACAGCTACCGAAATAGCAGGCTATTCAAAATAACACCTCTTATTGGAAAACCCTTTATATAAAAATTCTCAAACCTTGTTTAAAAATAAAGATGGTATGCCATTTTCAAGATAATATTATTGCACATCTTAAGTCAACATTTCAAAAATATACAGTGACCCGTTTTCGAAAAATTGATTTTTCAAAAAAAAAAAAATTAAAGATTTTTTAAAATAATCCAAAGATAACGTTTTTGAAAATTTTGATATTAAATAATTTTAAAATTGTTAAGGAGCTCCTCCATATACAAAAATCATCAAAAGTGGTTAAAAATGAAAAAAACGATTCTATGGGAGGTACCGTTAGTAGAATTTTTACAAACATTTCAAACTGAAAATATAATATGAGAAATTTAGTAGATTTCGTTGATATTTTGTACTTTTTGCATAAAAACTAGATAACTGCTTTGATGTGAAAGCCATATTAGCATACTAATCTTCCGTCTTACAAGCTCCCATTTATTTTCTACGTGATACGGATCAGAAGATTGCGTTGGTCACCCAAAAACATGAAGATTTTTTTCTTCTTAGAAGTTTCTTACCAGCTGATGAAATGATTGAATTTTGTTATTTTTTCGGGTTGATGTAAAAAAACTAAATTTGAAATTCCAAAAACCCGAAAGCACAAGATCCAGAAAACAGAAAATTCCAAAAACCCAACATGTTTAACAGGTAGAATGTTATATTAGAAAAAAACCTGTATGACGTATGAGTGCTTTTTATATGAAAGTAAAAACTCATTCTCCCCCATTATTTTTTGGAAACAAATAGTAGCAGCCAATTCTGTTTTGCATTGAAATAATAAATATTTACAGAAGATAATAAATCTATAACAGCAAACGATACAACAAAAAATCATATCTCGAAACCTAAGGTAGGTACATAAATGTAATTACATTTTGGGGATTAGTAGGATTTTTAAGTAAACTAGTTTTATTATATAAATAAATTTTGTTCAAAATATAAAGAAAAAAAAAACATTTACATAAAACTCCACAGGAGGCTTTGCCTTTCCACATCAATTGGTCGTAGAAAAAAAAATATCAGCAAAAAAAAAAATACTCAAAATTCCTAACCTCTAACCTCCTAACCTCTTGAGTTCATTCACTTTGATCTTTTCAGCAATATTTCCCATCATTAATTATCCATAAGGAAGAAAATCAATTTAAGTTGTTGCTAACCTTTATTATGAGTAGAGAGGCACAACGTATATTTTTTTCTAAAAAAACAAGTTAAAGAAAAAAAAAGAATCCACGCAATTCATTCTGACAACCTGCTTAAGTAGGTAAGTATCTAGGTAATGGTTGATTAATGTTGTTTGAGCGTGTTTAGTTTTCCCATCAAAAGACATAGGGTGGTGGCACACAAACAATTGATCAAACAAACCTAAACACAATGTAGGGGGTATAGCTCCTCTCTGCAACCCTCCAACATTCATTCCGTTGCAAAAGTGCTAATATTCTACTTAGGCGCAATTATGCAAATTAGCAAATAATAATATTAACTCTATTTCGGTGTTGCCTAGTTTTATTTTCTATATAATAGCAGCTAGATGGCAGTAGGGTAGAATAGTTTCTCGCTTTCAAATTAATCCTTATTGAAACGAAAATGCTTAATATTGCTACTTTATTTCCTTTGGCTGTGCACTCATTCGTTTTTCATTAACCCCAGGGGACTCATTATTCCCGTATCAAAACATAAATACTCATATCACGCATAACATAATGCCAGGCAATCCGAAGCGCCATATAATAACGCCATCATGCCACCATAGCCTCT
The DNA here is from genome assembly GCA_948107695.1 of Meliscaeva auricollis. NCBI lineage: Eukaryota > Metazoa > Arthropoda > Insecta > Diptera > Syrphidae > Meliscaeva > Meliscaeva auricollis. The sequence continues at coordinate 15,032,694 of OX403618.1, forward strand.
CACACATTCATTGCTGGGCCGAGTCGTGCCTCCTCCAATGAATATTCTCATTTCCCATCCTCTCTTCTGACTCTCCAATCTGCTCCCGTTTTCATTTACATAATCCAGCAAGTCCATTGGGATAAACTAGCACGTTAGCATAAAGGAGCTAAATGCTCTGGTGCTTACTCTGCCTGTTTGGGTTTTAGATTCTGTCGGTGCTGATGGCGATGGCGAAGCCAAGCATTAGATACGGTAAAAGGAGAGAGAGAGAGAGATAAAAAAAAGGAAATTAACATCCAAAGCTGAAAAATAAGCACTGAAAAGAAAACGAAGGGAACAATTCCTTCGGCACTTGCAACATTTTCTTCCTTTTTTTTTTTCTTTGCATTTGTTCGCTGACTGCAATTGTCCGAGGTTAATTTTTCTACTTAAGATACTATTTTTCTGCCTTAGATACTTTTTTCTTAACTCAGTTGTTGACGTGGGATGTACTGTGGAAGGCTTATGCCGTTTTGTACGCCTCTCCGCCTCCACACTTAACGACACAACACGATGAACAAACGCAAGTCTTGGATGTTCTTGTTTTCGTTTGGGATAATCAGATACAAGATACAACCGCTGCTGGCAGCGATGATGTTAAAAAAGTTCATCAAGTAAGAGCGAAGAGTCACATTCCTGAAATGGTTCCTATCTATACGTACTATAAGTGGCTAAACATTTTGCAGCTGTTGCTAATTGAGTATTGTGAAACATTAAACGGGATCAGACTTATGGAAACAAAAAAACGCTTAATACAAAATTAAAGGTCCACAGTCCACACTTACCTTGAACAAAAACCATAAATAGCAGCAACGTATCCATCCAATAGGCCATGATTCAGTTGTTGTTGTGGTTCCTTTTAGTTTAACCTATTTAGCCTCCCACAAAATTTGATGTTGAACAAAAATTTATTAATTTTTTTTTTTTTTTTAACTGGAATTTTTTGTTTTATAACACTAAACAACACCGGGGGTTAGGTTTTGTTGTTTGATGATTTCTCGTCATGCTTAATAATTCTAATAAATCGCAATCTGAAAATAAAAATAAAGAGAAAAATTGATTTATTATTAGAACAATGAATAATGCCGTGAATAGAAGCTGAAAAGGTTTATAAATAAACTTCAGTGATAAAGAACAACAGGGGAATAAATAAATTGCTTTGAATGGTTTTTTTTTTTTTTTTTGGTTTGGGTAATTAAAAGTGAAAAACGAATGTGTTAAATTTATCGCAATTGAAATTAATAAATTTATTTTTGATGAATTTGAAAAAAAAAACTACAATTTTGTTATCAATTTGGAATTTGTTATACGCAAGTTAGTTTGCATTTTGAAATTCAATTAATTCAGTTGAAAAAACCAAAAGAAAAATGGCAACATTTTTAAATACAAACCAGTATTGTGTGAATCTAGAGAGTTTTTGTTACCATTTTTACTTGCAATGACTAAAATGTATAAGCTTAGCACTTTAATAATAAAGCGTGTTTAAATTCTAAAATAAATCTAATCCAGGATCATAAAGAAAGCGACAAAATAATGTTATAAAATTCAATCTGTATGTATAAGAAGCCACAGCCTTAACGGATAATTTGGTTTACTTCAAAATTTTCTTAACCATATATACATATAAGACAGTTCGTTATTTTTAGATCGAGCTCTAACGGGGCAAAATTATTTGCAAATACTAAAAAAAAGAAAAATCTAATTTTTCAGATTTTCATTTTTAACACTGATACCGGTTTCTTTTGGGAAATACGAAGGATTTTTTGTATGTTTCAGAGTTTTATTCTTGCCTCTGCTCAGTATATTTGAAAAAAATTTAATATAGCTGGAGATGAATCTAAAGTATATCACTTTTTGAAGGATTTATCAAAATAGACAAGTTTTTTCATATATTAATTGTTAAAAAATTCTAGACATTATTTTTTTCTAGAAAAACTGATGTAAATAATGAATAAAACTGGTTGATATATTTTTGTCAAAAGCAGATGCCAAAAAACAGAGGCTTTATACCATATTTTTTTTGTAATTTTCAATTTAAAACCGTTATATAACTAATATTGACAAAACAAAAACACAGTTTTATTCTTTATTTGCTCATAAATATTTTGAAGTTTAGAATTTTTTAACAATAACTATCTGAAAAAAACTTGTTTTTTTTGCTAAAATCGAGGTTATGACCTCTAAATATTAAAAACAAAACAAAAAAAATCCATCGAAAAGTGATATATTTTAGATTCATCATATCCAATTTTTATTTAACTTATATTTTATAATTACTTATACCTGCAATATTATGCCTACCGATTTTGAAATAACTGATTTTTTTTTAATGAACTGTACGATTTAAATTTAAAAAAACATTTATTACTGAAACATAAAAATTGGGGTCAAACTTTTTATAATTAACAGTCAAATTAGACGAAAATCAATAGAGAATATTTATTATCGTTGTTTTGTTTACATTGTATTGTTCCTTAAAACATCCCTACCGCTGAGTAGACACTTAAAGAATGTACTTGCGACTTTGCAACAGTTTCAACCACTCGATACTAGAAGCATTGAAGCAATTTAAAGCATTGCAGTCAATTTTTTGTTTTAGAAGCAATAAATTTTATATATCGCACGTTTTTGTTTTTCTTCTTTCAGCTGATTGCATTTCTTTTATTTTCATCATCAGAATCAAAAATATGTATTTACACATAATTTATGTTGTTTATCTACTTTTAATTTTTGATTTAAGATTTTTATCAAATAACTTATAATACATATCGTTTATTTGCTGCAGCAGCGTTATATTTCAAAAAACATCAAATTTTTTGTTGTTGATACTACCAGAAAGTTTAATTCATAAAATGCATCAATTTCCTGTGATTGGACATTTTTGAGATATGACGTTGTTGCTGCAAATGAGCGACTGATAATGACGCAATATATATAGATCATAAAAATAAATACACAATAAAAGAATTGCGTTTTTATTGAACTAAAAAGAAGAAAAACAAAAAGATGCAACATAATTATTACGAAAAAGTTCTAAAAAACAAAAAAAACGTAACAATCCAGTGAAATTGTGATCATTTCAGAAAGTTTTGGGGTAGACTTAATTTCTTTCATACTTTATGTTTTTGAAAGTAGCTACTGAATCCGATTCTAATGTTTGCCTACAAAATTTTGTGACGCAACATGATCAAATTTTTGACTTTTTTGCAGGTTTTAAATAATTTTATTATGAAAGATTAGTTTTTGGTTACAACTATGAACCTACGTGTTAAAGAATACTGATTTTGATAACATTTGAGCACGAAAAGTCACCTCTTCACACGTTAATAATTTTGTTTTGGATCTAAAACAAATAAAAATCATTTATTTTTTAATAAAAAATTAATTATTCGAAAACAGGTAGGTGAAAGATGCTAATAAATAAAATTTTAAGAAATGGGATACCATTCTTGTTTTTAGAAAAATTTCAAACTCTCGCTTCAAAAATTTACCTCTTTTTTTTATAAGGGGTTTAAGTTTGCTTTGCCACCCGGGTGCCACTTCCTATTAGTCCACCCCTGTGAACCCTTTCTTCAATTTTATAAAAAAAATTAAAAACATAGGTACTTTGCTTAGACATTTAAGAGGTTCTACTTTCTTTTTCTAAAACTGCATTTACAAAACTTTTAAGAAAATGACTTAGGAATCTTAACAACTTTAGCTAGTACGTGCGAGCCAGTAGTACATTTCATTTATTTTCTCAAACTAATGCGACAATCTTTCAGGAATAATTACAAAAACCGTGATTTATAAGACCACTACTGCACTTTTGTCGTCTTTGTTAAACTTATGAGAACTTGCATCAAATAAACATAACCAAAAGTAGATTTTGTACAAATTAGTAAAACAATTGGTAACACGTTGAAATTAACATAAATTGAATTCTTGGATGTCAATTTAAAAATAATTGTTGTTCAATAAGTAACTGCGAGTTTCCAATTTTGGGTTACTTACTATACTTTCTACAAGAAAAGTAATCTGAACGATTTTTATTGAGTTTTGGAAATACATACACATTCATTTTCATTTTTCGTATAAAACTAATCACATAATGTGGCATTTTCGTGTGTAAACAAATACATAGGTACATAGAAAAAAATAAATAAAATTCACGACTGGATCGTACGAAAAATGTGTCATTAAAAAAGAACTCATAGAAGAAAGTTTAATCTAAATCGTTAGAGCCGTTTTCGAGAAAACTCGAATAATTCAAAAATGTTGTATGGGAGGTACTCGTTCTAGATAAGATATTCAAAAACATAAAAAAAAAAGACAAACTTTCAAAGTCACGTTATAATGATCTGTACCAAATTTGAAGAAAATCCGTAAACGCTTTTGGGCAGTAGAAGTGTATACAGATGGACGCACAGACGTACAGACGCACAGACGCACAGACTGACGGACAGCATTACGAAAACCACTTTATTCGACTTCTCCATCATCGTAATATTGGTTTTGATTAAGACATCGAAATTTTTTTTTGAACCGAAACCAATACTTGCAAGTAAAAAAATGGGTCTCACAACCATTTTTGTTTGTCAGTTGTCTTGAGCTATAGTTTAAACTATTTAAGCAATTTGCATACTTTGTGGTAATAGCTTCTCCAGACTAAAGTCAACAGTTCCCTTCCCGCCATATGACCATTATGGAAAAATTTATTTTTTTTTCGAAAAGAACTCTAACGATTTTGATAAAAATTTACAGAGAAACTACAAAAAGTAGGGTCGTACGTTTGAAATGAAAAAAAAAAATGTAGTCGTTATAACTCTCATTTTTTTTTTGTACCTGAAATTTGCGTAAATGATTCAGCAGTTATCTACAATTTTTATAACACAAAATGGACATTCAAATTTTATTATTGTAATATAAATTTTATTATTGAAAAGCAAAATTTAAACAAATGGTGGATTTTTTAAAGATTTTTTTTTTTTTTTTCGTAAGCTGGTATCAGCTATATTTTTTTGGAAATTTTATTATTAGTAAGGTTGAAGGTTAGGTTTAAAATAGCTTTCATTTAAAGCATTTGACACAATTAGACCAATAAAAGTAGAACTTTGATACCACGAAAACCAACAGAAAATTCCCATTAAAGCATTTGGAGCTTCTGATGAAGCGAAAAAAAACATTAATAGTCAGTTTGCATTAGAACGCTTGGTTCATTCTAGACATATTCTCCTAAATAAGTTTTGTTATGAGATGCCTATATTAAAAAATACTTGAAAATATCATAACTTAAAATTTTTTTCAACGTTTAAGAATTTTTATTCATACATTTTTGGTTTTTTACGATTTGAAAGATTTTTAAAATATTGATTCCAAAAACTGTTTTATCGAAAAGAAATCAGATCATACTTCGTTTTAAGCTTAAAACCCTTAAAGAAGTTTATTTAGTCTTCTAGGAATTTTAATTTTTTGTAATTTTTTATCACAGCCAGCAGCTTCTTATCATTTCAGAAGAAGTTGAGATCCAGTCGATTTTGTTTAAATTAATATAGTTTGTCTTAAATTTGTATTTTTTTAATTATGAATATTCTAATTTTTACAAATTCAACTGTATACCTACCATAATTTGATAAAGACAAAAAACACTCAATTTAAAAATCAAACAAGATTGGTTATGGGTCAGGTCAACTAATTGGAAACAAGACAAAAAAAAACTAAACACGATAATTATCTATTTCCATGCTTCCGCATAGCAGGTCACATTTAACACAGGACCGAACAAAAATTTAAGATTGTAAAAGATAAATGATGATTGACGTCTCGATTGGCTTCGACGAAAAAATGAAAAAAAAAAAAATAAATTGCTTCTAGTTATGGCGCCAATTTAACCTAATTAAGATGTTTTGTTTGTTATTTCGCCATTTTAATTTCAATATTCTAACAACAATTCAAATGGATATCGCAATAAATCGGATTTTTTAATGCGCCCATCGCTTGTTCAAACTCATTTGATGATTTAATCTGCCATCGGAGACAGATTCTTTCAATGAATAATCAACTTCACTCTAATCCACAAGAAAAGACATGAAAAAGGTAAAACAATTTAATAACGATAGACCTGGGAACATCTGCCCCCTGAATTTATTGCCATGGATTAAGTGATTAATATTGTTTCTTCGTCTGCTTCTCCTTCTTCGACTTTGACCGAACACAAAAACCGGGCAGGTGTTAATGGACAAATTAAATAAACAGCATGTGGCTCCTGCCATTATTTAACAAAAAAATAAACACCGAAGCGGGTGCAATTGAATAAAAAAGTATGAAAATAATATTTTTATGCACCATAGCCATATTGATGATGTCCTTAGAATGATAAACAAGTTTTAAACATCGATAATGAAGGTTTGGTTTTGTCAGAGATATCGAGTGGTAGTCGTTGCTATTATAGTGGTGTACTCGGATTAATGGTGCGTATCTTTTGTTGTCAGTGTTCTTGATTAATAGGGTCAGGTGTACCTATAGAGTAGGTGTCCTGTGCCATGCCCAAAGGAAGATATGGACAGCAATGGAAGCAAGCAGGAAATGAATTGGAAAAAAGGTCAATTTCTTTTTTTGTCATTTGCGGATATGAGATGAAAATCTATTGAACCCAAAAGAAAATGCTGACAAATTTCTTTAACATTTTTTTTTTTTTTTTGGAAAATTTAAGGATACATTCGGATGAGAAAATTTCTTTAAGTTCTTCTATGTCATTAGATAATACCTCAAAATCAAAACTAGAACTTCAAAAGAAGAAGGTGAGTAAATAAATGATAAAGGAAACGAGGGAGCAGTACATATAAAGTTGTAATGATCTGTGTGTGTCCTGCTTGCGATTAATATTGTTTTTGTTTTTGTAAAGTATGTGAAGAGTTTTAAGTGTGTACCGCTTTAATATCACGAAGTTCTGATTGAATTTAAAAGCCCACTGGACATCCAGCAGTACGTTTTTGGTCACAACTTTTTTTTAAAAATCTCTCCCAGGCCTGGAACATACCCTTAAACATCCGGAAGATTTTGAGTCGATCCCTAAGTGAGCAATCGTGGGCAAAAGTGGATTACTCATTGACACTTCAAATATTTGCTTGAAGATCCACGTATTGGACCCAATAGTAATATCTTTTATGAATGTAAGTTTATGGAGGAAATATATTTTTGGTGTCATTGAAAAAAAAAATAATATCTATTAAAAACTAAAAACAAAACTAAGCAAGCAACCAATAACCCGTTCATGAGTTTTATTTTCCACGTAAAAAAATGTTTCCTTCAAATCCAATTTTTATTTGCCATACATAAACTCTAATATTGTAAAATTCCATTCGTAAAAAAATCAAACTTGGGATAATATATGTATTAAATATGACTTCATAACCTTAACTAGTGGTTCAAAACAACAGGTATAGTATAGATAGAATTTCTTCCAATAGTCATACTGCCTTTCCTTTCAAAGGTTTTAGAAAAAGCAGTTTTCAAGCTGCGATACAAAATTATTTACTTTTAACAATCTTTTAAGCACCTGAAGTTGCAAATCTGCCTTACTTTTAGTGTTAAGCTGATTTGCAATACTTAACCACTTAACAATCCTAACCCTCTTAAACCTTTCTAGGGCTTTCGACACTTTCAGCCAGTCAATATAACAATCCTGTAAGTTGACGCTCTCGCTTCTTAGTGGAAGACAACGAGTTGTCTTTATAACAACAAGCTTTTTCTAGTCCTTAAAAATTGTCTAATTGACCTATACGCTAGTGATATTCATCTTTTGATAAGTCTACCATTCCTAGCAAAAGATTTCTTTAATGAACGAGAACTTTCTTCGTATCTCGTTTTGGCCTTAAAAAAAATAATCTCAGCTTAAATCTTTTCAAATTGAAGACCCTGCCCAAGGCATTTCATTAGATTAAAACCCTCCGAAGAAGTGGTTTTCGTCATGTTGTCCGTCGGTCTGTTCGCCTGTGCGTCTATGTGGTTTTTGAATATCTCGTCTAGGTCGGTTTTGAGTTACGTTTTCACGTATTTTCAAAAGTTGTTCTTTTTTTTTTTAATATCTCATTTAGAGCGAGTCCTCCCATACAACATTTTTGAGATATTCGAGTTTTCTCGAAAACGGCTCTTACGATTTTGATTAAACTTTTTGATATGATTTCTTCTATAAAGATACATTTTTAGAATTTTTAGAATCGTTTCAGCAGTTTTTTTTTACAAAAAATTTTTAATCGATTTTTCAAAAAAATATAAGGTATTTCATTTTTAGAAAAAAATATAACTGATCCATGATAGAAAACTGTTATTCATTGAAAAAATTGTTAAAAAATCTAATTTTTTTACACATGTACAGACAACACATAAATCTGAAAGTCATTTTGATAAAATATTTTTCCCTTTATTCCATGATTTTTAAAATAAATTAAACCACCCACATAAACATTCAAAAACGTATTTGTTTTTGAAGCTCAAAAAAACGTTATAGAGCATTTTAAATATAATACGTATAAGACAACTAATTTATTTTGTTTTCATTATCTATCAATGTGCATTACTAGTTTTTCAATAAAACATCATTTTAACCCACACCAACATCATTTTGAAGGGTCTAAAAAAATATTTGCTTTAACAAATAATTTTTAACTTGAAAAGTTTGTTTTTTAGAATTTTTGTTTATTCATTAGTTCTGTTATTAGTTTTGTCATTAGTTCAATTTGTCTATTTAATAAAATGTATATCATAGTTCTATCCCTTATACTTTTTGAGATGTACAAAAAGTTTTCTTTTTCTATTACTTCATTTTACCCTAACTTTCCGGTGGAATTTAAAAAAAAATCCCGTTTTATCTTTTGGTAAATTTAGTTTTTTTTCTATTACTTATAGTATAGAAAATGAATCATTCAGATTATCAATAACAATGGCTGACTTCTGTAATTTATTAAATTTATTGTGTTGCACAAAAAATGCAAAATAAAAAAAATTAACCCCTTTAAAAAGCAAAGGTACAAACAAAGGAACATACGAACAGACGCAGGTTCAGTTGGCACTCGAAATTTACTATGGCAACTTGCAATGCTGATCTCAAGTCTTAAAAAAGATGAGATTGGGTCCGGATGTACTGTCATCAACAAAAAGCTATGGTAGAAAAATGGAACGATATTTTTATGCAATATCTATTAAAAATGGTTTGACTGGCCTTCCTTATATTGATAAAATAAGATCTTTGGAATATTTAACGTTAACAATTGCCTTACGTAAGATAACTCATATCTACAGGTCCGACTTTTTTTCAGTAACACGATTTCCAAACATTTTAATTTTTGCACATTCATGTTTCTGGCCTGAGGGGGACGATATTTATTTTTTTAACAAAAAATTAAGTACCATTTTTGCTTTTCGTTTTAAATACAGAAAAAATGTACCTACTCAAAAGTGACTAGTGTCACCACTCTCCAAAAAGCCAAACACCAATTTAATAGCACTAATATGATAATAAAAGCCCTTGTAAGCAATTTAACTGGTTGTATTTAATATTCTTTATCAATTTAATTTTATTACTAATGCTGTAACAATTGTCAACCCTTTTCTTACTACAAAGCGCTTAAGTAAAACTTATGTATTTTTTTTCTGAAAGCTATAAGTTCAATGTAATCTGCCTTAAGCTTAGCAAAAATCAGCGAAGTATTTATGTACGTCCAACAACAACTTCAAAAGAAAATGCAACCCTAAGTATTAATTTTCTTCACTTCACCAGTAACAACGTTACTTTTTTTAAAAATAAACCTACAATAATAAAAAAAAATTCAATATAAATGTATCAGTCCGCGTTGGGCGCCACTTAAATAATATTAATTTAATTCAATATTTCATTGTTTATACAAAGAAGTTGTTGATTTTTTTTTTAATAATTCTTCAACATAAATAATCGTTACAAGACAATTTTCACTCACCATCAAAAATATTGTGTATGTATCCATAAAAAAACTGTTTTTAAAATCTTTCTTCTTTTCCTGATTGGTTTTTTTTTCTTTTTTTTTAAACACAAACTAAATACATCACATAAAACAACACTTTCCTACACTTTCAAAAACACTCTTAACCACAAGCTTTTTTTTTTACTAAACAAAAAGAAAATACACAGAATATAACTTCTCTTTCGTTAAGAAGAAAATGCTTTTAAAGGAAAAATATTTAATCTTTTCAGACACGCAGGTATATGTTTTCTTTTGCTGCTGCACCACAAGAGATTCACAAAAATACGAAGAACAAAAAATCACATAAACATCGAAGAAACCCCCCAAAAACAAAACAGAAACAGAAACAGAAAAATTATTATTTATCGAGCAAACTTTCAAATCCTCACACTGAATCAAATGGAAATTGCTTTCTCAACATTAAATCAATCAGCGCCTTTGGTTAATTTGAAATTTCCAATTAGTCCTCGCTTCTTCCAATTGAATTGGTTGAAATAATTCTTTCGGCATGAATTTCTCGCCCCCTCGTCGTCGTTGTGGATGCAATAAAACAACAACTATACTAGAACATCAACAATAACAATAAAAACAACAACAATAACTCTTTATTCCGTGAGCGTGAGGTTGTAGTATGTTTTACTCGTATAACTGCAAGTGTTGTATAGTAAGAAAAGCACTTCCTCGAAAAGGTACCATCGATCGATTGGCACCTTCCACACTATATATTTTTGCCGGTGTTCGTTTTGTGGGATTAGAAGGGATTATTGTTTCTGATGTTCGAGCTGGAAAATTACTTTTTTCGATTTTCTAGCAACAAAGAAAGGAACAACGGGAGCAATGAGCAACTCGCGACATTGATTGATTTTTTTTTTTTTCTATGATTCTTCAATGCAAATAATTGTAAACAGACACAAAGAATGCAATCAAGAGAAAAAATTATTTTCTTTCACGAACAGATGATATTTTTTCCCAATCATGCGAGAAAAATGGAGAAAATAAAAAACAACCCGATACCGAAAAATCTCAATCTAGCTGAGGATTCAATATTCCGTCGGTATACCGACAACGTATAGTGATTTGTGTATGAACTCCGACGCGCCACTTAAAAGACTGAGCGGCAATATCTTCAGCCGCCATGATAGTTGAATTCATGCAACATAACGGCAAAGCAAAGGCAACGAACGGTATACTATAGAGTATTCAATGGAGATATGGGGCGAAATAATATCGGAGCGAAAATGCCCTATAGCCTTCTGCTTGTCGTGTGCCATTTGGTGGACTTGTGCTGATATCAGTCTTTTTTTTTTTTTTGTTTCCTTTTTTTCTGTTGGCGAAGTTGTTGGTTCTATTCTTCGTTTGGATGAAGCACCCCCGCAGTGTATCCGAAATTTGTGTTGTTAAAAAGTAAACACACGAAGTGAAGGAACGTACAGAAATGCGATACAAAAGTGAGAGTGTTTCCATTCGATGCAGAAATGTAACAGACTGTTAAGTATCACAGTGAGGGCGAATTTGAGTCGACTAGAATGTTAGGTTTTAACAGCAATTGCATTTAATTTTTTATTCTGTTAGATTTTCTTCTACATAATGTGCTCTTTATGGTGTGTAACCTACAGGTACTATCTTTGTTAAGATTTTACAATTCATTTGCACATGAGGCAAACAATTTTTGCTGTCATATTCATTTAAATAATATTGCACATAAATAAATTTTTGTGTTAATGTCCGTTTATTTCTCAGAAATCTTTGTCAGATATGCTGACTTGTTAATTTTAGAGCGCAGTGGCGTATACATGGGGGAGGTCACGGTCCATTCCGCAGTTGAATCCTTATTTGGTTGGACTATAATATTATAATTGATGTTTTTAAATTAGGAACTGATTTTTTTGTATACTACAAAGTCGTTAGGTACATAAACGTTAAAGTATAAATGTAGCAGCTTGCGTTGGGCGCCACTTAAATATTAATAATTTAAGTCAATAGTTCATTATTTATACAAGGAAGTTGTAGGTATTTTTTATAAATCTTCAACATATTTAATCGTTACAAGACATTTTCACTCACCATCATAATTCAAGTGCGGCTTTATGACCGAAAAAAAATAAAAAGCTAGAAACAAAAATTAAACTAAATCACAAGTTCCAGTGCAGCAATTTTGCCAAAAAAAAATATTTGAAAATTTTTTTTTTAAAGCTATATCTGGTACAAAACTCGGTTCTTTGTTGAACAAAACTTATACAAAACTATAGATTTTCTTTCTGTTTTGCAACGTTGCTAGGCTAGGACTGGGGATGGGGGACATTTGTAAACTTTCTTGGACACTTCAGACAAAAACAAAAAAAGAATTCTTCTTCAACAAATATTATTCTCTAGATTTCTGCTCCATAAGCACTAAATAAAAGAATTCGTTTAAAAAATTTAAAATAAGAAAACGACTTTTGTACAGAAATACCACCTGAACCACAATTTGGAATGTACCAAACGATACACAAATCGTGTTTGTATGCAAATTGCTGTCATCCAATTTGGCGTTCAGATTATTTTGTGCTATTTATGAGCAGAATATACAAATTTTGGTGTTTACACAAATCGTGTGATACCTTCTTTTTCAAATTTATCTTAATACGACCTCTTTTCAATGAGATACAGTCTACTGAAAATCACGACAAATTTAATTTAAATTTTTTATAAGGTGAGAAATCTATTTTTCAATTTTCTTATCAAATGTTAGTTTAATGAATTGTAAAAATAAATAAATTTTCTATATTTTTTTTAAATTTAAAAGTTTAAAATATTTTTGGGAACTTTATTGTTTTGTGTTAAGCAAAAGAAAATACTAACAAAAAATGTTTAAAATTTTGTTATTAAAGTAAAAATTCTTATTATTGTTTTTTAAAACAATTAAAAGTCATTTTAGCTTCTGGTTTTCAAATTTAGACATTCATAAATAATTCATATAAAAATTTAATTTTAAAAATAAAAAATATTGCGTAAGAAATCAAACTAAGATTGCATTTATAGTCAAACCGGAAGGAATAGACCCCCTTCCCATATAAATACACCTTCTTTTTTCATACACAAAATAGAAGTTACCTATTCATATCTGATTTGAAGCTCAAAAACTTATTTGTATCTCAACTAAATATAACATTTTTTATCTTATTTAATTTTATTATATTTTACTCTTGAAGCCCTTTTATTTAATGACTATCAACTTTCTTTCAATACAAACCGACTTTTCAAATTTTCAAAAGTATTATGCTGCCATCTGTGATATTTCTATTGAATCACAACTGCTAACAGCAAGGTTATTGAGATAAAAACTCACTTAGCCATCAAAATAAAGCGAATTACTCATTGAAATTTATATAACATTAACTCAATATATCTTTTAACTAACAGTCTGTTGTAATTTCAACAGTACCACTACATTTTTTCCCCATGAGGCGAATTAATCTGGATTTCAGAAAACAGGTTGTTTTCTTGTTCTCTGATCTCACTCTCGCTCTGGCTCTCACTTAATGTTGAAGAAGAGGCGAATTCATCGTGTGCAACAAATTGTGTTGCTTTTTTGTTTTTGTATCCGTAAAACTGAATTGCAAAAGAAAAACACTTTGAATGCAATCAACTGGCAATCAGTATAAATAAGAAATGAATTTTGTTTGTCATGCTCCGAGTGACGGATGAGGAAATTTTTTCAAGAAAAAAAAAATAAATTGTAAAATTGGTTGTTGCAGATTCTCAGTGATGCACTCAACTACAAATGTTTAGTTTGAAAATTTAAAAATAGTCTTTCGAGTAACCTAGTAGGATACATACAATATTCTGGCAGCATTTTCAAGTAGATTTCGGTAACTTCTGACACCGATTAGTTAGAGTAGTGTATCCATCCAATCATTGATTTTGAAGATTCTTTGTGGCAATGCACTTCCTATTTTTACAACATCAGGTAGGTGCATTGGCCTAATTGTGTATACAGAAAAGTGGTTGTTTTGAGTTGTGGTTTTCATTTATTTGCTTTAGATCCTAATTAGTTTCGATAAGTGGTTTGTTTTTTTTTTTTCAGGGTTTGTATATGCCTGTGCGTGCGTATTTCCTCGAATATGTTAATAATTATTACCAGATTCCTGTGATGAGAAAATTAAAATGAGTGCTTTAAAGTGCCGTTTCTCTATAAAACCACCATTAGAATGTTTGTATTGTGGCTCTTCTGGCTTAGGCATTTATGCATTCTAAAGCACTTTTGTATAATTAACTTGAAACTCACCGGAAACACACAGGAATCTCCATTATTATGCAAACATAATGAATTCTGTTATATGGACATGAAATAGCCATGAAGTATAGGTATCAATTATTAATTTTGTGGCTTTTGTCACACAGACTCAACATAACCATTTATAATTTTGTCAAACGTCCGTAACGTCAAATGAAGGTTTTCTCGCTCTCTCAGCATGACCAACTCTAATTTTCATTTGTTAAAAAACAACAACAACGAAAAATGAGGTGATTAGTTCTTTTATACACTAATTACAATTAAAAAAAAAAAAATAACATGAATGAAACGAAATACTTCAAACGAGGAAATAATTAGTTATGGACAGTCCATGGACTTAAACCTCTGTGACAGTCGCAATTTTTGTTAGCAGGTATGGTAGGTATACACCACACAACCCAAACATCTCTATAACCTACCTTTAGTTTTGAATAAATTATCTTTTATGACCATACATTAACGTAATTAATTGATTGTAACGTTATAAGTTGTGTGATGATATTTAGATTAGTGCTTTTGGGTTAAATTGAAATATACAGAGGAAATTGTTGGTCAATTTTAAAAATTACCAAATGGTTGATTTTGCATTTTTGAAGGGGATTTCAGTTTTAGGGGTCACAAAATATCAGCCTGGAAAATCCATGCGTATTTGGTTTTTATCAACGTCAAAAATTAATGTTTATAATATTCTAAATATTTCATATTTTTGCTATTGTCAATTTTTATTATAAGTATGTATGGGTTTCAACTAAATATAAACAAGTTGTTAGCCCTTAAAGCACATTCAATTCTATTTACTGTTCATTCTCTATTGCTGGAAAGAAGCTTCTGTAGCATGTACAGTAGTTAAGAGTAGTGAAGAGCGAAAAATGTATACCTGCGATTTCATACCTGTGACGAAAAAGTCACGTTCACGGTCTGTGAAGTTTTTCAAAATAATCTGTGAAATCACGGTTTCGCACATTTCACGATTTCGCACAAATCACGATTTCGCGCATTTCACGATTTCAAACATTTCACGATTTGAAATCAACCACCAAGCCAATGAGAGAAAAAAGAACGACAAGAAAAAGGCACAACTCATGCGAATTGTGTAAAAACAAGTGAAGAGTGAAGTTTGGGTATGAATATGATGCATGATTTCTAAGTTGTGACTTTAAACAAGAAAGGGGTGGATTGTGAAATAAACTACAAACTGGGAAAAAAATTGAAAGAGTGAAGACGAGGACGAGAGCGACGACGACGGTGACGATGATGACAACGATGACGACGAAGACGATGATGATGACGATGACGAGATTAAATACCGCAGGGATGAATAAAATAAACAAGTGCGCAAGTGCAAGTGTGTATATAATCTGCGTGCAGCTATGTTTTGGTTGGGTTATTTTTCTTCTCTTTGCTTTTTGTTTGGGAGTGAGAAGGAAGGAAGCAGAACCAGTTTCGTTTTTAGTTTTTTTTTTCAAAGGTTCGGTTTATGACAGTTTGAAAGAATCGTGTACTTTTGTTTTTTTTTAGGATTGAGTGAGGTTCGAACTTTGAAGTAAGTGTGTATCTGTGTTGTTTTGAATTTGATATTTATTTTTTTTTTGTTATTGTTTACGTTTGAGTGGGAGCGATTTAAGATTTATTAAGGTTTGATGTGTTTTTTGTGCGATGAATCTTGTGGGTTGAAATTTAAATATAATGATTTAATCAGTTGCTTTGTGAATACGAAAAGAGAAAGCCCATACGTTTTATGATCGTCCTGTTTTTTTATAATTATTAGCTAAAAATAATTTAATTATTGTATTTGTTAAAAGGAATAAAAATATGCAATCAAGAAACAAAACAAGTTTTTTGTGGAACTTTTTTAATGTGTTTGACAAAAAATATGCCAAGTGCAAACTATGTAAAGCAAAAATATCGTACAAGACAAGTTCTTTTTATTTGAAAAAGCATATGCAAAAAGTTCTTCAATTGGAACTTTTTCGATTTATGGGTTGCCCAAACCAAAGTGCGACAGTGCGGATATATTTATTTACACGTTAAATGGAAGTACCCACACCAAATGCGAAGTAGCGCAAAGCGTTTTTTATATAAAAGTTCGTGTCGCACTGTCGGACTTTGGTTTTGCAAGTCTTTCTTTTGTGAAAAATCACAATTCACGTTCACTGTTTAAAATCGCAGTGAATTTCAAATCACAATCACAATTATACCTGTGCACTAAATTTCACGACTTAGCTCAACTCTAGTTAAGAGTAGGTATACTTCCAACTAATGAGGTCCCTCAAAATATCATAGTATGCAAGGTTTTGAAGCACATTTAATAGTGCATTTTGAACTCGTTTCCCTTTCTACTTATCAACCTGCGTTAAATCTTAACGGGAATATGCTAACGCAAATTAAAATTCAAAATTTCAAAAAATTAATATACGAAAATTTAACGCTAACTCAAGGCTATTCGTAATTTTATACTAGCACGTTTTGAATTTGTAGTTAACTTCAGCAGTTTTCTTTAACAAATTTAGCCGCCCGACGCAACGGGAGGTGATGAATCAAAATCTGAGCTTTGCCAACAGAATTTCGTACTGCTACAAGGTCAATAATGTAAAAAACTTCGAAATTTTCCAAGTTATTGCAGTTTTTAGGAAATTTTACCCTGAAGGGTTAGTTTTTGGTTACAACTTTGTACAAGATAAAGGATACTAAATTTGTCAAAATTGACTGTGTCGCCATAATAGTTTCTAAAATCCGCCTCTTTAAACCTTTTCAATATGGAAACCTCTAAAAGTTTAATACTACACTGAGCGAAAAATATGAAATAAGAAATTCGGTCATAATTAATTGTAAGATGTAACAACTTACGTAACTTAATAAAAACACTATTTTTTATTAAAAAAATATGATTTTCTTCATCTTAAATTTTTCACTTTTCATCTTCGGAATGATTTGATTCCGAAAATAGATATTTTTCTGAGTGTTGTGGAATCTGTGTTATAGAGCAGTTTTGGTCCGTCTTCGGTTCAAGTTGTGCCTTTTTCAAAAGCACCTCATTGAAATCCTAATTAGTGATAGTTAGCGTCATTTGAAAACCTTAAGCTTGAAGAATGGTTTAAATAACGTTCTGGCCATAGAAGACAAATTGATTCAGGATATGTACATTGATCAGTGGAGATTGGAGAAGTCGTTAAAGGCTGCTTAATTCATCAAACCATCTTGCTGGTGTTAATTTATTATTATAAAATCTTCTTTTAAATCTAAAAGTGATATTATTACGGAGCCCAAAAATTGTAACTCTTTGGGTTGCTTGAATGTTGAACTTTTGGAATATGTTGCCCCGAGTGGGGCTCAAAAACTTTCAAATATATAAAGTAAAAGTTATGAATGCATAAAGTAGGATAAGTTAAACTTAATTAGAAGAATTTTATGAAAAAAATAATGAAATAATTAATTATTTGATTATTTTTTTTCAATTCCTATCAAAGTTGTCGGAAACCTCGAAAATTCAATACAAATTATCTGGTTTCCGAGGTTTCTCAGGGTTTTTCGCCGTAACATTCAAGTACACACAGTATTTGAACCACCACCGCAGTGAGCTTATCAATAGTTAAGGGATAGAATGCCCTTTCGAAATAATAAGGGGCCTGATTCCCCCTAATTATTATTGATTCAACTGTCATCATTGTATCAAATATAACTTAAATTTCGTGTTTGTTCAGTGTTTAAATGGACGTTATACAAAACAAACATCAAAAAGTCAGGAAAAAAGTGAAATGTGTGTAATTTTACTCGCATTTTCTTTTATTTTATTTTCAACTGATGTCTATGCTGAGTAGGTACACAAAGTACATGCATGACGTCTTATTTATCCTTTCAAAGGGTCTCTTTTCTTATCACATCCATCAGATCCATTTTGATTGACTCACCTTGACACCTTGTCACATCTGCTAGCACAAGCAAATATTTTAAAAACCACGAAACTACCCATCGACGCTATGTTTGGGTTCGTTGCGTAAACATTACTAACAACCATCAACCAATTAAAACCCAGCAACGCAAAATAAGTATTAAGGTTAGAAGAAATCATTCCACACCTATAAAATATAGGATCCTTTCAAAAACGTGGTGGCACTCGTATGTGATTACGTTTTTGATATACGCTTAAGGATTTCACGGAAGACAAGAGAAAGCATTTACTCTTGAAACTTGGTTTATATTTACACACGTGTTTGTTATGTTTAGCTTAGGTTTCCAGGGATAAGTTACACAAGAAGGTATGTTGGGTAATGTTTAATGGATGGGTTATCATTTTTTTTGGAATTGCGATATGGGTGTCCTGAATTTTACAGAAATTTAGATCCTTGGAATTTTTCGTGAAGTTTTGATTCATGATACTTATTTTATTATAACCATACGGTAAAAGATTTTGCATTAAAGTTAGAAAGTATTTTTTCGTTCTTGTGTTGCCTTTTTCATTTCAATGGATACAAATCAGGCCGTGAGAAATATAGCGTCCTTACTTATTTTCTTTTTACTTTTTTTTTAAAGACGGAAACTTGTGTTAACTTTTATAGTATTTGGTTCTGCCAAGCTTTCACCTATTAAATAAAACAAACATTATGAAAATGCGTTGCGTTGAAATAGTCAAAAAGGAAGTACACTGAGGGCAAAAAAACAACGTAGAATTAAAAAAAAAAAAAATAATACTTTAAATCAAAGTAAAACTTCAACAATTTGGGTCCAAAGAAGGAAATTATGATATCAAAAACCTTTCCACTTTGAATACGAAAACGACAACAAAAAAAAATTATGGCCACCACTAGTATACGAACCAGTGGTGCTTGAGTTATTAGTCGACACTGCGACAGTCTCTATTCTCTGTTGAAAATGAATTATCGCATTTATTTGAACCAAGTTATACTACCTCAACGTGAAAATCTTTTTCAAGTCAAGTTTAGGCCAGTCAAAAAATTTGTTCCGTATTCAAATTTCTCAATTTGAAATAATCACACAATGCTTTTTTGTGTAGGTAACTTTTATTTTAGTTTTGAAAATCTTTTTCTAGATCGCGATAGTAAACAAAATAGCCCAATTTCTCCTCAATTAAAAATTCTCAGATTACTGATTCTTTTTTTTCCAATTTGCTATCCATTAAACTTGAGCTTAATGAAAACTACATAGCTGATGTTATGTTGAAGTAAATGTAATCGTGAAAAGGCGTCCTTATTTGAGAGTTAAATTCCATTATTTTACTGCAACATGAACTAAATTTTCTCTTCTCTTTGTTATTAATTTTATCACGCATCAGTAACATCCCGGTATTCGACCATCGAAAAACAAAAGATCTCCTTCCGGTCATGTGACTTTCCATACAGGGTGTTACAAACTATTCAATTTTTCATTTACTTCGGGTGAGTTTTGATTTCGGACTTTGGCTCTATAGAATACAAGAAATGCTTTACTCAAAAATGTTTGATTAGTAGGACAAGACTGAATATTTCGACCTTTTTTTTCGTACTTTTTTTTCGACCTTTTTTTTCGTACTTTTTTTTTCTTAATTTAATTAATTTTCGAAAAGTGAACACTTTTGCCAAATTGGTACAATCATTCAAGTTTCCAAGTCAGTGAGATGTTCGAAAAGAACAAAATGACTAATTTTTGGATCAGGGGTGCAATGACGGTAGATAATTCATCGTTCTCTTGAACTTCAAAGTAGGTTTTTGAAAGCTTCAAGAGTAGGTCTTCAGGAGACTAAGAATCGTAAGGAGTTTACTGAATTTCAAGTCTTCTCCTGGCTGAAGCAATGTTCTGAGAGAATACCGTAGTGTCCGAAATTCCCATAGCTTCAATAAAATTATTTAGCCATTAAAGGAACACCCTGTAAATAAATGTGAATCTATACATGAGTGGACTATGAAGTCATACTTATGTGGATGCGCTCTTCAGGGTGCATGCACCCAGAAAACTCAATTATGTCGTCCATCCACCCTTCTTCACAAACACAAAAGACTTAGTGTCGTCGCTGGTCGGTAGCTGTCGTAAACCGAGATGAGCTTTACAATCCCGAGTTTGCCTTTATAACGGCTGCTACTATAACAACAGAGAGCACCGCGCGCGGTGTTGAGGGTGCGGGCAAATAAAACTAAATTACTCAGGATCCGGACTACGGACAATGAACGACATGACTTTTCGTGAGTAGACAAAATAATGACGGATCTGGAGTTAGTGTTGGCGAGCAGTGTAAATTCGTTTCGAAAATTGTTTTTTTTTTCGTATGGGGATAATTTTTGGTTAGCTAAAATATTCTCACATACACAACACAGAGTATCTACTCATTCATTCTTGTGTCTTATTAAGGGTCATTAAACTTTTTATCTTTAGGACGCTGGTTTTAGCGTGAGGGGGGATATAATGATGATGCAGAAAATTTAGCACGGTATTGTGCCATTCCAAAAGAAAAAAAAAAACGTTACTCAAAAACGAAGTACATAATTAAGGTTATTTAGTTTTAATTACACTCAAAAAAAAAAAGATAAAGACGAAGTAAATGGAAGAATTCTTATGAACTCGCCCCACTGACACACACTTGGGTTCTTACGAAATAGTTTAGTAGTCTTCAAAAATGTTAAATATCCTTATTGGTTTTATTAATGACAGACATTGGAATTCAGGGTCAGACTAGTACAATAGAAAACCCGGGTGGTAAATTGAATTGTAGGGCCCACCACAAAGAACAAATGCCTTGGTATTTTGGTTAATTTATGTAATTGAACATCCTTGCGTGCTTAAGTAAATCGTAGGTCAAATTCGAACTCATAGGAAACCCCTATTTTCTTTATTATGTACGTCTACGTACGTTTAAAGTGGCATTAGCCACCCTGGCTGAATGGCCAGTCCGACCTCTTTGCAGCTGACTTTTTTTCAATAAATATTTTTTACTATTAATTTTACATGTAAAATCTTAGGTCTTTAAAATGCAATACAAAATCATAGGAAAAAAATTAAGATAATAGTAGTCAAAGCGAGAGAACAAGAAAAAAAACTGAAATTCAGTAAGGGACACTAACACAAACCTTTCAGACAGGAGTAGGAGTCAAGCACTATAGCCACTGTATGGTAAACTGGGGTACATTCATCATCGGGGCACATTTGTCAAAGCCATTTTCGGTTTAATACGCTCTGAATTAAGAAATGAAAATAATACAGAATGCATCCTTTTCTGAAGTCATGAACACGCTCTTAGTTTGAAATTTGTAGTTTCGCGCTAAAAAAATAGTTTTGTGTGTTTTGAGATCTTTGTTGTAATTTCGACTAGTGAATAAGTAAGTGATTTTTATACTAAAAAAATAGTTTTAGGAAATCCAGATTTCACTACATTTGTAGTTTAATAAGTACGGAAGTGTAATTTAATTAAGGAAAGGCGTATTTTTAATCGTTTATAAGAATTTTTACAAAAAAATTTTTACCTATTTTGAGAAGTCGGGGTAGATTCGTCATTTTGATGGGGGCACATTCAGCAGGTGCCAAATGTACCCCAAATTTTCAAAAGCTCCCATTATTTTTAATTTTACTAGTAGATGTTGTTCGAAATAATAGAGAAAAATAAACAGGATTCACATAATCGAAAAATCAACGAAAAATGCAACTAATGATCTTGCAGCAAAAGGGAATCAGGGCCAATTTTGAAAAGAGGTTTTAATAATGAGAAAGTACATTTGTTGTATGTGAATTGGGACAGATGCAAATATTACTTTAGGTCGCTTTCTTTTTGGACGGAACTGACTTAGTTTTACATCAAAATAATGTAATTTTAAATTACGTTTTTCAATTTTTGCCACAACTCCTCAAAATTGGACCTGCCTCCCTTTTGCTACAAGGGAATCAGTAGAGGCTATCATATTATATAAGTACGCTCTTAACAATTTTTTCACGTATTCTTAAAAGTTTTGTTCAATGCTGAATGTTCCCCATGGAATGCCGAAACTACACCGGCCCCGGGCACTTTCATTACAGAATTGATTTTTTCAGAACGTTAACATTAGGTTTTGGTAAGTAAAATAAAAACTTTTTTTGTTAAAATTAAAGAGAAATATTTAAAGAACCTGATAAGCCCACAAAAATTGTTTTCAGATAGAAACAACTAAAAAAAAATTTCCAAATGTGCCCCAGTTTGCAATGCCATTGTCACACTAATACTGACCCACAATCCGACTGTGCTACAAAACAAAACAAAATGCAATATTACTTTTGGAATAACTGACTGAGGTTTTACACATTATGATACTTGGAAATTTTCATAGAACCTAAAAATTTGAACTTAAAAATCTTTGTGAAGTTTGCTGTGTTTCGAACATTTTTACTTTGTAATTTTTATCCAATATTAGATTTGTTTATAGTTTTGAAAAGAATAAAACATGTTTTTTTTTTAAATTATTATTAATTGGAGTTACACCTATTTGTAGATTTTTTGGATTAAATCTAAAAAATCATGTTTTTTGCTATTTTTACTATTTTTATACTTTTTGTTGCGTGAAGCCTGCATGGTGTTGCGTACGATAGCGTGTTTCGTGTTGCATGCTGCGTGTTCCGTGTTCGTTGAGTGTTACGTGTCATGTGTCGCGTGTTGCGTGTCACGTGTCACATGTTGCGTGTCGCGTGTCGCGTGTCGCTTGTTGCGTGTTCAAGTTTTGTAGGTACAGTTTTGCACAAGCATAGCCGAGTTTACATTCAAAGATATAGGTCAAACGATTTGGGATATGCCAGTCTGGAGACATTAAGTCCCCAGTGCGTCACTTTCAATTTGCTCTAGCTTGGAATGTAAACATGTACAAAGCCCAAATTGGATTGTACAAAACTGGACAAAACTATAGAATTTTGCTTTTAAATTTTGTTATGTTGCCAGGCTGGGGACATGGACGTCAATTTTAATCAAAATTGAATTTGAAATTAAACAAGTGTTTTCGAGTTGACAAGTACCAGTACAATAGAAAGTTTAATACAATTAAAGCATTGAGAGGAAGTGAAAGTAATAATTTGTTTCGAACAAGTTAGTTTCGTATATTTTCGTTGAAACTTACACAAATGATAAGATTCAATTTTATAATAACACCTAATTTACACTTAAGTCTTTGATGAATGGTAATGTCATGTTCTTAAAGTGATGCAATATAAAGAAGGTATAGAAAAAGTTTTTCCAGAAAGACAAAAATCCAGTTTTAGAAAACTAGAAAATAATTAAAAATAGTAATGTTACTTGACGTACAATGTATGAAAACTTATCACTATGCCAGACAACAAAATCAGAAATCTTAGTCCTTCCAGATGAAGGCTTTCTGTTATAGAATTTGGGCTTAACTAATAATCATTCCCAGTCCTAGCAAATTCAGAATAAGAACTTCATACACTTTATAACTTTTGTGTGCTCAAATACGAATGACAGCACAGCATTAAGTTTGATTCTGAGAAAGACAAAGTTATTTTAAACTCGGTGTTTGTTTAAAATTGATTTCATTAGAAAATGTATGTACGTAAGTAATTCCTCCCCGAAATTGTAATCATATCAATTTTTTTTCCCTCCCAATCAATGTACATCTTGCAGTGTTCAATAAATTTTAATTCCCTCTTGTACGAGTTGGGTACAGTTCTCCAGTACCTACATTCGAAAATTCAATTTTGTTGAACTCTGTTGATAATAGAGTCATTTCTTGTTAAGGGTAATTTGAGATTGAGATAGCATCCCGAGCCCGACGACGCACGATGAAGAGTGGATGGAACTCGCTCAATTCGATTATCGTCACAAATTCGAAAAGGGTGATTTGTATAAGATGCCTTCTTGATGGTGAACAGAACAATATCAGCACAAAGAACAACACCAAAGAAGGTCCATTAATTATTTCGATAAATTCAAGTGGCACGTCATTTGTTAAAAATATTTTCTGTATGTTTATGCTGCAGGCATCACTTTATACAGATTGTGTGTATAGATGATGATGATGATGATTTTGATGCAGAAAAACAGATAAAGTACTGCGAGATAAACATTTTAAACGAAGCCTCAAACAAAACACAAGGAAATGACAACAAATTGACCCAATAACTCATTGGAGGCAGATGGCTTCCTGTATCTGCCCCATATGGACATCGGACATGCGGATGTCATGTTCAGCATGTTGCCACCTTAATCTCTTTGCATAAAGGGACAACCACGATTCTCGGATGGGTATCTTCTTTGTGCGGTCGCATATCTACAATTCCACATCCACATATTGGCTTTGTCATTTCAATGGAGGAGACGAAGCGACGACGACGACGACGACGACGACGATGCGACAAAGTGAGTGCAGGTTAAAGACTATGGTCGTCCGCCGCGCCGCGCCGTGTCGTGCATCGTGCTACCGGCAATGCAACCTGGTTATTTGATCTCTGTTATATGAAGCCTTCTTCGCCTTGCTCACCGTGATGATGCCATGGTAGCTTAACTCCATACATAGATACTCTATATACTATAAGGTGCTATTCGGTTTGGTTGGTTCCTTGAGGGCAGACGGATTCACGTTACCTGATGCATTCCTACTTATTGCAGTCATTGTATATGCCTACGTTGAATAATCACCAGACAGTTCGCGAACTGAGCAAGTAAGGGAAGAAAAAACAAAACAAAACAAAACAAAAAATATGGAAAACCATACAGCAAAAGGGCGCACCTTGACACTTGCATGCCAAAGCCACAACCACAAAACCCACCGTGGCGTCTAAGGGCTTTTGAGTTGTTTTGAATGTGCATTTGTATGCAAACAGAAAAAGGTGTAAACAGAGACAGCTCCAAGTGAAATTCTATAGATGAATAGAACGAGATAATAATGGAGCCATGTAGCGTAGTGGAATCAGACTAAGGGATTCGTTTTAGAAGAGTCAACTTTAAGCAAAGCTGAAATAAAATGGGGATAAGGGATTACGACACAATTTCTTTGAGTTCGGATAGAAAAAAAAAATGGTTACATGAAGTAAAATCTCCTTTCTTGAGGATTGGGCACACTATGCAGGGTTTCCATTCATTAGACATACTTTTCTCCACCCCAACGCTAAAACTGAGCAGAAACACTGACCTCATTTAAAAGGTTAAATTGTAGAAATAGGGTTGAAAATCAATATTTGCTTACAAGGCACCTTCTATTATTTTGTCTGGAAGAATTGGCAGCTTTGATAAATAACGGTTGTATACTTATTTGTCATATCTACAAAGGAATATATATTCTTGGGGTACATGATGGTTGAGAAACTATTACTTTGCAATCGCAAGGTCAAGGGTTCGAGCCCAGTTCGAGCATCAGTTTTTTTAAATAATTCGAACATCCATCGACTTAGCACCATTAACGGAAGGAATCTGATGATTGGGTGTGGCAACCTGTGAAATTGCTTTATTTCTAGCCTATGAACGTAACATTCGAACCTTTAATGTTATGTGACGGAAAAGCAGCATAACTGCGAGTATAGTAAGCTCTACAAAATCCTACTATTACTTTATCAATCTGTAACTAATTTTGACTTTTAAAATACGTGCTGAATTTTCTTTTTATTAAAAACTTTAGGCTCGTCTGGCAACCCTTGCAGACCGTGTTTCTTAAACTTAACGTGTACCTAAGCAGCTGTATAGAAAATTTCAGACTTGCGCCCCATGGCAACCCTGCCAGACTTAGGTTTTTGTTCACAACGAATGCGAAATCAACTGTAATAAAAATTTTAGCCTTGTGACTAGTAGGTTGGTCAAAATGGCTGCTGGCTCTTAAAGTATGGACAAAAAAGGACTTTAAATTTTTTTAACTTCCACTAATATTATACGTACTTATAACGGGTGATTTTTAAGCTGGTTTGGTTTTGGCAACACTGGTTGTGACAGCTGACGTGTGTTTAGTACCTTGTGTTACTGTCAAACAGCTTCAGTTTGGTTTGCAATTTAACCATGGATCGTCTTAAAAATGAACAGCGCTTGCAAATTATTGAATTTTACTATCAAAATTCGTGCTCGGTTCGAAATGTTCATCGCGCGCTGCTTCCATTTTAAGGTCGGCATTCTCGACCTTCTGAGCAGTCTATTCGGAAGATTGTGACCAAATTTCGCACCAAATTTACTTTGTTGGACATTAAACCACCAACACGTTTACGTACTGTGAGTAGTGAAGAAAATATTGCGGCCGTATCAGCTAGTGTGACAGAAGACCGCGAAATGTCGATTCGGCGCCGTTCCCAGCAGTTAGGCCTTTCTTACAGCACTACGTGGAAAATTTTGCGGAAGGATTTGGGCGTAAAGCCTTTTAAGATACAGCTGGTGCAAGAACTAAAGCCAGCCGACCTACCACAACGCCGAATTTTTGGTGAATGGGCTCTTGGAAAGCTGGCCGAGGATCCGCTTTTTTATCGAAAAATTGTGTTCAGCGATGAGGCTCATTTTTGGTTGAATGGGTACGTAAATAAGCAAAATTGCCACATTGGAGTGAAGATCAGCCAGAAGCATTGCAACAGCTACCAATGCATCCCGAAAAAGCCACTGTTTGGTGCGGTTTATGGTCCGGCGGCATTATTGGGCCATATTTCTTCAAAGATGATGCGTATCGCAGCGTTACTGTCAATGGTGAAGGCTACCGAGCGATGATAACAAACTTTTTTTTGCCCGAAATGGAAGTTCTTGACTTGCATGATATGTGGTTTCAACAAGACTGTGCCACATGCCACACAGCACGCGAAACAATGGCGCAATTGCAAGGCGAGTTTCTTGAACAGTTAATTTCACGTTTCGGGCCGGTCAATTGGCCGCCTAGATCGTGCGATTTGACACCATTAAATTATTTTTTGTGAGTGTATGTCAAGGCTAATGTCTATAGGGACAAGCCCGCTTCGATTGACGCACTGGAAGCCAACATCCATGCATTCATTCGTGAGATACCGGCCGATATGTGTGAAAGAGTATGCCAAAATTGGACTCAGCGGATGGGCTACCTGAGACGCAGCCGCGGTCAACATTTGGTTGAAATTATCTTTAAACATTAAATTGCAAGGTTCAAACTATCGATTCAAATAAATATTTCATTCATTTTTTCGAATTTTTTGTGTTTTTTTTTTAAGTTTTAAACCTCTTAAAAAATCACCCTTTATAATGCACGCAACTCTATATAGGTGTTCCTAGTACCTATACTTTCCTCTATTTGGGCCAATTCACACATAACACACAAATTCAAACAAATGTCTTATTCAATTTTTTAGCGAGTATGGAATGGAAATGAATCCGCAATCAGCACTTCTAGATGAAAAATAATAAAAAAAAAAGAAAAACTCCCGCTGTCCTCCTTCTTTAAATACCAACAACTCAAATTCCTCTAATCCCCAACAAATTAAAAACAATTTTTCATTTAAGAAGTTAACCCAGCAAAAAAAAAATCTAATAAATAAATTAAAATATCACTTCGAATAGGAAAAACAATTGAAAAACACCAACCAAACATACATGTACGAGTAGGTACCGTACATACGTCTGTGGTATGAACATTTTTGACATTTGCTCTTTGCGCTTTTCTCGTCTGCTCTTCCGTGTCGTGTCACCAAAGCCATTAGTCGCTTAGCATGACACCTTGAAAACCGCATTTATCTTGGCCGCCCGTAATTTGTCATAGCTCATAGTGCCTGTTGACTTTTCATTAATCCAACGCTAGTATATATGCCACGCTACTGGATCAAAACGAGCAAAAAAAAAAAAAACCACAAAAAGAGAAAAAAAAAATCCATCCAAAAGCGGAAAATGTAGCACATTCATACGTTGAAAATTAGCGCCCCCAAGTGCAGTCATTTATCATTTCTGGAATCTTGCATTGGGTTTGGGATAGCTCTATACTCTCTCTCTCCACTCTCGTAAAGGAACAGCTTCATCCCACAATTCCATTTGTATGATTTATTTCTTTGGGCTTTTGCATTTGTTTAGCTTCTAAATTTTGTGTTTGTGGTGGGTTTTGCCCTCGTCTTTTTTCTTAATATCATTTTCGAAAAGGCAATGTGTGTTACCGGCGGTGTATGTGGCTGTGAGCCATCTGATAAAATTAAGGAATCCCACGAGAATTTCCCAATTTTAAAGGTTTTTTTTTTTATTGAAATCCAAAGAAATAAGAGAAATGAAAAATGAAAAATTAAATAGCATCGAATAAACAAGCTAAGTGCGTGATGTGTGGAGGTTTTGAAAAATCGTCTATGGTATTTTGGGAATTCGATTTCAAGGCTGCATTTAATTTCCTTGAGGGATTAAGGAATGATTTTTTTTTTGTTGGGATGATAAAGTTCAGTGACACAATACCTGTTGTGTTTAGTCACTTTATATAAACTCATTGGAATCATATAAATTGGTAAGCAAATTCTAACTCATCTTTTCATACGAAAGAAGAAAAATGTGGGTCATCTTTGTTTGGAAAATAAATAAAAAAAAAAAATTATTATTTTTGTAATCTAAACAAATCAATCTGCAATTATTAGATTGTGAATTATTATTCATAATTGTGGAAGGCAATCAATTTTATTTTAACTTCTACTCTCATCCGTGTGTTGAATGTATTCCTGTGCATTTGTATGGATATTGTGTTTGTGCTTTGTGTTCAATTAAATCAGATTGATGGTCAAGTGCTCAAAGCAATTGAAACTAATAATGCCAAAGCGTACCGTATGCATTGTTATTTACTAGCAGTTCTGTATGAACTCTTTGAGCTTATATGTGAATCATAATCAATTCTATGAGATATATTCCTTGTGGGTGGTGTCAATCAATCAATGTACCCATTGTACAAATTGAATGCAGAATTGTTATGATGGTTGTGGTGCGTGCTTTGGTTATAAAGTAAGTTTCTAATTCATTAATTCAGTTTGAATCAATCATTATAAACAAAACAGTGTTCTGTTAAATTGCAGACTATGACAGGTCTTTGAATTCGAAAATATAGTGTGATTCTGACATAAGGAAACACCAATTTTTTTTTTTCTTCAAGAGTATTTGTATGTGTAATTGAAATTTCAAAAGTATTTCATTATTATTTGTTATTTTATTTGGCAAATGGTTTGATCCTTGAAAGATTTTCTGATAAGAAATAAATTGAACGGATTAATAACACTTTGAAAATAAGAGCTTATAGTTTTCAATTAAAGAAGAGTAAGCAATTTTGTATGGAACTTGGCCTATTGGTGTAACACTTTGAGACAAAGCGTAGTATTTTCAACCGACTTAAAAAAAGAAGGAGGTTATCAATTCGACTGTTTTTTTTTATGTTTCCTACCTCAGAACTTTTTACTGAGTGAATTGGTTATTCTCTTTGTATATTGTGGTCATCGTGCGGTCCCATTTTAATTTGGTCATGTTCTGATACTGGCATCCATGAGAACATATAAAAAGTCTTAAATTTGAAGTCTTTTTTTTTTTTAAAGGAATTGGTTTTGTATGTGCACAAGTCAATTACTCGTGCAAGAAAAGTGCAGGGTTGCATTTTATGTTAAAAAATTTATGTTTTCTTAACTGAAAGTAGGCTATTACAAAAGCTTAAGTCCTGATTTTCGGGACGCCAACCTCTTCACGAAAGCCGCCATTTTTTTAGAATGTAAATCCATTTATGTCTCCGAAACTATTGGTATTAGAGGATAGGTTGGTTGAAAAGTTGTAAGAAACATCATCATCATCATCGGCTCGACAACCGGGGTCCGGTCCTGGCCTCTTTCAACAAGTCTCTCCACCTATCCCGGTCTCGAGCCGACGCCATCCAGTTGCGCACCCCAAGGCTTCGGGCGAATGTAAATCGATTCATGTCTCCGAAACTATTGGTATCAGAGGATAGGTTGCTTGAAAAGTTGTAAGAAACATCATCATCATCATCGGTTCGACAACCGGGATCCGGTCCTGGCCTCTTTCAACAAGTCTCTCCACCTATCCCGGTCTCGAGACGACGCCATCAAGTTCCGCACCCCAAGGCTTCGGGCGTCCTGGTCTACGCCATCTCTCCAGCGCAAGCATGGTCTACCACGCTGCCGTCTACCATAGAATGTACCACAAAAAACTTTCCGAGCAGGTTCCTCTTCACTCATACGAGGTAGGTGCCCTGCTCACCGGAGTCTACCGAGCTTAATTTTTTTGTTACTATGTCTGCTTCAAGGTAGATTGCGTACAACTCATGATTGTACCGTTTCCGGAATCGTCCTTCCTCACATATGGGGCCAACAATTCTCCGTAAGACTTTTCTCTCGAACGCGGCTAAGAGGTCACAGTGCCGTTTGCTAGGCACCAATACATGAGTACTGGCAGGACCATGGTCCTGTACAGCAGCAGTTTTGAAGTTATGGTTAGATTTCTGGATTTGAATAGCTTTGACAGACTGTAGTAGGCTCTGTTGGATTTGAGAAGCCGACCGCGTATTTCTTCTTCTATGTTGCTATCGGCTGCTACTGTTGACCCAAGGTATTTAAAGGATTGCACCACTTCAAATTCGTGCTCCGCTACCTTGATTGTTCGACCAACTGTTCTTCTCGCATTCGACGCCACCATGTACTTTGTTTTACCTTCACTAATGTGCAATCCCAGATTTTGTGCCGTCTGCTCGATCTGGATGAAGAAATCGTGTACAGCTTGTTCGGTTCTTCCGATGATGTCGATGTCGTCTGCGTAAGCCAGTATCTGGCTGGACCTGTTGAAGATGGTCTTTATTGTTGCCGTGTCAGAGTCACGGATTGCTTTCTCCAACGCCAGGTTGAAGAGGAGGCAGGCCAAACCATCCCCTTGTCGGAGTCCATTAAAGATGTTGATTGGTCTGGATAGCAATCCGGCTATTTTAACTTGGCTTGTTACGTTGGTCATGGTCAACCTACATAGTCGTGTCAATTTATTTGGGATGCCGAATTCTCTCATGGCTTTGTAAAGTTCTACCCTGGCTATGCTATCATAGGCGGCTTTAAAGTCTATAAACAGATGGTATGTTGGGATGTTAAATTCTAGACATTTTTCCATCGCCTGCCTAAGGGTAAAAATCTGATCAGTTGTTGATTTGCCTGGAATGAAACCACACTGATAGTGTCCGATGATGGTTTTAGCGTATGGGGTTATCCGGTCTTGTAGGATAGAGGAGAGTATCTTATAGGCGGTACTCAACAACGTGATACCTCTATAATTGCTGCACGTTGTGACATCTCCCTTCTTATGTATGGGGCATATGATACCTTTTCGCCAGTCTTCTGGCATTTCTTCATGCTCCCATATCATGAATTGCTTGACGTAAGGCTAGCCTGCCGTGGTGGAATAATTCGGCTGGTATGCCATCGGCTCCCGGGGCTTTCCAGTAAAAAAATCCAATGTTGAAGGAAAATGTTGGTTTTGTTTGGTACACGATGCCCGAGGAGTGGTTACAACTTCTGCCATCCAGTCAGTTTACAATAGTGTATTAATTTCAAACGAAAAAGAATATTCTTAACAATTTTATTTTTCAAACGAAAAACTAAAAAAGTTACATATATAATTTACATGCGAAGGGATAAAATTCATATTTCAACACAAAATAAAAGAGATATAATATCTCGATAAGTTCAGGCTCTATACTCTAGAGTTTCAAATATTTAATCAGCAACTTTATTTTAATGTGAACAAAAATATGTATTTTTTTTATGAAATTTATTATAAGAAAAAAAAAGAAAAAAAGAAAAACATATTTTAAAAATTTTATTGCAAAAGTTATCTCTTTTTTCCTGTTGCAAACCTACCGACACACTCTTATGTATTTATATATAAGACTGGGTGTGTGGAAAAAGTTCGTCAAGGATAATTGTTCGTTATATGATATTCTAATTTTATTCTCCATTAAATTTTGATGTGTTCTTCATTTCATAGAGTTTCTCTCTCTATATAATGTACATACATAAAAAAATAATATGCTTCGCCAAACTTTCCTCAACAATATTTTTTCATTCATGAATGAATCTTAAAATATCCTCCATGACCATTGTTTGAATTATTTTTTTTTTTCTAAATTTGGCCTTAAAACTTTTATTAATGTGACAGAACATTTTTTCAAACAACTGTCATTTGTTTTATATCAGATAATTTAATCGTGCCAATCAATATTATTTAAAACCCAACCTTTTAAAAAAAAAAAAAAAAACAAAACAAATCAATATCTAAACGTTTAAATCAAACTCAGTTTTATTTATATTCCTGCATTCTTAAGTTGCCCAAATCCTTTTTCGAAGCAAACACAATTTCTTTAAGGAAACACTCATTTCTCTTGCTATGCCTTGGTTTCTACGGAAACGAGTTGAATACGTGCGTGTGGAATGGGATTAGATGGTTAAATGAAATGAATTGCTCCAACTCAAGTGTCCTTTTTTTGCTATTCTTTTTTTTTTTTTTTGCTTCTGAAATTTGTTCTATCCCCCCCAAAAAAAAAAAAAAACAAAAAAAAAAAAAAGAAAAGATGAAAAGACTTAACGGAAATTTGAGTCAACAAGTTTTTTGTGCCATCGGGATGATTTGTAGTCCTGGGCTATTTATTGTCTTTGTGCTGAGAGAGAGAGAAGTTAAGTTCAGAGACGTTCGTTTCTATGTTTGTTGTCCTTTGTGTGCTGTTTGTTCGTTTATTTAACCCAGGAAGTGGACATTTTGTTATATTTGGATGTTCTGTTTGGTTTATTTTTCCAATCAAAATATAATAGCTGTAGATACCTTCGTCTAGATTAAGTGAAACTAAAGTCGTCTTGTTTCTTGTTGTATAAAGTTGTCGCATAAGGCCTTATGAGTAAGGACTTTCTGTGTGATGTAATGTTTTTAGGATTTTTTTTTTTTTTTTTTTTTGTTTTTTGTTATCAGATCTTGATGAAGTTAGATGTGGTAGTGATGTTGATATCATATCACTCTTGAATGAAGAAGAATTATAAATCTCATCGATTTGATTGGAAATCCAATACCTTAAGCTTTGAAACACCACCTGATCATGGTTTATATGGTGGAAAGCCCTCAAGTCTTTTTTTTTTTCTTATTCCTTCGTTACGTGTCTTATACGTGAAATAATTCTTGGAAGGAAAGAAAATTCCTGTTTATCAGAAAAAGGTAATCCCTGGCACTCTCACATATCCCATCGATTTGAGACCTACATCAGCATCATCGATACTTTACTCGCACCTCCTCCACATTATATTGTTTCTTCCACAGATACCGCATTATGTAAAGTCCGAGAGGAAACAACAACAACAAAAGTTCTATAGATTTTAGCTGAATGCCAACACGAATTATGTTTCTTTGTGGGAAACACTGGTTAGAGAAGAAGCATATCCCATAGATACGATTTAGCTTTTTTGTTGTTATTACGTTGTTGGAGTGTGATAATGGAGATACCTATAGAATAGATAGCTCTAGGTTCCTGATGCCTGGGAAAACATTCCAATAAAAGAAAAATCGAAGATTCATTTTCTTTTATCTGTTTGTGTTTGTATTCGAAGGAATATGGTCGACGTGCGATTGATTTATGTTGGCATAGGTTCTTGATATCGTATATGTGTTTTATTTTATTGTTGTTTTGTGGTGAGATGAAAAATCTTGAATGAAACATCTTATAGGTCAACTTGTTTAGCTCCAAAATAAATTAATATCTCTGATTAAAGTTAAAGAAGTGACAGTTTTGAAGATTTGAAAACAAAAAACCCATTTCTCTTCCGTAGCAATGATTAAACTTTTGTATGATTAACCTTAGAGGTACCTACCTCTTTACAAAGTGAAAAGAAGGACATCAACCTAACTTTTTTTTTTTTTTTTAACAAACTAAGCAAAAACTAAATTTTACGGTTTCATCATTTTTGTGTCCTTGTTTTTACTATCTACCACACAGTTACAGTTCAATAAAGTTACTCCTCTAGTTAACTCTCTACTATCTGTGGCATTTTTTTTTTTGTAGGTAGGTTATTCCTTTTCTTTCCTACAGATTTTTATTTTTGTTTCTTCTATTATTGACTCAAATCAATCGCCCTCTCTATTCGGTGTCTGGTTTTTATTTGACTTGGTCTGATGCGGTCCTAAATCAATATTGCACAAGGGGTACCTACCACCTCTACACTCTACCAAATGGTTATACGTTACGGTTATTTACTTTCACTTAATTTCATTTGCAGCAAGCAAAAAACAAAACAGACAAAAAAAAACGGAAAGAAAGAAAGAACGAAGAAAACGTATGGAACGTGAGTAAGTGCATTTATGAATTTATGGTTTGTTGTCTTTTTATTTTTGTTTGTTTTAAAATTTAAGGGATCGTTAGAATGAATTGAGAGCAGCAGTTGTTTGGGTGTCATTTGATCTTTATTCATTAAGAAATTCAAATAAGAAATAGCAATTGTTTTTCAGAAGAATAATGTTCCTTGTGTGGGCAGTTACATTAAGGACTATTGCAAACAAACCGACTCACAGATGCGTTCCAGGTATGAATACGGGTCATTTTAATTGCAAATTATAATAGAGAATCCATCTTGTAAGTAATAAGCACGTCGCGTGTCGGTAACAAGACGCTTTGAGTCGGTAAAGCTTGAACAAATTCAAATTGTTTTAAAATGTCTTGGTTTTTGTTATACAAAATATTTTATCATTTTCTTAGGACAGTTAAAATATTTGATGTTGAAGTTGTCCACCCCTTTAAAAAGATTTTAATTTGTTTTAAATAAAATGCACGACTGGATGCTATGAACTTGCTCTTACCTATAGCTTAGGTTGCTGACCTTGTTAAGACTTTTTAATTAAAGTTTTGTAAATGAAGTTTAAAAAAAACATAAGAAAATAACATTCTTAAACTTCTATACGCATATGAATACCAGTGCTATCAGATTAAACAGTTTTAAGTTATAAGATGTTACTCAAAAACAGCTCTAACGATTTTGCTTAAACTTATTCATATGATTATCTGTATAAATGTATACATATCTTAAGCAATTTTTTTTTTTTTTGAAAATCCTATTTTTTATGTTCTTAATTTTCAAAAGATTTTCAAACAAAAAAAAATTGGTATGTCATTTTTAAGATATTATTTTTCAACATCTAAGAACTTAATTTTAGAAAAAATTTCACTTACCCGATTTTGAAAAAAATCTTCCAAGAAAACGATTTTCAAACATTTTGATAATATACTTTATTACGACAAATTAAAAGATATCAAGCAAGAAAAAAAAAACAGTTGAACTCAAGTGAGTCGTTAAAGTGGAAACCAAAATTTAAAAAAAAAAGGTTCTATAGCAGATACTGTTACTAACAGTTTTTTTTATCGAAATCGAAGAAACTGTTTTTGAGAAAAAATAAAATGCACGACTGGGTCGCACGTACTTGCTATTGAAGATAAAGTTACTGTTTATGCTAAGCCCTTTTAATAAAAAAATTGTAAAATTTGGTGTTTTAGAAAAAAAAAACAATTAAAAAAGCATAAAATTCGGTTTTCAAATGACTAAAACAGCTTCTTAAATGAATTTAACCTCAAAACAAAGTACGCAATTTAATTTCTTCTAAAATGATACATTTTTAGAAAAAAATATTTTGAAAATCGTTAGAGCCGTTTTCTAAAAAAACTATTTTTTCTATATAAAATTTTGCAAGGACTTTTATAAAAAAAAAAATTGGTACGCCATTTTTAAGATATTATCTGTCAACATTAAGAACTAAATTTTGAAAAAAAATATTGAATAGTTTTCAAAAA
The DNA here is from genome assembly GCA_948107695.1 of Meliscaeva auricollis. NCBI lineage: Eukaryota > Metazoa > Arthropoda > Insecta > Diptera > Syrphidae > Meliscaeva > Meliscaeva auricollis. Next base: position 15,068,672 of record OX403618.1, read on the forward strand.
AATGATTTTTCAGAAAAAAAAAATTCAAACTTTTTTTAAAAATCCAAAAAAAATAATTTTCGAAATTTTTTTACTAAACATTATTACGGCAACTTAAAAGGAGAAAAGCAGAATTAAAAAAAACGGTTCTATGGCAGGTACCGTTAATAACGGTTTTTGAAAAAAAAATTCTCATTTAAAGATAGACCTTACCTAAAAAAAATGACCATGATTCTTTTTATCAAAATCGTAGACACCGTTTTTGAGAAAAATGAGTTTTTCTAAAACCGGTATATGACAGGTACCGTTATTTGGGGTCCAAAAAAAAATTCAAAAAAACGTCTGGGGATATTCTCTAAAAAACGCCACATACCAAGTTTGGAGTAAATTGACCCATCCGCTTAGCCTGTGGTCTCTGATACATACAGACAGACAGACAGACAGACAGACAGAATTGTCGGACCCACTTTTTTCTCATTCTCTATCATCGTAATGTCATGTTTGATTGTTATCTCTTTTTTTTCTGTACAAATACATAACTTTGCTATATGTATAATACTTACCTACATATGTACATACATAAAATATATCGCAATAAAAATTGCTAACATAACTTGTGAAATGAAAATAAGATAGAAAAATAATATTGGTATTTAATAAAAAATAAAATAATACTAGAAAACACATTTTGAAATATTAAGTTTTAATTTCTTGGAAAACAGCAAAAAAATCAGTGATGAAATATAATTATTAATTATAAAATTTTTATATAGACGGGAAACTTATTTCGTAAGCTTTTATACTATGGAGCTCCTAATTTAACAAGTAAGCAAAATATTCAGAAACGCGTAACTTCTTCATCTTAAATCATAAAAGTTTTTGAAGACTGTATTTTTTTATTTCCATTGTTAAATAGCTGTATCAATTTATATTTTGAAGTTTTCGCAAAGTTAACTTAATGCTATGTCCAAAAAGCATAGATCACTACTTACATTATTTATACAGTATTGAAATGAAATCATTTTTTTCATTTATAAAATGTTTTCAAAAAATTATCAATCCTCGTATCCCCACTGGCATGAACCAGCTACATCAGTGGGTTAAAATAACAAAGAAAGTTACCCCCAGGAATTAAAACAAAACAACGATTTGAATATTCGATCAACTGAATCGTTTAGCTTTTGTGAACAAAGAATTTATTTGTCAATTTTCTTTAAAAATCCTAAAATAATTTAAAAACTGAAATTCAACTAATTTTTACTACCACATACAAAATTTAGTAACCCACTCAAACTTCCAACACTTTTCATGTTCTCCAATATTTTTAATTTTTTTCAACCAAACAATTAAAGTCACTTCTGCTTAATACTCCAAAAGCAGAAGTACCTACACACCTTCCTATGTCTTTCCTTGAACTCTCTTCAAGGGAGAAAAAATATAAACAATATAAATCAAAACAAAAAGTCCAGTAAAGTTAAGGCACACAAGCGCCACCACACCCCCAAATACAAAAATAATATAAAAAAAAAATCAACAACAAGAAAAAGGATTCTAAAAAACAATGCACCACCCTATATTCCAATCCCAAGAGTTGTTGCTTATAGAGTGCTCTCTGTGTTGTAAATATCCCATACAGAAATCCAAGCAAAAAAAACACACCCATCGGTTCATTATTCTCGTGGTGTTATAAAGTTTACTCTCAAAATGTCATAAATTAAAATTATATTATGAAAGTTAATAAAGTTGTATGTTGATAAATAATAGCAAAACGAAAAAAAGAGGCGTTTTCGTTGTGGGATTGTATATGAGCTAAAATACAATGACTTTTCACAACCATTATTTTTGGTTTAAAACTAAAGAATATTTTTGCAGATAACTTTTCAAGCTCTGAATACTGAATGTTGGTATATTTTGCAGTGTGTTTTTGTTTTTTGAAAAATGCATTATTTTTTTTTTTGATAGGAGAATTGCTATGGCTAGCAGAAAAGCTGGATAGTTTAAAAATTCACGATTTATTGAGAAAACTTCAAAAATAAATTCATTTATGAAGCAGTTTTGATACTAAAAAAAAATAATAAATAAAAAAGTTGTATTTTTTGTGCATAATTCTAACAATTTTCCAGCAGTTTTTTATGTCTCCCTTCTGCCTTATTCGACACGCAAAAGTGTCGATAAAATTTAGAATCAAATGTTACGATGTTATGGCGGGTAAACATATTGTTTTCTTTATTGGTCCCCAAAAAATGACATTTTCTGGTGGTTTCCTACTTTTTTTTTTTTTTTTTATTTTATTATTTCGGGGAAAGTGTATAAAAACAGGAAGAAAAACAACCGTTAAATCTAAGGCATTTAACAAAGTCATGAATGTGAATTGTTGGTGTTCCGTAAGTTTTATTAAGCAATATAACCGACAAAAATGAAAATGTAGGATTTCATTGCGATATAAAAAGTTGGCCCGTTTTATTAGTTGAGTTATTTTTTTTTGTCATGAATAAAAAAAACAAAAAAATATAATTCAATTCCTGATATGATTTTGTCACTCATAATAAAATACCTACCAGAAATTCTTGAGTAAAGAAATATATTATTTATTATTCAGGTACCCAAATTATAATTTAAAAAAATAAATGATAGAAATGCCTTTATTTTTCTTTGTTAGATTGAATCATGTTGTATGAAATTTTATGAAATTTGAATTTTATACTGATAAGCTTACAAACAAAATCAAGTTAGTTGAAGCTACTTTTTCGCAGCTGATGGTCAGACTTCTCTGACAAAAAAATCGTCCATAGACCAGCAGACTTACAAAAAATCAACGTTTTCATATCATGACTTTTTTGGTCTTCAAAAACAATTAACTGACGACTAAACAGATAAACTTCATACCTGAACGCAAAGTGAAAAACGTATTAACGTTATGTTGTGTTAAGAGATAAAGTAGGTAGAGGAACTCGGCAATCTTCATAATAATGGTCTTTTTGAAGATCTTTCAAGAAAAATCGAGAATTGAGCTTTTAGAAAAAAAAAAAAAAAAACTCAAACGTGTTATCCAGTCGAACGCTCTAATTTCAGTAAATTATCTTCTAGGCTATAAAAAAGATGTTTATATAAGCTTCAGATGCCCATTTATTTATTTTGTTATTTGACCTCCACTTATTCCAATATAATACACAAGGACTCGCATATTTAATTTATATTTAATCGATTCGTTACCTAATGACCCGAAGAACAACCAAAGAATGATATCTTGTTTCGCTTCCATTAGTGCCATATTGGAGTATTGGTATAATAAATGAACTTGCATGTCCACCAATTGTAGTTAATTAATTGAGCCATGAGTAATGTGGCTTAAGTTGAAATAATTAAATTTCATTTTCGGTTTCGGACAATCTTTGCCCCGAAGAAGGATAACAACACCAATCGCACACCACAAAGCGTAGAAAATTCCTCTACACCAATAATTCCACAATATAATTAAAACTCAAGCTCGCACTCCTTCAATAAAAGGAAGCTAGCCCCCCAGCGTCTGCTATGTGCTGCTATGGTGCTTCAGAAAGTCCCCCCGGCGCAGCTTCCATCAGCATTGTGAGTGAATGAAATGCATTCTTTATCGACTCATTAAATTGAATTTGTGTGTAAAAAAAAAAAAAACGGCAAAATGTATACACCCTCTGTCTCTGTGTCAGTTATATTATCTCTGGGAATCGACATAACACGCGATGGTTAATGGCGATGCCTTGTTAAACGCTCATCACATTCAAACCCCAAGATATACGAATTTAAAGCAAATTGATTGCATTGTGTCAATATTGGCTGGGGAAGGAAAGAGTGAAGTTGAGCTGGAGTGTGTGCTCAACAATAAGAAATGAGAAATAAAATAAAAACAACAAACCTTAAATTAAAACTTATTTTATTTCAATTGTTTTTAATTATATTCTCAGCAAGGTTCAAAAATTACTTTTAATACGTTTTTTTTTTTCGTTTTGTCTGAAGGGATACTAGTAATGGTAATTTATACAAATTGCCAAAAATTTGAGTGTAGAAAAAAAATGTATTCCAATATAAAATAATAATTCTTTTTGTCATCTCGGTTCTATGGTATTATGCGAAATTGTATCCCTGTACTATTTTGCTAAACAGTTTTCGAAAATGACTTTTGGTTTTTATTTTTCTGACACTATTAATAGTTCCAAACAAGAAAATAGTTTAAACACAGAAAAAAAATAATAGTTTCAACAAAATTTAAATAGTTTTTTTTTTCAAAAATATATTAAATACAAATTTTTCTTCCAAAATACAATTTTTACTTGCGATATGGGTACCATATATCAAATTATGCATTAGTACAAAAAAAAAGTTGAGATAACAATCAAACATGACATTACGATGATAGAAAATGAGAAAAAAGTGGGTCCAACAATTCTGTCTGTCTGTCTGTCTGCCTGTCTGTCTGTCTGTATGTATCAGAGACCACAGCCTAAACGGATGGGTCGATTTACTTCAAACTTGGTATGTGGCGTTTTTTGGAAAATGTCCCCAGAAGTTTTTTTGAATTTTTTTTTTGACCCCAAATAACGGTACCTGTCATATAACGGTTTTTGAAAAACTAATTTTTCTCAAAAACAGTGCCTATGATCTTGATTAAAAAAATCATGGTGATTTCCTTAGGTAAGGTCTATCTTTAAATGAGAACCTTTTTTTTTTAAAGTTATTAACGGTACCTGCCATAGAACCGTTTTTTTAAATTCTGATTTTCTCCTTCATGACTCAATCAATTTCAAAAACTTTTTTACATGGATGCTTTTAAGTTGCCGTAATAATATTTAATAAAAAAAAATTCGAAAATAATTTTTTTTAGATAAAAAAAAAAAATTTCGAAAACTATTCAATATTTTTTTTTAATTTTAGTTTTTAGATGTTGATAAATAATATCTTAAAAATGGCGTACCAATTTTTTTTTGTATAAAAGTTCTTGCAAATTTTTTTATGGAAAAAATAGTTTTTTTAAAAAACGGCTCTAACGATTTTCAAAATTTTTTTGTAAGTGAACCTAATAAAGTTTTCATGTATGACCAGTTGTCTGCTCCCGCTTTCTCAAAACATGATCTCATTTACCTTACTTTCGAGTTTACCTTAACTACTTCTCCTAGCACTTTCACATTCAGAGATTTCAAAAGCATTAACCTAGTTACATTGGAGTGCGATGCTCGGAGTATAGCGTGGGAAAATATTTACTTTATGCCTTCATGTAATGAGCAAATTGATTTTCTTCAAATGAACATTAATCACCTTTTTGAAAAACATGTTCCTTTGAGGACTAAAACTTTTAACTCAAGGCAACGCTCTTGGTTTACTTCAGACATACGTTTACTTATGAAAAAACGTGACCTGGCATATAAACGATGGAAGAGATATAAACTTAGTGCATATCGCGAAGAATATTGTAGTCTTCGTAACAGAACCGTTTCTCTTATTCGGTCAACTAAGGCTCAAGTATTCGCTAATAAACTTGACCCTTGTTTAAGTGGAAAAAAGCTTTGGAAAAATTTACGAAACCTAGGTTTGGTTAAACAGCAAGGTGAAATATGCAAGTCTATTGATGTGAATTCGCTAAACCAGAATTTTGTTACTCTTCCACATTTATCGGGTGTAATACCATCGCCATCTATTGTAAACTTACCAGTTGAAAATATCGCTGAAACAAATCAAAAGTTCGGATTTAACGGAATTGATCAGTCTCAAGTAGTTGAAAGCATACTCTCCATCAAATCGAACGCTGTTGGAACCGACGGTGTCCATCCTAAGTTTTTAAAATTTTTATTACCCATAGTGCTGCCCTACATTACTTTCGCTTTCAACAGTATTTTAACAACCAGTGTTTTCCCTACAGCTTGGAAACGAGCGAAAATCATACCGGTTCCTAAAATTCAAGTGGAAAGGATTTCCGGCCCATATCCATACTCCCGTATCTGTCGAAAGCTTTCGAAAAAATAATGAAAATTCAAATTAATTCTTTTTTATACACTACTCATGCCCTTTCACCGTTGCAATCTGGTTTTCGGGAAAAACATAGTTGCATTACAGCTTTGCTGACAGTAGTAGATGAAATTAGACAAAACATTGATAATGATCAAATAACTTTTCTCTTACTGCTAGATTTTTCTCGTGCTTTTGATACTGTTGATCACAATACTCTGTGCAATAAGCTCTTAAATTGTTTTGATTTTTCTGCCACTGCCACAAAGCTTCTTAGTTCCTATCTTTCCGGTCGGGAACAAGCGGTTTATGCAAACAACCTACTGTCCAATTTTATAGCCGTGCCTACAGGAGTACCTCAAGGCTCTATTTTGGGGCCCTTGCTTTTTTCCTTGTATATCAATGAACTTCCATCCGTCATTAGTAACTCTAACATTCAGCTCTATGCCGATGATGCTCAACTTCAAATTAGCTGCCGTCTCGGTCTTATTGAAGATTGTGTAAGTCGCATTAATGCTGATCTTGAAAACATAGCTAATTGGGCAAAGAAAAATCTCCTCTCAATTAATTCAGCTAAATCTAAGTGTATTGTCATCTCTAAGAAAAGTACCTCAACATCTTATTTTCCCACGATCATCCTTAACAATGACCCCATCGAATATGTTTCCACAGCCAAGAACTTAGGTATGACTTTCAACAAAACACTAACTTGGAGTAACCACATCAGTGTAGCAGTAGGGAAAGTATATGGTGTATTACGTTCCTTATGGGCGTCACAGTATTTTACTCCAATAAAAACCAGAATTGTGTTGGTCAAATCACTAATAATTCCTATTCTTACATATGGATGTGAGGTATACGGCAAATGCGATGCAATATGCAAAAGAAAACTAAATGTTGCGTACAATAATGCAATAAGATACGTTTTCGGACTCCGGCGATTTGATAGAGTATCTAATTTCTCCAACAAAATTTCAACGCTCACCTTCGAGAAGCTTTTGCAATTTAGATCATTAACTATGCTATATATAACATTGTACAAAATCATCAACCTCCGAATCTGTTCAACAAAATAACTTTCTGTGCTTCCACTAGAACAGCGCAGATCCTTCAGCCGCGTTTTTCATGTTTGACGTCTGAACGTCAGTTCTTCGTTTACGCCGTTCGGCTTTGGAACTCTCTACCAAGACATTTTAGGAACATTGGAGATAGGAAAGGATTTCAAAGGGAACTAAAGGCATATTTTTTAATAAATTAAATAAAATTATTTAGTTAACTGGTACAAATGTACATATATTTTACTCAAATTTTGAATTATTTAAGCCTCTATGAGTTGTTATCATGATAAATTTTTTTTTTTCTAATTATAACTTTGCACTAGTTTATAAGATTTTTGTATCTTAATGTGTAAAATTCCATATATAAATAAAAAAATAAAAAAATAAAAAAAATAAAATGTATCATTATAGAAGAAATCAAATTGCATACTTTGTGTTGAGGTTAAATTCATTTAAGAAGCTTTTTTAGTCATTTGAAAATCGAATTTTATGCTTTTTTAATTGTTTTTTTTTTTAAACTGCATTTACAATTTTTTAATTAAAAAGACTAAGCATGTATAGTAACTTTATCTATAAGAGCAAAAAAAACTTATTAATTATGAGAAAGTAAGAGTGCGGAAATCCTTAAAATTTCTAAAATGAGGCAAAACAAAAATTTAAGTTGGTGAATATTTGAAAAAAAAATATCTACAAAGGGTAAACATTTCATTATATTTTTACTATGCCATTGTTCATTTGTCGCACCGTGTCGGCCGTCGGTTGTGCGTCCGCGTCGTGGCGTCACTGTCGTTCCCGTCGTCGTTGGTTTGTCGTTGTCGGCTTGTAAAAGCAAAGGAGCCTTACATAAAAGCACATTCTTTGAATGCATTTTTCCTAATCCAAAACAAGTCCAATTTGCTTTGCTTGTTGTGTGAGCGCCATGGCGTCATGTCATGTGCAAGGAAATTCTCTTTATTATTTATTTTTTTTTTTTTTATTTTAGATGAAAAAAAAAGGAAAACCCGGGAAAGAAATTTAAATAGATGAAAAATGGTTTTGCTGCGCGGTGCTTTTTCTTCTTTAGTTGGACTTGGTCAATGCCCATTCAAAAGGCATTATTCGTAGGTCGGTATATGTACCTACGTACAGCTACGTTGTGGCATAGTCGTCGAGACTTTAAGGAAATGTCATCGTGTTCACGAGTTTACTCCCTTTCTTGTTAAATTTACATTTTTATTCGGATATAGTTGGTACATTAATGTTGACATGATTTACATATCGCAACCAACAAGGCTACCATGTTTGCTGAGTATGTACGTACATGTGTATATAGTATAAATGTATTCAGCTACGATACATTATACAAACAATTTCGCCACCTGGATTTCATTTTTATTTGATTCGTAATGTATCGAAACAACTTGGTAAATGTTTGGTATTGAAACAGAATGTTGAATATTAAAATTTATTTAAGTTATAGGATCTACTATTGGGCATAATTTCTTGTGCAGAAGTACAAATATAACCTATACATTTATGAAAATCCAACAAACCTATATTGGTCTTCTTCACTTTTAGTTAAAAATTCTTAAATTCCAAAATATCTAAATTTTAAATTAAATTTTCTCTGATATAATAATTTGTTTACATTTATAAGTCCAGCCGTATCGGGTATGCTCGGTCTGGTATTTGAAAAAAAAACTGAAAATTGAACTTTGTAGCATGGCAACCCTATGTCTTGACAGGATATAGCTAGGTAACCCAGCTTCTTTAGACACTACTTATATGAAAATTTAAGTCTTAACTGGTATAGCGATGAGGGTACATTGAAGTAGCAAAAAGCCGGAGGGGGAGGATCACGGGGTCATCAACCCCCCTCCCCCCCTACAACTTCACCGTCACCTGTAAAAAATTCTAAAAAATTTACAAAACACTTATATTTGCTTCACTAGGACCTATTAAAATTCACTATAAAAATGGTGAAAATTTGGCAGAGACGGTTCGTAAAACTAAAACATTTTTGGGTCGTCGTGAAGCACCTTGTCGGACCGCAATACAGAAATTGGTGGACAAATTCGAGCTGTTGGGACAAGTTAGTAATGTGAAGAATAAAACCCGTGCACGTCGCTCAAGAACAACTGAGAATATTGCTGTTGTAGCCCAAAGTGTTGAAGAAAACCCAGGTTTGTCCATTCCTCGTCGTTCTTTCGAATTAGGCATTCCACAAACGTCATTACACCGTATTTTGCATAAAGACTTGGGTCTTAAGGCTTATAAAGTTCAGTTAACACAAGAACTCAAGCCGGCTGATCATCAACAACGTCGTGTCTTTGCTGATTGGGTCCTTGAAATGCATGAAAATGAACCGGAATTTCATCGAAAAATCATCTTGACTGATGAGGCCCATTTCCACGTCGGAGGCTACGTCAACAAGCAAAACTGTAGCATCTGGGGCTCGGAAAACCCAAGAGTTATTGTTGAAAAGCCTCTCCATCCTCAACGCGTGACTGTTTGGTGCGGTTTATGGTCCCGCGGGGTCATTGGACCTTACTTTTTCGAAAATGAGGCTGGAGCAACAGTTACGGTCAATGGATTGCGCTATCGAGAGTGTTATCTCTCGAAGAGGTGGTCACAATTGGCCACCGAGATCTTGTGATTTAACACCTTGCGACTTCTTCCTTTGGGGCCACGTGAAAGATAAGGTCTACGCCAACAGCCCAGCGTCGATTCAAGACCTCAAAGATGAAATTCGTGAGGCTATCGAGGACATAGGGCAGCCACTTTGCGATTTGGTTATGGAAAATTTCATGAAAAGGATATGGTCCTGTAAGCGTGGTCTTGGCGGCCGTTTGGCTGATGTTGTGTTCCATTATTAACGGCATACCTTCCTCTTTATAATGAAATAAACATCCGATCATTTATCTCCAAAAATGGAGGTTGGAAAACCCTTTATAATTCAAATTGCTCCAAGGTTAAATCCGTTTCGGATTTGGCTTTAATTTTCGAACTCAAATTTATATTTAATGTTATCCTTTGAAATAGTAAAAATATAAGGAACAGGCACCTCTTCATTCGACCATCACGCAGTCTTTTTTTTCGTCCTTGAACAATATTAAGCATCACATACATATTATGTATGTATGCAGGTACCTATGCCCAAGTCGTATTAATTTATTTGTTTAACCTTATTCCATCTGTGAATCCTAAAAAATATCTTCAGATTTTTATTTCAACTCATTCGTAATTTAATTTATCTTCGTCGTGTTATTTGTTCTTATTTGCTTTTTATTTTAAAATTTAACCTTGTTCCCAAATTTGTCTGAAAAATTTTATGCTTCTACAAACACACATGCCAATGCCATACATGACATTTTGCCATTACCATCCCAATGCAGGTAACTTTGACTTGGGTCGGTTCATTTTTTTCTTGTTCCCATGTCCTTATACGCACATTCGAAAATTGCATTTTAAAAATTCATCTAAAGACTTTACCGACATCATTTTGATGAAAGAAAACGATGACGATGATGATGATGATGATGATGTTGGTGACGATGACGGGTTCTTATGTTTTTCGATGTTATGATGACAGCGAAAATCGACAAAGACACATTTTGTGTTCCTGCGCGTCTAACAAAAAAAAAATTGATTTTGTGTTTTCATTTACAAAAGTTTTAATAGATTTAAGCTCCTCCTTTCACTTTAAATCCACTTATGTTTAAGGTGAAACAGGAACAAAGCTAATTTTAATCTTTTGGGGTACCACCTTTTCTATAGGTTAATCATTGTTCTGAACATTTATTAAAATTCGATATTTAAAGGAATAAATATTTTACTCTACTATTACGTATACACGATGTGTCTCGTAATCCCAATCCAAAGCAGTTGCAATTTGTTTCATAATGAATAACAGGGATTCGATGGTTGGTATTTAAGCTCAAATATCAACCAATTTGTGTTTATGTTATCAGCATAGACAGGAAAAGGACATTCAGTTACCTAGAAATTCTACTTTGCGTGTATATGGGATTTGGTTACAAAATTATCAACGGTCCAGTATTAATTGGATGCAATTCTAATTAGATTTTCACCAATTGCTGCGTTATTAGATAACAATCTAACATTCGAATAATTCTTGTACCTATGCAAAGAGGTACTAGAGGTAAATACTATTTGCACATTAAGGAGGGTTAAATTTCAGAGAAATAATGTATGAATAGATTGTTTAGATAACACTTTCTTTTATGTGTAGATACCCATATTATTATCCATGTTGAGAGCTTGGATAGCGATAGGAGCAGGGAACTAAGTCTACTGAGGCCTGAGGGACTTAGTTCCCACTCAGTGGGAACGTAAACCACTTAAGTAAAGTGGCCTTATTTCCCATGCTAGGTGATGGAAATCTAATTCCGACAAAATGTGTGGTTTAAATTCCTTTTGAATGTAAAACAAATTAATTCTCACTTTTAAGAAAGAAATTTTGAAAATAACGAAGATTCCGATAAAATAGGATTTTTTATATTAGATTATAACGAATAACCCCCCACCCCCCCCCCCCCCCCCCCCCCGCCCCATATAAAGATTTTGAGTTATCGGATTTTTCTCAAAAACAACTCAAACAATTTCGATTAAACTGTGTATGTTAGGTTATGTTGTGATTATGTTATGAGGATAGCTAAATTCTCTTCATGACATTTTTCTGAATTTATTTATATTGAATTTTTTCTCTCTAAATATTTTAATATAATATAAAGTCATATATTTATCTGCTTATATATTTTTTGAATTTTAAAATAATTAATTTGTAAATAATCATCCATCCAGCTGTACAGATTCACTTTGGACTGTCCTGCGCCATGTGTTTCTCGGCTGACCCGACCCTCTACCTGCCTGTGTGAGTGGTTTCCATTGCATCGCCTGGCCAGCAATGCAATCGTTGCCTTTTCGAAGCGTATGACCAATCAACTGCCACCTACGTCTGCGAATAGTACTGTCTATATATTCTTGACCCGATCTTCCATGAAGTTCTTCATTGGAAATACGGTTGGGCCAAAAAATCCTTAAGATGTTTCGTAGACACCTATTCACGAACGATTGCAGCTTCCTTGAGACAGTTGTTAAGATTTTCCAAGTGCTGCACCCATACAGAAGCACGGATTCAACATTGGAGCGGAACAGTCTCAGCTTGGTCTTTAAGCTTATAGCGTTGTTTCTCCATATTTTGGACAGCATTCCGAAAGCAGCCTTTGCTTTTTTGATACGGCTGTTGACATCTTGTTCGGTTCCGCCTTTAGTAGAGACAAAACTCCCAAGATATTGAAAGTCTTCTACTTTCTCTACCGGTTGTCCAGAAATATCGACTTGAACGGTTGAGTTACTTCTGAGGCTGATCATTTTTGTTTTTGCCGAGTTAATTTTCAGCCACACGATTTCTGCTTCTCCCTCCAACCTTGTTGTCATTTGATGGAGATCCATGATCCTATGAGAGAGTAAGCATACGTCGTCCGCGTTAGTCCAGATGCTTTAGTTCTGATGTCAGGCTCCATTGAATTCCACTATTTCCATTTAACAGGGCTGCACGTAGCACATCTCTTATCACTAACAGGAAAAGTATTGGCGACAGTATGCAACCCTGTCTGAATCCACAATGGACTTCGAATTCATCCGACAACCTTCCTCTATGTAAAACGTAACATTTGCATCCATCTAAGGTTGCTTTAATAATAGCGATTAACTTATCTGAAATGCCTCTCCTGCGTAAGGCAATGATTTTAATGTGACTTTTTTTACTTGATTATAAAAAATGATGTGCTTATCAGTTATTAATACCCGTTGGCCAACTTCTTTCAAGTCAGATGTTAACCTTTCTTTATTAAATATGTTTCTGACAAGATCTAGAGAGAAAATTTTGTGATTCGAACACACAAATCAAATGGCTAATTTGTTTAACGTTGGCTAGACTAAAATCACTTGTATAGAAAGTAGCAGATGGCTTAAACTATGAATACACGAACTTGAAATGGGATGAGATTTATTTCTCACCGGATGTGAATCTTAGAAAAAATTGTTAAATGATTTATGTTTTATAATTATGTATCTCTCTAGAAAACTAAATATTAAAATATGAAGGAACCGTCATCGATTTTTTTTTTTTTTCATTTCCTAAGATAGAAAATAATTCAAAAATAAACACATAAACATTTTGACATTTAAATTTCATTTCCATATTTTGAAAACAAAAACACAGAAGTACCTTGTCTTCCCACCCCCAACTCTCTCAATAGAAAACATTCAAAATTAAAATTTACGAACACAGTTCAAATAATAAATCTTAAAGGACATAGAATGTGTCCAGATAAAAAAAAAAAAAAAAAAAAAAACAGGACAGAAGTACAAAATTTTCATTTAATAAAACACCTTAAGCCGCTCCAACACCAACACATTCAAGAAAGAAAACACAATTCCATAATATACTGGTATATTAATTTTCAAAAACCCTGCAAAGTTTATTTAGGACCATGAATACGGAATACCCCATTTGACCTTTTTGTTATTAAACGTAATATTTTATTTTAAATTTATTTTTAAATCTGTCACGTGCTGTGATCTGACTTAAAATTGGTCAGTTATTGTTGTTGTTTTGTTTTCATTATTTAGATATTTTTTTTTTTGTTTTTACGAAACGGAATCGGATATCAAAGCCATCACTTAAATTTTATAATATTTATGAACAAACACACACCGAGAGTGAATCCAGCAAATCCTGATTCTGAAACATATTAGATTCGTTCGGTCGCAGTTTTAAATATTCATAAATCATAAATGGACCGCATACAATGTCCTTGCGCTGGCTATCTAGATCTACTCCCTACAACGTATAGCAGGTACGACGACGACGACGCCGTACTTTTTTTCAAAACAATCTCTCTCCGCACTGTAGGCTGCGAAAACATAAATGAATTTCGTTCTGGTCGTTGGGTTGTATATGTTTTTTTTTTTTTTTTTATTATAATTCTATTTTCCTTACAAAAGTTCAGGGACGGTTGGTTTTATTGCTGTCCAGTCGCTTGAAACAATTTAGGGACCGGATCAAAGTGAGCTCACAAAAATTAAAAAACATAAAAAATAAAAAAAAAAACATTGGAATAAAAACCTGCCAAACACATTAAATTGTGCAAATATTTTGATAGATCAAAAATTTGTTCAGGTTGTGCTCGAAGGGGTGACATTCATGTTGGATTGTTTTTGTATAAGGATAAGTTTGTTGTATGGGTGGTGAGCCCAATGGTGCGAGTGTATGAAATATCCAGGAAGTGGAAGTGCTTTTTCACTATGGGGAAGGTGGAAGATGCAAAAAAAAATTTAATAATTTTTGAATATGTTATTGAAAGGTAAATATTTGTATTGATTGGCATGTGTGTTTGTCGACAGAGTATATAAATATTTAAAGACACCATCATCGAGGAGTTGGAAGGATTGAAAATATAATGTTCGGGAGGGTAGATGAAAGGATCAGAAAAAAAAAGTGTTAGCAATCCCGGGTGTAGGTTGCAAACGTAAATTGATTTTATATTTTTGTTATTCTTTTTTTTTTATTCTGAGGATTGGAATGTCGGGATTTAAGGACCTTATGTGAACTTTTGTGGTTTTTTTTTTTATATTTGTTTTGATTTCCGTGACATGAACTTTTGGGATATATCAAATTAAACTTTTTAGTGTGAGAACACAAGTACATAGTTTTTGTTTTATGTGAGAACTATCTCAAGAACTTTCATCGAGTTATTTGGTAAATGCGTTTTTTTCATATATGGTCCAAATCAGTCTGGTAGAAAAAAATGTACACTCTTTAAGACCTTTTATTAGGTTGAAACAGACCATTCTCTTTTTGTTGACCAGCAACTGTATCATGTAAACATACATTAACTTTAACTTATAATTTTTCGGGATTAAAAAGACTCGCGTTCGACCAGAACGTATGCCTCTATACAAAAATGTATGACGGAATCTTCTAAAGCTAGGAACCTGAACAACGAGTGCCTACTTAAACGACAAATGGAGCTCTGTAGGACAACCTTACTGTAGTCTTCTCAGCACACAAAACTTAACCCGGTAAACAACAGTGAATAACTGATAGATTGAACTATACTATGTTCATATGTACTAAGTATACTCCGGAAATCCATCAGCCACCCCAACAATCTTTAAATTAAAATCAACATTTGACAAAAATGGAAGCTTTAACCTATTATTTTTTCCAGCCTATAGTGAAGGCTGTGGAATTTGATAACATCAATACATCAAGTGATCTAAAAGATAACAATTATAATCACCAAAGCCAAGGCCAAAAAGTCAGCTGAACTAAATGGTGTCTCCAACATTGTTCTTGAAGTTATTACGAGCAGCGATGCTTCTTACAGTCATCACAAAGAACTGCATCAACAACTGCTGGTACGGAAAGTGGTAAAACTCAAAATCGCGAAGAAATTCTCGAAAAACCATATTTACAACTCGCCGAAATACGTCCTTAACGACATCAGCAACATTTTCTGAAGGAAGTTTTATTCGCCTAAAAAGATCGTAGAGAGAACAAAACAAAAACAAAACTAAAAAGCTTACAAAATTAGCTATTGAAATTTTTATTCATTCAACCGAAAAAAAAAAAATTGGTCCCCTGTATTTCTTTGGTTTCGACAAATCTATCGAAAATCACTAAAATTTTAAGAAACAAATTTTGTTTCTTTAATTATTTGAGCAGAAAATGAATTTTTCCAGTTCTTTTACCGACAACCGAAATTACGAAGTGCAGTTTTGGGAAAAAAGATTATGTCATCTCCTTAGATTCTGAGAAAGTTTCAACCAATAGTTTTTCATTAAACTTTTATTGACTGTTCATTATCGTAACCTAAAAATGGAAATAGTCATTGATCAAATCTTAAGCATCAAAAGATTTTTAGAACTTTAGCCAGCAGCGTCTTAACACCCAAAATACTGTTTAACTTCGTTAAAGCGATTTAGGAATAAATTTAACTCAACGCAAAGCGAGTCACCAGTGCTGTTTTTTTTTTTTTTCTTCTTTTGTAGGATTGTTGACAAAAAGGAAAAAAAGTTCAACTTATTCTTGTTTTCTATTACACAAAAGCAAAAAGCTAAACTTCTACTGAAAAAAGAAAAAAAAAACAAAAAACAATTCGAACATAAATCGTCTTTTGCCCGTGAAAACAAAAATGCTCCTGTAGCCCAAAGACCAATAAATAAAACTACGATTTCATAAATCACCATTTTATCCTTTGTCTTGAACTTGGACTTGACTATTCTTATGTCCGCCAACAACAGTATAATTTATTATATTCATACCAACAGCAAAAACGGATACTTTTTCCAAGTCTTTAAGAGAAAGTTACTATATTGGGTGATATAATAGTGGCACTACGGTATAGTCGTGTTTAGCTCTTCTTGAAGAACTTAAAACTTATTTCTTTCGATGAAAGTTCCCTTAGCTATATAATGTCTACTATACCTTAAGAATGTCTTCAAGGTACTTTTGGAACTTTTATCAGCAATGCACTACATCCGTTTCAATTTCCGCCACGTCGCGTAGCGTCGTGATGTCTTCATTAAGATGTTAGAGAGAGATTCCCTTTAAGTCGGTAATGACCTGCAAATGAAAACACTTAGAATTGTAGAACTTTGTAAAAGGGCGACAAAATTTATTTAATGAACCTAAGATCTTAAGATCGGATATTGAGATTTTATAATTCAAAATGCAGTGTGCAGTGCAAAAGGGTTTCATTGCAAAAGGGAATATTTTTTTTTTTGCAGACATAATCTTTTAATTTATTGCTCAATTGCTTCATGTCCTCTCAAAAGTTATGGCTTAAAAAGAAAAATTATGGTTTTATTTACAAAAAAAATGAAGCTGATGGTATGCAAAAATATGCACGCATCTTTAAAATTGTTTCCTTTCTTCGAAAACACACAAAAGGTCTTGCACGAGTAGGTAAGCTAGTCAATCCCTAATCTACCTCTCACCTAACATTTTTATTGTTAAACCACAAATTTCTTCATAGGATCTCTGATTAAAATAGGCAGCCATTTCGACATTGATTATTTGGCCAAAACATGCTGCCATTAAGCTTATATAGGTTCCAAATTAGTGTCCGTCCATGCATTAATTTTCAATTTACATCCAACTAACCAGATCCACAAAGCACTTAGTAGCTGCCGAACGATAAGCAGCCAGTATTATTACTTCCCAGGGCTGAGATGTTGATGCGATGTTACATCTTGCCTTTGCTTATGCCTCAGAAGTCTTACCTACCCATACCTAATACAAAAGCCATTTCCAGAAAATGGTCCAATAAACTTTCATACACCTGTTGTTGTTGTAGGTACAATACCTACACAACCATTGTGTCATAATAAGTTATGAAAGCACCTTAACATAATGACGCTATTAGCTCCTCAAGGACTATATAGCAAGTATACATGGTACAGAAGGAAGAAGTCCTAAGGGTTGATGGGTTGAATCTAGCTTATTGCATTATTGTTAGATTGCCATATAGACTGGTTGGTTAGCCACTTAAGGATGATGAGCGTATTATATTAGCCAGTATTCTTATGAGTACTCATACTATCGTACTGGATGGTGTGGGTTGGCTCGGGTTTGTGTTTTAGGGAACAAGCTAAAATGATTAATGCTAATTGATGGGATGATGGTAATGCGCCATGGGTTCTATGTCATCGCAAAATTGTTAGACAGGCTTTTTTGATCAATTATGGCCATAGGTACTGAAATGATGTTTATTAAATTATAAACATTAGTACTTTGCGATATATTCCGCAAGATTAAGATGTTGTTTTAGCTGTGAAGAAAGGTTAAGACAGACGAAGAAGCAAATTGAAAACAACATCGTTTGTGGGTCTTGGAATGAAAAATTCTATGGTTGAAAAAGCTGAGTGTAATAGGAAGGAGTTCTTAACTTGTGATTGTTATTTTTTATTTAATGCAGTAAATTTGCATGAAATGTGACTACAAAATGTAGACGAATGCCTTTTTTAAATCCGCAAAAGGACGTAACTACATCAACGCATTAGCTGAAGAAGTAGAAGAGGCCGCAAATCGGTGTGACAGCAGAACTGTTTATAGAATCACCAAGGAGCTTACTGGAGTACAATGCTCACCTGGTGAAAGATAAAGATGGTTCCCTGCTCCATTCGGATGAGGACCAGCTCAGAAGGTGGAAGGAACACTTCGCTTCGGTTTTAAACTGTGTGTTCGCCAGCGATGCGCATCCAATACCTGATGACCCGTCCGAAGCAACAAATGCCCGAATCCGCACCACACCTCCCAGTAGAGAAGAGATAATTGCCGCAACTAAAACACTGCAGAACAACAAGGCGGTTGGACTTGATGGTATTCCTGCAGAGCTCTTACAAGCAGCACCAATGACATAGAGTAAGCTACTGCATCCACTCATAACGAGAGCCTGGAACTCTGAGTGCTTCCCGGAGGAGTGGAAAAGGGGAATGATCGTCAAGCTCCAGAAGAAAGGAAATTTGATGCAGTGTGAAAACTGGAGAGGGATTTGCGTTCTGCCTGCGGTGGCCAAGATAGCAGCAAAAATTATATTAGAGCGAATTAAAGAACATCTAGAAGACACACTAGACGCCGAACAAGCAGGTTTCCGCACTGGTTCATCCTGTGTTCACCACATTAACACCTTGCGGATCATTATTGAACAGTGCGTCAAATATCGATCACCACTTCACCTGCTGTTTAATGATTTTGAAAAAGCGTTTGATAGTGTTAACAGAGTATTTATTTGGATTGCCTTACGCAGGAGAGGCATTCCAGATAAGTTAATCGCTATTATTAAAGCAACCTTAGATGGATGCAAATGTCACGTTTGAAATAGAGGAAGGTTGTCGGATGAATTCGAAGTCCATTGTGGAGTCAGACAGGGTTGCATACTGTCGCCAATACTTTTCCTGTTAGTGATAAGAGATGTGCTACGTGCAGCCCTGTTAAATGGAAATAGTGGAATTCAATGGAGCCTGACATCAGAACTAAAGCATCTGGACTAACGCGGACGACGTATGCTTACTCTCTCATAGGATCATGGATCTCCATCAAATGACAATAAGGGTGGAGGGAGAAGCAGAAATCGTGGGGCTGAAAATTAACACGGCAAAAACAAAAATAATTTGTCTCTACCAAAGGCGGAACCGAACAAGATGTCGACAGCCGTATTAAAAAAGCAAAGGCTGCTTTCGGAATGCTGTCCAAAATATGGAGAAACAACGCTATAAGCTTTGAGACTGAGACTGTTCCGCTCCAACGTTGAATCCGTGCTTCTGTATAGGTGCAGCACTTGGAAAATCTTAACAACTGTCACAAGCAAGCTGCAATCGTTCGTGAATACTTACTTACTAACTTAGGTCCTCAGACTTTAAAAAGTCCGTTGTGATCCCCTTATGGGGCATAGGGCCTCCACTACTCCTACGCGCCATCGTGTACGTTCGTGAATAGGTGTCTACGAAACATCTTAAGTATTTTTTGGCCCAACCGTATTTCCAATGAAGAACTTTATAGAAGAACGGGTCAAGAATCCATTGACAGTACCTACTATTCGCAGACGTAAGTGGCAGTGGATTGGTCATACGCTTCGAAAAGGCAACGATTGCATTGGAACCACACAGGCAGGTAAAGGGTCGGGTCGGGCGAGAAGCACATGGCGCAGGACAGTCGAAACTGAATCTGTACAGCTGGGGAAGAGTTGGAGAGAACTACTTTATATTTCCAGAAACCGTACACGATGGCGCGTAGGAGTAGTGGAGGCCCTATGCCCCTTAAGGGGATCACAACAGACTTTTTAAGGTCTGAGGACCTAAGTAAGTAAGTAAGTAAAAGGGCCTTATGTAAATAATTGCTGCTACATAACGCTTAGTTAAGTACCGACTTAGCGGTGAACAATACGTTGATATTATTATCAGTTGAATATTAAAATTGAAAACACTATAAAATCCAGTTGTAGTGTAACCCACAAAATAAACTTAATTGTCTCTCTAACTTTAAGTAAATTTATACGAGCAAGATTTGAGGTTTAAAAGAAAAAAATCGGGAGGCACTCTACAAACCATTAAGTAAATTTATTCAAAGCTACAAACTGTAAATGGGTCGGTAAACAAAACGAAAAATCAAACTAACAAATTAGGCTTTGGATTATTTTAAGAATACGAATTTTGGTTTAACGCCACTTATCCATGTTGACAATACCTAATTGAAAGAGGAAAAATCCGGTTTAAAGGACCAAAATCATTTTTACTGTAGGTACATATATTAGCCACAGTCTTTAACCAAAACCAACTCAAGACTCAACTGCAGGTATTATTTCTTTAAACAACACAGCACACAAGGGGCTAGATAATTATATGTAAGTGATGATTCCAATGAGAAGATTACAAGTTCTCTGCCTTATCAACTCTGCCATATTCACCTAACATTCTATCTAATCAGTTATAGCTTCCGTTTAAATATTAATTGTTTCAATATTCACAAACAAGAATTATGGCTTTTAAGAAGGATATCCCGCTCGTATACAATAAGAGTATAGGCACTCGTATAGGTATATCGAACTAATGTGTTCAGTTCATCCTGATTATTAGCACTATACTATACATACATATATTTTAGCTAGCTACACCTAACATCCTTTTAATCGACGGAAATTAAAGCAATAAATTAAATCACCTCGCAACAATTTCGATTAAGTAATAAATTCAGTTTAGATAGAATTTATAATTAATCGTAGTTTTGTGGAGAAAATTTATTAACTGGAGCGTATAAAGGCAGTTATTTAATTTAAACTCACTATAGGCAATTGGAATGCGTGAATTTTATTTAACCATCAACCGCCAGCTATAAATCTTTGTGTTAAATGTTATTTCATTTAAAAATGCCAATAATTTTAAATGATTGTTAATTTTATTGTACCGCGACCAAAAAACAAAAAAAAAACCAAAAATACCAAACAAAGCAAGCAATTAATTTTGGTAAGATTGTGTTGGGTCACATATGATTTATTTTATTTAACTTCACCTTTTTTTTGTGTGTATTTAAAGTTCAATTTGTTAAATTTGGTTTTGCCTTTTTTTTTTTTTGCTATAATTAAACCCATAAATGAAAGTTGTTGGTTTTTTTTTTTTTTTTTTTTTGGCGTCGAGATGCTTCCTCATGATATGTTTTGACTTGCAAATAGGCATGATAAAAAGGACTCTTCCAGCCATTAAAACCTTTTAATCAACCAGAAGTAATTAAGCTTTTTTAATGTTCTTTTTTGTTTGTTTGCCAATCTACCTTACACATTCAAATAGATAGGAAAAGTTACAAGGACACTCACTATACAACAGTTGGTAGTTGGTTAGAGAGAGGTACCTTTTTTTTCTCTATTTGGTAGCAACATCATTTAATGGGCTGGGTAAAGTTAATCCTTTTAAATTGTTCCCCGAAGGGAAGCCCGAATAGTGAGGTTAATTTGCGTGCAAATAAATATTAAAAAAGATTATTTTAATTATAAATGTTTCTGGGAAATTGTTTTTTTTCTTTTTGTACTGGTTTGAGTGGTGGTTTAAGGCAAATTTATCAGCAATGAAAAATGTAGATTCAGATAGAAATAAAATTATTTGGCAGGATTTCATATTTGAAATTAGTGAAATTTTTAATAGGACAGCCGATGCACAATTTCTGGGGTCATGACTACATGCCTTATTTATTATTTACTAAACATAGAAATTGTATTCTTGCTATTAATTATAGTGTTTTCCAAAAATCCTCGTCACTCGGGCCTGGGGATACAATTTACACACGTTTTTAACAAAATCAAAGGGCTAGTTTAAATAATGGAATATTGATATTGACTGCAAGAAATGAATGCAACATCGATCATGCACTGAGTGAGCCCTACTTTGGGCGAAATTTATTCAATTTTACTTGCGATACCTATAAAAGTAGGTACAAAGTAAATGATACTACTTAGGTCCTCAGACCTTAAAGAGTCCGTTGTGATCCCCTTAAGGGGCATAGGGCCTCCACTACTCCTACGCGCCATCGTGTACGGTTTCTAGAAATATAACGTAGTTCTCTCCAACTCTTCCCCAGCTGTGCAGATTCACTTTTGACTGTCCTGCGCCATGTGTTTCTCGACCGACCCGACCCTCTACCTGTCTGTGTGAGTGTGTTCCGTTGCATCGCTTGGCCAGCAATGCAACCGTTGATTTTTCGAAGCGTATGACCAATCCACATACAGAAGCACGGATTCAACATTGGAGCGGAACAGTCTCAGCTTGGTCTTTAAGCTTATAGCGTTGTTTCTCCATATTTTGGACAGCATTACGAAAGCAGCCTTTGCCTTTTTGATACGGCTGTCGAAATCTTGTTCGGTTCCGCCTTTGGTAGAGACAAAACTCCCAAGATATTGAAAGTCTTCTATTTTCTCTACCGGTTGTCCAGAAATATTGACTTGAACGGATGAGTAACTTCCGAGGCTGATCATTTTTGTTTTTGCCGTGTTAATTTTCAGCCCCACGATTTCTGCTTCTCCCTCCACCCTTGTTGTCATTTGATGAAGATCCATGATCCTATGAGAGAGTAAGCATACGTCGTCCGCGTTAGTCCAGATGCTTTAGTTGGGATGTCAGGCTCCATTGAATTCCACTATTTCCATTTAACAGGGCTGCACGTAGCACATCACTTATCACTAACAGGAAAAGTATTGGCGACAGTATGCAACCCTGTCTGACTCCACAATGGACTTCGAATTCATCCGACAACCTTCCTCTATGTAAAATCCAAATAAATTTGTTCATGTTTTTTGTTTAGTAAAATTTAATATAAAAATTTTTACTCAATATTCACAAGGGAACTTGCGGGGCACTTGCAGATCATCGAAATAGCAAAGAAATTGATCATGTGTTAAGATTAATAGGCACCAAGAGTATAGCAGTGTTGAATCTTTGCCAATTTGTCATCAGAAGTGATCTGCATCTGATGTACATGGCTAGGCACTAAAATCGGTGAGAGAGCAACTTGTTAACTTTATGTACAAAATAGAATAAAGGAGCACCTACTTCTTCTCGCACAAAAGGTAAGCGGTGTAGTCTATTGAGCGTTTTTATGGCAAGGGTAGTATTCTAAAGTAACCCGGGTATACCAACCCCAACATTAAAGTTTTCCATAGCATAGAAGCTGAGTATATGGAAAGAACACTTTGAAAACTGCTAAACGGTGAGGACATACAACCCTTGGCTGTTAGGCAGAACAATGCATTCAAATTGGACGATGATTTTCAAAATACCCGCCTTAGCAGTCTTAAAATTTATAAAACATCTCGTTAAATTTTTTTTAAATCTTCTAGTTCCGTCATTTCTGGATCCATTTTGCACTTTTTCCGAAATTCTATTTCAACCATGTTCTTCTATACAATTCCTGTTGATGTTGTTTTGTTTTTGATCAGTTAACAATGACAAGTTTTACTGGGCGTAATTTCACATTCCCTTGATGTTATCTTACATTTTCCACGGATATCATTTTAAATATTTTAGTTTTGGAAAGATTTGTGCGAATGACTTGATTTTTAAGAAGCTTGAATTACGGAAACTATAAAGGTTGGGTATCGAGAAGACTTACATAGTTTTGAATAAACAACCTAAAGGCTCTGAAACAGAGTCTTTCCGCTTTCCACAATAATAATACACTTCATTTTTATGCACTTGAGTTCATATGGAATGTATTGCTGTGAAGTTTTCAATTACTAAAAACGTATTCCAATTTTTTTCTTTTCAAAAATACTTTAAAATTTTAATTAATTGTTTGCCACTAATTTTATAAATCTTTTTTTTTTTATGTATCAAACCCTTTTTGCTAGACATAAACACTGAACATATTATTTTGTTTTTTTTTTAGTATTCTAGGTAAACCACATTTCTCCCCCTAAATAATAAATATTCCTCTCAAGTCTCAACCACTCAGCCTATATTAACAAAACAAAAACAACAACCATTTCTATAAGTGGAAAGTTAGGTACCTACTTTATAAAGCAACAAATTTCAAAAACCTTCAATTAGCATATAAAAAACAAACAAAACAAAAATATGAACAAAAAGTATGAATAATGTTGAAAACAAAAATGAATTTGCGGTCGTACCTAACCTAAAAGAGAGAAAACCGAATGAAACGCTTAAAAATTAACCAAACCAACTATTTGCCATGAGTCTATAAAATATGGGTATATAGGAATAGGTATACAATCTACAACTCTAAATGAAGCGATTATAACCTTTTTAGCGTGCAAATGAATTGCCTCTTAGCCTATTCAGTAATTTGCTTTTTGCGAATCAGCACGTCTTCTTTCATTTACTTTGCGCCCGCAATTTTCAATTGCATACTTGAATCTTTTAAAAATGCTCAAAAGAAGAAAGAGTATTTTTCAACTTTAACCCTTTTTTTTTTGACTCTATATTTTTGTTGTTGGGATATTGTATTTATACCTACAACATACCCCTATAGGAACTTGTATTTTAAGAAGCAAATGCTTAAATGTGGGCTTTGAATGTTTGTAAGCAAATTCAATTCGACTTTGAATAAGGCCAGATTTATATCTCTTGAAGCTGAGATTTGCTTTTGAAGATACATTTTGGAAGAGGAAAAAATAAATGAATTGCATAAGGAATGAGCTGATCTATGATAAAGTATCGGGTTTATACAAGCAATATTGCTTTAAAATGGGTTTTTGATTGAAATCTGTTAAGTTGTTTTGAGAATCAAGGACAAGGCTGATGATGGTTGAAAACATAATATAGGAAAATTATATTTAAAATACTTACAAATTCGTAAACCCTTGAACTTTATGCTCCTGACCATTAGACATTCGAATAGGATGTCGCTATGTCGCTACTTACTCTTCTAAACTGTTGAATCGCGAACGCAGCCAACCATCCGGTTTAGTACACAAGAGTGAACTTGGACAATGATATGGTCAAAATATCCAAACTAGAGTAAAATTAAAACACTGATATTGAAACTTAAGTTCCGTAAGTCAATTGGTCCGGATGACGTAAGGGGTCAACTTATAGAATCCGTTGCGTCCGTTCCGTCAACGAATGAGTTGTCGATGAAAATAAAAGTTCGGCTACTTTTTCCGTCGCGTCCGTTCTTATTAAAAAAAAACATGTGTATTTTATCGAGCTATTACTTGAAAACATCGACGTAACGTACGTCACAGATTCTATGGGTTAACCCCTATAGGCTCCAAGTGCAGTGGAAGATAACATGGTCAGGATCAGGAGCCCCAACTCATTTAAAAATTTGGTTGGAAAAATGTATGCCCAATGCATGAAAATTCGTATACCTACCTCATTCACAAGAAAAAAAAGGTGTTCTCAACTGCTCCAACTTGGAGTCATAAATAAAAAGGCAAACGTCGACGTTTTTAAGTGACAGCTCGATAAAATGCCCACGTTCTTATGAGAACGACCCATAAGAACGGAGGCGACGGAAAAAGTAGCAGAACTTTAATTTTCATCGACAACGGATTCGTTGACGGACACTACGTATTCAATTGATTGGCCCATTTAGTCTTCTCAACATCGCCTATATAGTCTTGTCGATGTTTTTTTTTATGTGACTATTTAGAACATTTTGCCAACGATATAATCGGCTAGGCCCCTAGAAGAATAAAGCGAACTGTCAGTCAGGTTCCAGTTTTGAGTATATTGATTCAGTAAAAACGGTTTTGACTTTTAGAGAGACTAAAACAAAGCACTAGTGGAGGAAATACCTGAAACATTTTGGTGTACCTACGTACCTTGAGGAAGCTGGATAGCTAAATTGTGCTTTGTGGTCAAGGTTAAGTTCTACCATGGATTGTAAGCACCATCTTAAGTAAAAGAATGTTCTTAACTAAACCAAATAAAACGCCGCTGTAGCTAAAGTACAACTTATTTCGAATCGAATTTTAACAAAATGAATACATTATAATTATTAAAGTCCGATTTTGCCATAGATAGGTTCTTCTGTCTGGCACTATACCTGCTAGCTAATGACCCTCAATTAATCTGAACATGAGGTAATAAAACAACAGTTTTTTTTTTAAATTATTTTTTATTTTTAATAATCCATTGCTTACATTATCTTTATTTATTTATATCGAAATTAACAAAACACGATTCTATCTTTTTTTGAATTCTGTTTGCAGACAATCACAAAACAACAACAAAAAAGTCATTACATTAAAATAATTTAATTTTTGCATGTTTTTGTGTTAATGCTTTAGGGATTGTTGGATTTCTACTAGCGAGTATTATATGTAGTAGATACCTACCAATACTTTACAATATACTCTCTTGGAAACAAGCTCATTGAATATTAATTTCTGCTAGGACAAGCACTCCATATCCACCTGATGGTACAAATAATATAATCACCCTAACGATATCTGACACATCAACCAGAGCAATTCCAAAGTAGCATTCTTTATCGACAGAAGCATCATAGTGGCTCTGGGTATAATGAAATAATAATCATCCATTACTGTGGTGATGTTCTACAACAGGTGAGGCATTCACCATATTCACTTCACATCAGTTCACCTTCATTCATTCATTCGCACCCGGCACATACATACATACCAACATACTTACCTACGCTACCATTATAATGTAAGTTATATATGTACTTGTACAACATATACAACCATATCCAGGCATAACGCTATCGAATATTGATTACTCGTGGGTGTTAAGTTCAACTGATGGAAGGAAGCCTTGGAGTTGAATGTGGAACCTGTATAGTATATAGTACCTGTCCTATGCCCACATGTGGAATTTCATTAAAGAAGATATTACCAGAGGTAGATGTGTATAATAACTTTTATTGATATCCTTGTAATTGAGTTATATGGTATTTCCCCAGGAAAAACAACAACAGCAGCATTAACAAAGTGAGTGGCGGAGGCATCACTTTGATAAATGAGTTGTGTGGCTTTTTTTTTTCAAATAGTATTTTTAAAGTGTGGTATAAATGTTGGGTCATTGCATTTGGAGAGAAATAATCTATAAATTTGAAAATCGATCAAATTTATAGAAAGTACATTTTTTTCGAAAACTGAAACGATTGCATAATGATATGAGAAAATAATTAGATTTATTGCGTAGTTGCCAAATGCATTTTTACAAGAAAGTGGGATTGCATCTATTAAACCAAAAAATGCAATAAAAGAAAGATAATGATCAATTAAAAAGACTGGATGGCATACATTTCCTCTTATACTGAAAGTTGATTGGAGTTTTAAGAATTAAGAATTAAAGATTAAAATTTTTGGGTCATACTTTGGAAATGAAAGAAATGTTTGTAAAAATTCCACTAAGAGTACCGTTTTAGAACCGTTTTTTTTTTAAATTTTTGACTTTCTCTTAAACGACTGAACCAATTTTGATGATTTTTTTATACGGAAGGTGATTAAAAACTTTAAAATTATTTAATATCAAAATTTTCCAGAAAATAATTTTTGGTTTTTTTTTTCAATTTTTTTTGTTTTGAAAAATCAATTTTTCGAAAACGGGTCTCTCTATTTTTTTTTTTTTTTTTTAATTTTGGTTTTAGATGAGCATCAATATATTTCTAAAAATGCAATACCAACTTTATTTTTAAACAAGGTTCGAGAATTTTTATAAATAAAAAAAATTTTTTTTTTCTTAAACGGCTCTAACGATTTTCAATTTTTTTTTTTTTTAATGTATCTTCCTAAAAAAAAATTAAATGGCATACTTTGTTTGGAGCTCAAAACAAGTTAAGATGTTGTATATGTCATTTTAGTAATGAATTTAACCCTCTACTGCATGAATTATTGTTTCAAGAGTAAAAAAATAAAAAACCTTTAAAATATCTTCTTTGGGATGTTTTAAGACATCTTTTATTCAAAAAAAACCAAAAAAAATTATTTGCTTAAACAATAAGATTACAAGCCATATTTGGCTTCGTATGCAACAAGGGTGTGAAAACTAAAGCATTTTTGATTCGAAATTAAGTAATAAATATATGGAAAAGCAACAAAATTTAATGAAAACAAATGAGTAATAAACAAAACAGAAAAATTCGTTTAAGAAATAAATGCTTTACATTTTTGGAAAAAAGTAAATGATCGATAAATTACGTTCATTTTGGAATTTTCGGGATATGACTCACGTAATCAAATCGAAATGATAACAACGCAAAATCTTAATGTCTTTCAGAACGCTTTCTCTTTGGCTTTTATAATGTTTCCGGTACATATTACAAAATTTCCTGAACGATAATGGCTCTCAGTTACTACTGGACTCATTTCAACAAAAGATGACAATAATCGCTTGCGTCCTACAGTTCCTAATAGCAAAAGCCCATTTTTGAACAAATAACCCTGCAATTTTCAACTATCATACCATTTGTCGAAGAACATCTTGTTTTGAACATTTTTTTGAACTGTTGACTTGAGCTTTGTGATAACGTTACCACTCTCCCCCAGATCTGGATATCGTTCAGGTTGCTTTGGTGCCCGGAAAATAAACCCAAATCATAACTAAAACCAGAAATTTTACTTAGAACTTGGTTCTTATAGCCCCTTTTATGTGGTTTAGCTGCGTTATATTGTTTTAGTTCATAACGGCATTTCGCCGGAATAATAATTTGCTATGCTACAGCGAGGAACTCTTCTTCTGGAATCAACAGCAAACGTTTTTTTTAATTTTCTCCAAAAATGATCTTGCATTGAACAAAATATGCTCACCACAACAAGAGACAACTGAAAAAAATGTGTTGATTTTCAATCCCTTGTTGCATACGAAGCCAAATATGGTTTGTGCAGTTTTACCTCTCAAAAGAGCAAGATAATGTATTTTTCTTAACAAAAATTTATTTGTGGCAAAGACAATTAAATATTTGATTCCAATTTATTTTTTATGGCCACCTCACTTACCTTACTACAAAGTTATAATTTTTTGAAAACAGAAATTTTTTTTCAATGACAACAAGCAAAACACTGACCAACAAGTAGGAATATCTTCCTTATTGTTTGTCTCACTTGCACAAAAACTACCACTATGTGGTCTCAGAAGTGCAAAGAAAAGAATTATGTTGTGTAAACCCATATTTGGCTTCGTATGCGGTAGAGGGTTAATTTTTGTTTTTACATTCTTTTTCTTATAAAATTATTTATTTTTAAAAACTTTCTGTAAGAAGCTTTAGCATCTATTTACATCAACTTAGACCCCAAGAGCAAGTACGTGCTAAAATGTATTTTTAAATATTTTAAATCTATATACGATTAATATCTTGAAAAAGTATTGACAGTTTTTCGTTGATCTTAATTTATTGAAGTCGGGACAACTTATCCTATCCAACTCAATAATTCGGGTCAGATAAACTCAACTCAAAATTCGGGTTAAATAAATTTACAGTTTGTTTTTTTGTATGTACTTATATAGTTCAAGCTAGAGCCGCTTTGAGTTGGCTGAGATCAGCTGTCTCAAGTTAGATTGAGCTGGGTTATCTTGAAAATAGTTGAGTTTAGTTTAATTAAGTTGAGTAAAGTAGAATAGAGTTTAGTTAAATGGAGTTGAGTTGTCTAAGGTTGGTTTGGGTTGAGTTGAATTGGGTTGTGATAAGCGATTCTTTTTTCGGAATTATTTAATCTGTACATTATACCCACACGACAAATATAAAATAAATTCAAGCACTTTAAGTTTTCCAAATATAACCCAACGAGGAATTTTGCATGAGTAGCGAGCTTTTAAATTTTCGTCTGTTGCGGAATAACAGAGATACGATTTTGCGAATTCGAACGCTTTTTTTGTATAATCAAATTATATACTTCGGCTCTGACTTTAATAATCATACATTAGTATACTTAATGGATTGCATTTAAACTAAAAATAAAATTCATATAAAAAGAATATTTGTTTTGCTATTTATTTCCAAATCCACTGCCCGTGCTGACTCAACATTAATTTATTATTCATTATATTAGCCGATAGGTATGACGAATCAGCTAACATTAAAATTAAACATATCCACTTTCAAAAAAACGCACTATGGCACTTAGTAAATAAAAAACTAGTTATATCCTTAATCCTTTTTTTAAGATACGTATTGCTGCATTCTACATGAATATAACATTAATATCGCGTGCAACAATGTTTTCTCTGTAAAAAAAAAAAAACTTGCCAAAAAAAACATATTTGAATCACAATATTCACATAACAATATCACCCTCTTTCCTTATATAACATAAATCTACTACATAATCTACCTAGGTAGGTACTGACTGCATGAATCAACATCCTACTATTTGCCATGAATAAATTTTAATTCCCACTCGAAAACGCAAGGACTCTCAACTCGTAAACATGAGTTAATATGTTGCTTTATTTGTTTGAATTGGCTGTAAAATTCAAATACTCCAAATCCTTGCTCTGTTGTATTAAATATTTTTGTTCTGCTCTTTTATTTATGAGAGTAAATATTTTGAACGTATTTATGTTTTTTTTTTTTTTTTGCATAGCTAATAAAAATATGCGAGTATGTGAGTATTTATTTCCTGAAACAGAAAATACATTTTTGCTTTGAGATTCTTTATTTTTTTTTGTTTCAAAAAGGTTTAAAGGACCTGCGAAATGTGTGTATGAAAATAAAATTTTTTGTTTTACTTTTTTATTTTTTTTTTAATCAGAATTTTGTTAGATAAGCAAGCGAACTCTCATTTATTTGTTTGAAAATGAATTTCAAATTGAATTAATCACAAAGTTATAAAAAAAGGAACAAATATATGAATTGAGAAGAATTGTTGGTTGATTTGTCCTTTTGAAATATTTATATCAAACCGATGTACAAAATAAATAGATTTTTATTTTACCAAAATAATATTGCATTCCGAAAGTGTGGTTGGTACCTACAGTCCACCTTTTCAAATGCAGATGTATGCCCTGCATGATACTTAAGTGATAACAATAATTCAATTGCAAGATATTCCTGGAATGAACAGCCTTTCAGTTGCTTGTAGGTATATCTTTGTTTAGTCGTTTTAAGTTGAATAGAGGGAATTTTTTATCTGATTGCAGAAGGATTCTTTTATTTGCTTACCTACCTTCACATTAATATGTATATCCTCGAGCTCTGGCGCACACCTTTTTGTGTTAATGACTGACACTAACAGCTGTTGGTTTTTTTAGTACAAATAAAAATTTCAAAAAAAGGTGCACGTTAGTCAGCAAAATGGAAGTGCGTCCAAAATTGAAAATGTCCGAAGGCACATGTCAAATGTGTTAAATTATGAGAGCAAAGTAAATTAAGAAAAAGGATAAACCACATCAAGGGAAACGGTAAGTTGTTGTTTGAGAATAATTTCCATATTTGTTTTATTGAGTTTATATTTATTTACCAACATATTTCGTAAACGGCTTGAAGGATTTTAGTCAACACGTAGATATTGTTTTTATATACCTACTCAAACAATACATATTTATGATAAGAAAAAAATAATTGCTATAAAAATAATAATAAAAATATTTTTTTCTTTTGGATACACTCATGCGATGTAGTCTCAAATTAGTTCTTGTTTTTTTGATAAAGTTCTTTAAATTGTAAACTTAACTTATAACCTCAAAAAATGTAGGTACCCTTAATAGAGAAAATAGAAGTGGAGCTGTTTGACATTCCTCATTTAATTTTAACTCTCAAGAAAATTAGGATATGAAAAACAAAATTTATTGAATTCCTTGTCATTCTTTCTTTTTGTGACGAATGTTCTTAGAAACACACATATTTTTTTTGATTTTTGTTTGTTTTAATCAAAACCTCAAAATACCATTGAGTTATTTAGTATAAGTAATTGGAATACAAATTCCTGCACTTATTGCGGTTTCGGTCAGTAAATTAATTTTTAGATTTAATTGAATTTCAATTAATTTACACACTTGAAAGAACAATTTAATAATTATAAATACAATTGCCTCAAAAAAAAAATATTTATCATATTTAGATTAGTATTGTTGGCTGGTGAAGAATTTCTTACTCTATATGATATCCAAAGTTTTCCAATTATAATATATGTAGTAGAAATTTATGTATGTAGTGGCTTTAAACATAAATAATGACACATAATGTTCAACCTTTCGACTATACTCTGAAGGAGAGATGAAATATCATCTAAAAAAAAAAAACATTAAACAAAACCGTCTCTTGTCGGCCTATTAGTATTAACATTAGAGTTAATTAGAAGTAAATTTAGCCTTATCACCGGCCCTGTAATAAAGGGTGATTTTTTAAGAGGTTTAGAACTTTAAAAAAAAAACACAAAAAATTCGAAAAAATGAATGAAATATTTATTTGAATCGATAGTTTGAACCTTGCAATTCAATGTTTAAAGATAATTTCATGCAAATGTTGACCGCGGCTGTGTCTCAGGTAGCCCATCCGCTGAGTCCAATTTTGGCATACTCTTTCACACATATCGGCCGGTATCTCACGAATGAATGCATGGATGTTGGCTTCCAGTGCGTCAATCGAAGCGGGCTTGTCCCTATAGACATAAGCCTTGACATACCCCCACAAAAAATAATCTAATGGTGTCAAATCGCACGATCTAGGCGGCCAATTGACCGGCCCGAAACGTGAAATTAACTGTTCACCAAACTCGCCTCGCAATTGCGCCATTGTTTCGCGTGCTGTGTGGCATGTGGCACCGTCTTGTTGAAACCACATATCATGCAAGTCAAGAACTTCCATTTTGGGCAAAAAAAAGTTTGTTATAATCGCTCGGTAGCGTTCTCCATTGACAGTAACGCTGCGATTCGCATCATCTTTGAAGAAATATGGCCCAATAATGCCGCCGGCCCATAAACCGCACCAAACAGTGGCTTTTTCGGGATGCATTGGTAGCTGTTGCAATGCTTCTGGCTGATCTTCACTCCAAATGCGGCAATTTTGCTTATTTACGTACCCATTCAACCAAAAATGAGCCTCATCGCTGAACACAATTTTTCGATAAAAAAGCGGATCCTCGGCCAGCTTTCCAAGAGCCCATTCACCAAAAATTTGGCGTTGTGGTAGGTCGGCTGGCTTTAGTTCTTGCACCAGCTGTATCTTAAAAGGCTCCGCCCAAATCCTTCCGCAAAATTTTCCACGCAGTGCTGTAACAAAGGCCTAACTGCTGGGAACGGCGCCGAATCGACATTTCGCGGTCTTCTGTCACACTAGCTGATACGGCCGCAATATTTTCTTCACTACACCCAGTACGTAAACGTGTTGGTGGTTTAATGTCCAACAAAGTAAATTTTGTGCGAAATTTGGTCACAATCTTCCGAATAGACTGCTCAGAAGGTCGAGAATGCCGACCATAAAATGGAAGCAGCGCGCGATGAACATTTCGAACCGAGCACGAATTTTGATTAAAATTCAATAATTTGCAAGCGCTGTTCATTTGTAAGACGATCCATGGTTAAATTGCAAACCAAACTGAATCTGTTTGACAGTGACACAAGGTACTAAACACACGTCAGCTGTCAAAACCAGTGTTGCCAAAACCAAACCAGCTAAAAAATCACCCGTTAGATTCGTGCTACAAATCCCGAAGTAAGTTATCATGGCCCGCGTCGTACTAAAATTATTTGTTACGTAGTTGCAAGAAAAGTTGAGAGTTTTAAATTTTGACGTATGTCAGCTGATTCCTAGAGTACGAATAATTGGTTTCTAATACCGTTTTTTGAGCGTGTTCCAGATTTATGAAGATAATTTTTCCGTATTCCTAGCGTTACTCTACGAAGCTTTGCCTCGAGGGACTATTTGATGGGGTTAAGGTATTTTTAAATCATGAATATAAAATCCGTCCAAATATTATTAACATTTATGGAGTCATTTCTGAATGGCACTTATTCGAACTTTCTATAGGTTAAATTGCAGTTTTGAAAATACAAAAACAAAATGCTTATTGAGTTGCACGAACTCGCTCATAGCATAGTGTCAAATTAGCAGTAAACCTTAAGACCTCTTATATGAAGTTATTTATTTAGAAAGATACGTTTTTTTGAAAAATTATTAAAACTACTTAATATAAACAAAATACTACTGCATATCCATCTACTTATTGCTGATAATCTTTTAAATCATAATTGAAGATAAAGTTAAAAGATCCAAGCTTTAAGATTTCTGTTCAAAGGTACACTTTTATTACTCTGTGGTCACTTTGGTCAGTCAAATAATAAATTGTAAACAAAAATCATTTAACTTTGATGAAGAAAATTTTTCGTTTTATCTTTTGCTTCTACAAACAAATAATTGTCAAGTGTCAATCATAAATTTCCTCTCTAAAACATTGCCTCTACAAATTAAAGCAATTTATTGTGATGATTCTTACAGCGTTGGTAGCAGTAATCAAATGCAATGTTATGATTATTTGTTTTCTTGTAAACAAAAAATGACACTCACCACGACTCATAATCAGAAAGCCCATGGATAAGTACTTAATTTCATTGCATTCAATAAAACTCAATCAACGCCTTATGCTTGAGTTGTTCGAGTGTACATATTCTATCCCTAACTCAAAAAACAATCACGCCTTAGCCCAATGATCTATGCACTATTAAACCCAAAAAAGTATTTTTTGAAAATTTACTGCATTCTCCATAATAGCCGCCACACCACCAATGGCAATAAAAATTCATTAAACCAATCAAATAAGGCGAGTGATAGTAGTGGCAGTGGGTGGAAAACGAAAAGAACGAAAAAAACGAAAACAATGTCGTAAAAATCAAATTACACCTCGAAGTGGTATTCCAACATCGTTATTATTGCAACAGAGTTGCTATATTGCTTCCAATATTATATGGCTAAGTCGTAATGCCATTGTTGGCATCCAAATCGAGACTCTTCAGGTAATATTTTTCGTATAGGAACGTGCTTTTCCAAGGAACGACGACAAAACGAACAGCAAATAGTTGCAATTAAAACGTGGCTACAACTTCATTAAGGCCAAACGAAAAAATTGATATAAAAATTAGCTTCTGTTGTTTCTGCATTATTCTCTATATATAAACCTACTCAAGCCCTGAAGGCAGGAAATTTATTAGGCCCCGTCGCGTAACTCTTAA
Source organism: Meliscaeva auricollis (assembly GCA_948107695.1). Classification (NCBI taxonomy): domain Eukaryota; kingdom Metazoa; phylum Arthropoda; class Insecta; order Diptera; family Syrphidae; genus Meliscaeva; species Meliscaeva auricollis. Next base: position 15,103,834 of record OX403618.1, read on the forward strand.
CCTGAGAATGGTAATAACCCCTTTGGGCTGGTACTGGCATCATCATCGTTCGTTCGCAGATGCATGCATGCACAAAACATTATTCTGTTGCAATTCCAGACTCATTATACTGACTGGAAGAACTTCGAAACTTGGAACTGCGGAATCTAATCAGCATTGCTCAGGAGCAACAAAATGCCATAAATCGCAAAGTTTTACAGGGTGGTCTGTCCTTACTCTTGTGATAGGTTAGTACGATATAGAGTAGGATTAGGATTCTTAAAAAAAACGAGATCGAGGTAACAATCAACATTAACGTTGATTAAGAATGTAAAAAAAGTAGCTTTAGCAGTTCTGTGTGTCTGTCTGTACCGACCTAATACACAGCCTTGAGCTACAGCTTTAACCACTCGCTGAAGTAATTTTCTTCGAACTCGGTGGTAATAATCAATCAGTTGCAATTCGGTCTCAACTGAAGCATTTACTCATGCTTTGTCCGATGTCAATCTTTAGAGAGCAATCCGAAAGCTATAAAACGAACGCTTGCCGAAAACAATGGAAGCAGCAGACTTCATAAAGCTATCATCGGGTAAGAGAAGTTGAAGAATGCTTCAGGAAAACGCTGAAACTGTAAAATAATGGGATATCTTTAGGGGCAGTACAGTTTATCACCGAGAAGAGCTCCGTATTGACATTTCAAAAGCTATAGATCTTCTCAAAAAATCATCGTTTGGAATAACTTGTTGTTTGAACTTGTGAAGAAGAGAAATTGAAGCACTTAATTTTGTGCAGGCTACCAAAGGCTCAATGATGTGATCAAACTACCCATTACAAAGGATCAGTGACACCCGAGATTCCATTGAAGGACCTCAATGGTTCTCAGCAATAGCTTGGTTACTGACAAGTAGATATTAATTCTAAAGATTGGAAGAAGATGAAATTCTCAACAGGAAATGGTGTGTACCAGTAAATGCTCCGGCAACATTTGAGCGTTTGATGGAGTGTGTGCTCGAAGGGCTTGCATTGAAAAAATTTACATTTGTCATGAAGAAGTGAATGAATGAAGACAAAACGTCACTGTTTGTAGCAAGAATTTGGTGGTAGTCAAACATTTCCTACATCGAAGTAAAAATATCAAAGGTGAGTTGCTACTAAACTACTTCGACGGCTGTTAGGTTTTTGCATGCTAGAAGGGTGAAGGTAGTACAAAATACAAAAGCAAACTCTTAAGTTTTACAAAGTTGTCAATTATCAGCCATCAGAATCAGAGATAGCAAAGAAGACACAATCTCCACGTCAAAGGGCAAAACATAGTCTAGGACTATGAAATCGTTTGTTCTTGAAGACAGAAGACAAAACAATGCATCGCTTTTCTAGCACAATACTTTTTTTTACCAAAATTTACGATATTTTATAATCTAACTGGAACATCTAAAACGGAACACCCTTTAAATTACACCCCTGCACGAATTATGTTCATTGCGCGTCTTTTTGTTTGCCTTTTGTTTTTTTTTCTCTGCTGGAAAATCAATTTCGTCTAGCTTCGTTGAGTGCGCGTTAGCTATAAAAGGGGGATTGAGAATTCAGATAAAAGTATCTGGGAGTTGAGCCCAGAGGCAGCCCATAAAATGAAACACCAAGTCCTAAGGAGCAATATTGTGCGTCAGTGATGACGGCAAAACAAATAATTCGCCCGATAAACTTCAATGGCACATCGTTCATTAAAATATTGGTAAATGGGCACTGGGGGACGAACATCAGCAGAACAAACCAGAAGAAGAACCATCCAGTAGAAGGGTGCCTCTACCATAGGTTGATAGATAAAAAAAAATATAAAACCATAAGCCGACAATCTTTATTAATTGTTTCAGGGAACAGATGCTATCCACACGGAATCCACATGGGATGAGGTCATATTACCATAACACAATGCGTCCCAGTGGGGGACCATACGGCAAGACCAGATATCAGGAAAGACATCTCTATGTTCAGCTTAGTCTCGGAGACGTTTCGCACCAGCAGCAAAAAAAAGGAGAAGACAAGGACAAAAAAAAAACAGCAAATTTCCTACAGGTTGCAAACAGGTTTACCACACTTCAGTATTTAGATAATTCTCTAGACTTTGTGCCTGCAGCAGGAGGAGAAATGCCAAAACCTTTGAAGCGGAGACACACCTTGATGGCTCTTATATATTCGGTTGGTTCATTATCGGTTCGGTGTGTGGCAGGGCAGTGCCATAGTTCTGGGGCTGGTCTTTTAAGGTATTGACGACTTGCTCATCCAAGGGTAAAATCTGTGAAGACTAAAGAGTGTAAATTGTGTCCATAAATAGAAGAAATATCCAGCCAAGCAAGAAAAACGAAATACAACAACAACAAAAAAACAAGAACATGCAAAGTTGAAAAGAAAACAGAAAAAAAAGTATCAAGATATACGATAAATAGCATTTTGGGATCAATTTGACACGTGGGGCGACGCGCGTTCTTTGGTGTTTATCAGCCGTTTTTTTTTTGTTTTTTTGTTTGCTTTTAAATGGAGATTTGATGGATACGGCTGCTTGTGTCGATTTTTGTTATAAGGGTCGTTCAGAAAAAAAAAAAAACCAAAAACCATGACTAACCGTTTAGAGTTCAATGGCTTGTAATGATAATGGAGACATTTAGCTGTCACAAAATGGAAAATGGGCTATGTGATATCAAAAATAATAATTGAATTGAAATCAAGAAGATGCACCTAATGGACCGTACAACGGACCTTGAGAATATGTATAAGTACAAACCTTCTTTTACATTGATGATTGGGAGTGTGGGGAGGGGGGGGGGCTAATATAGTTTAAAGAAATTTATAAGGTTATTTTGGGTAATGTCGATTTTTGACTATTCGGGCGCGGTTCATGGGTTTTAATATGGAATTGGTTCATTGCACGCGAATAGCTAATAAATGCATTTTGTTTTTTTTGTTGTTGTTGTCTTGTTTTGTTAGGATTTTGAGTTTAATGTGTGGATAGCAATTTTCTTTTTAACAGCTTTGAAGTGAATTAATGATGGAACAACACTAATGTTCAGAATAATAGACTCAATTAGCTGGAACGTTAAGTTTAATAGCGGATTATTATACCAATTGCCGGTCTTCGGTGATGTGAAAGTATAGAGATTGAAGTGTTATGAATGGGAATGAATAGGGCTTGAGTCTTGAACGATACTAATTTTTGAAGGATTGCGCTATTTTAAAAAAGAAGAGGGCTAATTTGAGCATCTTTTAGTTAAATAGATTAAAGCTTAATGTTCCTGAGACACTTCATGATATCCAAAGAGATAGCCCCAAAGCCCAAGAATTTATATAAAAATCGCCGACCGAATTGCTTGTTAGGTGCATCTTATTATAAATTGGTTGGCAACGAGAGTAGTAAATGATATGTGAAATTAATTTGTAATGCCAAGTACTAGTGTAAGAAAATTTGCATTACTTGGGAAAAGAGGTCATAGAGGTATTTTAAGGTAAACTACACACCCGCAAATGTTTTCAGGAATTTAGTAAGTCCTAGTAATTATCTAGTGTAAGAATAATAAATGTAAGAACATATACCTAATGTACCAACAAATCGACAAAGATGTAGATCTTAGCTGGGTCCAATTACAATCAAACTTCCAGCTATAGTAAACTGCAATAAGGCGTTTGTAAACGAAGGCATAAATCCATCGAAAAATGGAGGTCTACAAAACTGATATAAAATCAAAACTAAAATCCACTTTTTTGACAAATGAGATCAAAATCTGTGAAAAATATGTTATTATACTGTTATTTTTTGTTAATAATATTTTTTTGCCCTTATTAGGCCGCGGCCACGCAGTAAGCGGCTGAGCGGCAGAGCGGGAAAAAAAATATAAAACATATGAAATCACATAGAAGCGGCCACGCAATGAGCGAGCGGCGAAACAAAATTCTGAGCGGCTAAGCGGCGCCGCTCAGCAACCAAACCTGTTTTAATTTTTAGTAATTTTCTGAGCGGCAACAAGTAAAGATGGCGAAAGTAAACATTGAATTATTAATTTCGTGTGTGCAATCTCAACCTGATTTATGGCAAGATAGAAATGCCAATTTGAAATGCCAAATGAAATTTTCGTAGATTCAAAAATAAATGATTGAATTCTCCGAACTCCGATCTTAATTGGTTAATCGGATGAACACCAAATCGTCTCCTTTTTTGTATACTTTTAAGTAATTTGTACACATACAAACGATTTTCCGACAGTAAAATACGGCGAACTGTTCTTGACAACGGCATTTTAAATACTAATCGCTCAAAAGCAGTCGCTCAGTGCCTGGCCATACGTCGCTTAGAGCTGCCGCTCAGACGCTTGCCGCTCAGCCGCTCAGCCGCTTAGCCGCTCAGCCGCTTACTGCGTGGCCGCGGCCTTAGACCGTTCGTTATATTTTTTAGATCCAACTCTGATGTAAAACACTATTTGTGAATAATTCATACAAATCTACTAATTTTTAAAGTTTCCATTGGGAAATACAGGATCTTTTTTATGTTTTATTTTACCCTTTCCTCAGTATAAGTACTCCAAAAATATATTTGGTTGAAAATGACTTTAAAATTTGTGATACACAAAAAACATTGTGATCAATTTTAAAATTTTAATCAAAATCGTTAAAACCGTTTTTGAAAAAAAAAAGTTTTTCCATATTCGTGATATGACAGAAACCGTTAATTTCAGTTCTAAAAATAACCTTAACTCTACCAAGTTAAAAGAAGATCACTTCAGTGAGTTAGGATGTAGCTCGAGATAGCATTCTCTATCATAGTAATCGTAATTCTCTATCATCGTTTGCTGGACGATTATTTGATTTCGTTTGCAGCTAATAGGTAGTTTCGTATCGGTTATCCACTTTTTTTCTAATGATAAAAAAAAGTTCAGCGTAATACCGGTGATTGAACTTGTGACCCTTCGCTAACGAAGCGAGTATCTTGTCATTCCGCTACGGACTGTATAGTTTATGAATAGCGTAGAATGCATATGAACAATATGAAAGAGCAAATCATTTGTTGGCCAGTAATATTTCGAATTCAATTCGTTTGCAGCAAACTCTTAAGTTTGTTTGGGTCCAACACTTTATGCGAACGACTAAATAAAAAACATTTCATCGTAACACCGGTGATTGAACCTGTGACCACTCGCTTTCAAAGCAATTCATTCTTTCGTATAGCATACGAAAATGCATATTAACACCACAAACATGGAGTCAAATATTAAGAAAATTGTTTTCCTGCAATTATTTTTTGTAAATAAATTGTATTTTTACACCAAAAGTGAATTCCTGTACAACAAACAATTTTCTAGAAACATTCTTCGCAAACTATTTATTCGTTTGCTGCAAACAATAGAATTTGCTAGTAAAGGAAAAGGTGCCATTGCCAATTTGTATTGCTATACCATTGTTGGAAGAGTGTTTTCTGCTAAAAAAATTACCCCTTATATGGACAGAAAATTGGAATTTACAAAAAAAAGGTTATCATACCTACTTCTCGTAGTCGTTTTACCTTGATTTCGATCTCAATAGATTCAGCATACAATCAAGCTTGTTTTGACATTAAAATAACCTCTCAAGGACAATTAGTGTGATAGTGGCAAAGCATTTGCAACATTGATGTAGTTTTTGTCTAATTGTACTGAACTCTTTAACCGTCTTTATTTTGTTTTGCATGTATGCATTTATAATTTTAATTTTATACACATACAAATACATTATGTATTTACACCAAAAGTATGTACTGGTCACATCGATGATTAAATATGTAGACAGCAGGTAGTTTAAGTTCCTACCACAAATGGAATGTATAGCTTTTCTTTTTCATTGAAACTGTTAAATCATATACCTTTCCTACATTATGTTATTTATCTACTCAATTTAATCTGAACATTGGTTTTCGCCGCACTCTAAAAGGAGAACTGAAGCAACAAGAATCCCATTTTTCCCCTGACATGTTAACATGTTATTTTGTTTGATTTCGCCTATAAATTCAAATCATTAAATTTGAGAATTGAGAGTTTTCTCTCTTCGCTCGATATAAATAAATGAGATGTTTTCGCCTGAGAATAATTCGCCCTCCAATTTGTCTAGCCTAGCAAAAAGGTATTCTACCAGCACATTTTTAGTGGAAAAATTCATTTTCAGATTCAGTATCGAAAGTTCAGCCTCAAATATCAGACATATGAGTCCCAAGTTAAGTATTTTAAAGAGCTGTTGTAAAATCTTTCGATTTCCACCATCAAAAACACAGATAGATACTTTTTAAAATTTTTTTTTTTTTTTTGTTTTACGACTTTTTAAGCAGGCGATAGCAGGGCAAGTACAATGTTAAAGAACTTTACTGATTCTATTTGAGTTGATTGAGAAGAAGAAAAAAAAAACACATCTCGTATAACCTCTTATGAGAATGTGCATCTTTGCAAAGAAACATCCTTATATGCGGGTGTAACAAATATCAATCAGTGTCAGTCGTTTTGTTTGAAAGCAGACGAAAGTGGATGAAAAGTGTTTTTCAATTAGACGAATGAAATTCATTTTCAGAAAAGATTATTTTTAGAATTCAAAGTTGAAAGTAAATCAAGGCGAATCCAACCACTCGACAGAGCGACGAACAGTGGCGGCAGCGCACGTCCCATTAATGCCTCTGTGAAGAAGTCGTGTGTCTTGTGCCATAACCAAAGTAAAACCTCAAAAACGCATTTAAATGAGTCAATGTTGTGTATGGGTTTGGTGAAGAGAAATTCCTTGTTTTATTTTTGATGGGAAATTGGAAGTTAATGGCACGCGCTGATTTATTTATTATATAGAGTGGGACGTAATCATTGGGAAATAATTAGACAGATCTATGGCAAAAGGTCATTCTTGGGGTTTTTGAACATTGAACTTGTTGAAGGTACAAGAGTGATTCGATATAAATCACTCTGGGGATTTATAAATAATTTGATACTTTGAGGTTTTTGGATTCAAATCCGACCACATACCTACACAGTTTATACGTATTTCTTTGATAGAAAAATATAATAATATCGAATAGTAATTATGTCACTTCGTGGTTTATGAACTACTCATAAACTACTTATATGTACTAAGAGAACAAGTTTTCTTTTGATTCTTTGTTTTGTTTTTTTTTTTTAATTGTGTACACATAAAGCCTCTATGACAACATTTTCGAAAAAGTAATCAAACTGCTCAACTTCGAGTGAAGGTGAAGAGATGGTTTCCAAGACCTTCACAATAGGGATTATCAGTAATTTTTTTTGGGCTGGTATTGTGAAAGAACGAAAATCAGAAATTGTGAAAAAATTCAAAAGATTCGCTAGAGACCGCCAAAAATTTTGTGGACCATCATGTCTTGCTCAATCTCTATGAGATTCCTCCGTCTGAAAATAATGTAGAGGACGAATGGAAACACAGACTTGGACTTAAACTGAGATTTCCAGGATTCAGCCATTTTTGTCAATATCATTTTTCTTTACGAACCTTAAGACAGTCCTTTCCAGTTGCCTTAGATTAGTGGGTGGGATTAGTTTTGTTTGTCAGAAAGACAAATTCACTTCATTAAAAATGTTTCAAGTTCATGTTCATCCGATTTATTTCTTTGAATGCACACACTTTCCCCTTTCCCCATTTACTCCACTTCCTTAATTAGAAACTTTCGTTATCAAAAACGTCGTGTTTCAAAACAGTACCTATCAATTTCTGCCAAGGAATGACTTTGTTCTCTGAAATCAAATGCTGAATATTGTTTTCCTAAGAAAAATGTTCCTCCTACTTGAGCCTTAAACTTTTCTTTCATATTTGAATAAATCATTTCATTTCTCAAGAAGAAAATGTCTCTTAATTTTGTCGGTACCGAATTTGATTTGAAGGGTAGACTCCTTTACTTTGGTACAACCTTCAACAGGTTTCTAAGAAGAGTACAAAGCTATCACAGAAGTTCGTAGTGTAATTCCTAAGATTTCCAGTAATTTTTTTTTTTTTTTGTTTTTTTCAATAAACGCAAAGATTGTAATTTTTTCAAATAAAAAAATTTTAATTCGCTTGAATTCAACTAAAAAAATGTATTCAGTTGACTTAGTTTTTTAATGACTCTCCTTATCCATCATTTCTCTATCCTTGCTTCAAAAAGAAAAAAAAAATAAATACGAAGAAAAAACTCCTAGAATTTAACAGAGAAAAGTAATGACAAACCTCAAGTAATCATCAAACCAGTCTTGATAAAAGAACGTGACCTTTTTGAATTAAAAAAAAAAAAAAATGAAAAAAAAAAAAACTCAAAAGAAAATGATTACAAACTTGAAGTTTCTAGCTTTTGTGTTGTGTTTTCTCTTTTAATTTGCCTTAGAGCAGCAGGAGCATCACATCAACTGACCGACCAAATGGCAGGACGACACATACACACACACATTTCGCATAATACAACATTTTATCTCAAAAAACGTCAAATAAAAGAGAGATCCTTTATATACAAAGAATATCATTTAAGTGCTGCTTTTGATGTATAATTAAGTTAATGTACAAAGTTTCTTTTGCCCGCGAGCTAATTACTCGAGAGAATGAGAGTAGTACAGAGTAGGTAGTAGTACGAGTTTAGAATGAACGTTCTACCATTAAAATTATTTGCACCGACATACAGCATATTGCAAAGGCATGAGCAACAACAGCAAAACAACGCAATAGTGTTTACTACAACGGACGGGCTAACATGAATATAGAAGCAACAATGACAACACCACAGCACAATCACACGAATGTGTCCTTAAAAAGAATACTTTTTGTTACCATTCTTTATCATTTATTTGTTCATTTTTTCGTATATTGTTTTAGGAAAATAACATTTACGACCTCACCCATAACCTGTAAAAATGACATTAACAAATCGTTTGTTCTTTTATAACTGAAAGTTGATACTAAATAGCTAAAAGGATAATATGACAGTGAAAACTTTGAAACAGTATCAATCAAAATGGTCAGGAATGAAATAAAATAAATTATAATAGGAAAAAAACGATTTTTTTACACTGCACAAAACATAGAAATACATGGGATATGTTTTGATTAATAAACCAGTTAATCATGTATGCTAATTCGTTAAAATCAAAAGATCGTTCCCGTAAGGTCAACTGGTTGTTCCATGAAATTATCGGGTGTCCATGAAATTCAAATTAATCAAAGTGTTTTTGGTAAAATTTTAAAAATGTTCTTAGTACGATAAACAGGGAGTGAAAAATGGGCAATCTAAGAAATGTTTTGAAAGTAAAGAGGTCAATTCCGAGTTTTGAGTTTTAGTCTTATGGGGAAGTCGCCATCTTAAAAATAAGCATTTATTGCGTTTTTTTAGTTTTTCTCCGTTGCTGTGCTTTTATAATGAAAAAAATATTTAATACTTTTTGTTTTAATTTAAATTACCTAGAAACCATTAGTAAAAGAATTTTACAAGTTATAAATGAAAAACTAATAAAAAATTTGGTCAAATCCCCTTGATTTTAAAATTGCTCCCAAACTATTACTTTTTCAACAAAAAAAAAACAAAATGTTAAGTAGTAGGTAATACTTTCCTTAAAATAAATTTGTTTACTAGCACTTTTTAAATTCTGACAATTTCCAACCGTAATATGAGGATTTCAAAAAAAAGAAGCAAGAGGATTTCATTCATATGGCGAAGAAATTTCGAACAGAATATACACTAGTCGAAAAAATGTAAGGAAAAATGGTCAAACTTGAACTAAATATGAGCTAAGGTCGTAGAGGGAGATCGACACTGTTCAATTCTAAAAGTTGTGTGAAATGTAAAGTGAATTTTTTTTAATTGTACATAAGTGTTATTTCTGACTGAATGAGAATATTGAATACACGATTGGACTGATGTAATTCAAGAATCAAGTTCGGGAGGTATTTTTACTTGCTTTATAGGGCAATTATTTGTTTCTTGATAAAAAAAAATTCGAGGTATTAATTAAAACCAATATTACAATGATGGAGAAGTCCAAAATAGTGGTTTTCGTCATGCCATCCATCGGTCTGTGCCTCTGTGCGTCTGTTCGTCTCTTCGTCTGTGCGTCCATCTGTACAGAGAGCCACAGCCTAAACGGATTGAAGGATTTGCTTAAAATTTGCGACAGATTACTTTTTTTGTAATTTCCAAGGTTGATTTTTTTTTTGTTTTCGGTATATATCTCTCTTAGAACGAAAACCTCCAATGGTTTCAAGTTATTGAATTTTTCTCGAAAACGGCTCTAACGATTTTATTGAAACTAAGTGAATTTATGTTATGTTTCGAGTGATGGTAACAATACTGTATTTTTAGTTTTTCTCAAAAAATTGACTGGGTCGCACGTACTTGCTCTTAGGGTCAAAGTTGCTGTGGACGTTAAAGCTATATAAAGTTTTATAAAAATAATAATTTTATAAGAAATGTAAAAAAAAAATGAAATTCATAAACAACTTCTTATATTATTTTGAGATCAAAACTAAGTATGTCATTTGATTTGATTAAAAATGATAAATTTTTAGAAACAAAAAAAATGAAAATCGTTAGATCCGTTTTAAAAAAAAAAATATTTTTTATAAAAATGATCAAACCTTGTTGCCATTTTGTATGCCATTTTCCATTTTCAAGATAATATTATTGCACATCAAAAACCAAAATTAAAAAAAAAAAATTTAGTAACCCGTTTTTGAAAAATTGATTTTTCAAAAAAATAAAGTTTGAAAGTTAAAAATCCAAAAAATATTTTTTTGAAAATTTTTTACATCAAGTAATTTTAAATTTATTGAGGAGCTTCCGTATAAAAAAATTCATCAGAATTGGTTCTGTTTAAGTGAAAGTTTATTTCAAAAGTATGACCCTACTAACGGAAGAAGATGCAAAAATTTTAATCAAAATCGTGTGTCGTTTTTGAAAAAAGTCAGCTTTCGAATCCTAAACTTGCCCTATAGTACCTATACATATATCGCATGTTTTCACATTCCCATTTATTCTGTTCGGTTTTTGTATTTAGGAACCTTGAAACAGGCTTATTAAGAATGTTGAAAAAAAAATGCATTCGAATTCCTAACTTTTTGACCTATTTAACGGCAAAAAAAATGTATTTTGATTTGAAAGGTACAGGCAGAGGCAGCCTCTCGACTACAATTTGATTTTTAGACCACTTGGTGGTACTAGTCTTTCAAATTTCAAAAGCTCAAGAAAACTGTTAATATTGACAATGGATCTAAATAGATTGAATATGAAACAATATTCTATATGACATTTTCTAAGTGTTTTATTTTGTTGAAATTTTTTAAAAATTATTTTAGAAGTTTTGACAATCATGGCCCGAATTCGTACCATTTACCCTTTGCACTAATCTATCTTGTATTTTGTATTTCGTCCCGTTTCTGCCACCTCGTAACTACATTTTTTTAAAAGATTTTGCTTAACATTAGGCATCGCTGAAAAACTTCGAGTAAGGAAGAAAAAAAAGTATAAATGGTGAAATAACCTCAATTAATATAATTTACAGTTAATTCGATTTCTTTTTATTCAATCCAATTATTCAATTTCGAAAAAAACTCAAATTTCTCAAAAAAACTAAACAAAATTTTCTTTGAAGGGAGGTGGTTAACGCAGAAACTGGACGATTTGCTATTATCAAATGAAAATATTTATTTGTTTCCTTTTTTTTAAATGGTCGCCTACACTTTTCTTAGTAGTATACAGGCTCACATTTCATTTCTGGTGAATAAAAACCAAATGAAACGTGACCAATTCATGTGGGTACTTTAACCCACTCTTGGGCTATGAACTTGAAAACTCTAAATGGTTGTTAAAAAAAATTTCATTTCATTCATCAAATAAAAGGATCTGTCTCGTAGATTAGGGGAAGCCAGGCGCACCCACACACAACTACTTTAGTTTTTTTTTTTTGTTTTTTTTTTTTTTAATGGAATTAGTCAACATCGTCATGAATGACCGAAGCAAAGAACACGCCATGGTTGACCAATGGAGGAAGTGTTACATCTGCTCAACCATTCCGTATTCCACGAGAAGGAAAAAAAAATGTAAAAGTTTTGGGGTATATTTTCTGACCATGACATTGAAAAAAAAAAAAAAAAAAAAAACACCAAGTACCCATTTAAGTCACTTTATGTATTTAATAAAAAAAATTATTTTCATATAAAACCACCGTCAGACAAGAGAAACTGGCTTAATTCCCTTAATAAAGTTGGTATTTACGGGGGAAATGCAATTTACATGCCATTATCCAGGTACCTAAATGGCAACGTGATATCATTTTGTTTAATTATTTAGACTTGATCTTCCAGGTTCCAGTGCGATGTTACATTCCCTACAACAACTGACTTCTTCATAGTCTTTAGAGGGGTGGGTGTTGTCATTGTAGAGGATGGTTTTAACGATATGGAATGGAGTAGGGTTGTTTTTGTTATTTTTCATTTATGCCTCCATACAGTTTAATGATGGTAATTCGTTGACAGATGACGTCTTACTTACAATTTTATTATTCTCATTTATCATGGCTCATAAACACTGGCACTTTTTTATATCCTTAATACGCTGTGAAATGTGATACTAACTTTTTATTTTGCTTAATATTTTATTGGTTGACCAATGAATACAAAAAAAAAAAAAAAAAACTTAATATTGCTGGAAGTTTTGATACTCTTAAAGGATTTGTAGTAAAAGGCTTCAGAATTTTCACAAAATACTTCGTTAAGTTATTAGGTATGGAATTTATTATTTTTTATTATCAGGAAGATAAAGTTTAAAAAGTTAAGAATTTGCTTTAATAATATTGTAAGATGTTTTTTGCTGCAGCACAGGCAGAGGTAACAAAGCGTAAAAACGTCGATTTGAGGAATTTTCGCGGAAGCAAGATTCTTCTTTTATAGAATTATCTTTATAGCTGTGTCTTCTAGTATAAACTGAGTTATGTTTATAAATTTTTTTGTAGCATTTAAAAGTCTAGCTTCTGTTTGAACTTTTGAATATTTCGGTGAGATGGAAAAATTGAGCTGAGGGAAATTCTATATTTTGGTATTACGTTTGAGAAAGGAAGAAGTGGGGTAGCACGGTTGTCCTATTTTACAAAATTAACAAAAAATATTTATTTTATGTGAAATAATTTCCAAACATGCTTTTTTCATGTCATCTTCAAGAAATTTATTAATAAACATCTAAAAACAAAATTTTAAAAAAAATTCAAGGACAAAACGAACAAAAATCAAAATTTCATTAAAGTTTTTCATAATTTTAAGAAAAATGACACTTAATTTCGATATTATTGTTTTTAAATAACGAAAATACATGCAATACCATTATTTGAATTCTTAAATTAATTTTTATATATTTTTTTAACAAATCAAGGTGATATTCATTTCTATCGGCAATGAAGTTTCCCGAGGATTTTTTTAGGAAAAATGCTATAAATCAAAAAAACTAAATCCTTTATACAAGAGGAACAAATTACAAGCGAAAACGGAACAACATTCCTGTAAAATATATATTGGGAACCATTTTTCCAAAAAAAAAAATCAATTCCGTGTTAAACCTCATTTTCCTTCGAAACTCATTCAACTGGGTTTGTCGTAGACAGCGCTGTAAAAGGCTGCAGTCAGTTGGTAATGCAGTCAATTCAATCGCTGTTAATTGACTATAATTTTAACTCCAAGTTAGTACGACTATACTAAGTACATTAACAAGAAAATAAGCCAGTAGCAGTCAGTACTTAATATACTGACTGTAAAGTTAGTGGAAGCAGATAATTGACTAAAAATAATTAACTGCAGTACTTTTTGGTTGGTTTTAGTGTTTCATTAGAATGTTTCTTGTCAAAAAGTACTGCAGTTAACTATAACCTTAAGTCAAATAACTGCTTTCATTAACTGTTCAGCCAGTATTTAAGTACTGACTGGTGACTGTAGTAGTCTTCACTCAAAGTACTTTTGTGAATTAACTGTTCTACCGAAAAGACTGCAGATTTTATAACATTTCTTAATGCGTATGTTACAAAATATATAAATAAAATGAAATGAAAATTCTCGTAGATATATAAATAAGCCCAAATGAATAATGTACTGCGTTTGCTTTTTTCCAAGTTAACCCATTAATCAATATTTGTCATGCAAATTATGTGCTACCATGCAGACGCATTTTTTTTCTTTCAATCTAATTCCATGTTTCCCCATTTGAAGAAGTAATTATGAACCGGATGTTGCTTATATCCTATATAACATCCTTGTAACACACTTTTCGCCTTCCTATCTGATTGTGAGTTAATTTTATATTTTATCATCGTGTCTGCCTCGGTGTTATGCTTTTTTTTTACACAAAGCATTTATTAAATTTACGCAAAAGAATTATGGCTTGAGGTGTTTTATGTACTTTGTGTGTTGAAATTCTCACTTCTTATTACTTGGTTCAAAATATTATTATATGCTCATGCTCACCTCTTGTTCTAGCATTGGCAGTGTGCGGAAATAAAAACTCATGTTTTTTTTTTTTTCTTTGCGTTATCTAGAATCTAGATTGATGTTAGGGAAATATATGATTTCAGTCCGTGGGCAATTTCGGAAATGTGTTTTGCTTGGTAATCTTCTTCGTTTTATTCTTAGAAGACGAAAAAAAAAAAAAAAGATTAAGAATGTTATAAATATTGTTCTACTAAGAAATACATAAATTAAAGCTTTATATTCTTCAATTTAAAAAGGAAAAATGAACAACAGCAAAACAAAGAAAAACTCATTTTCCAGGACTCTGGTATCACCGCACCGTTGCTAACCAGTGCTAGATAAGTAGAATTCACATCTCTTCAGAGCACAATGTCCCTCATCAATATTCTAAGCATCGTTCTATTTTATGAGATTGTATTCTTCACCTGGGACAAACACAGAGAGCATTGAGTAGCAATAGCAACGAAGACGAATACAAGAAAATATATAATTTTTTATTTCTGTGTGCGGGCGAAAAAGTGAAAAGCAAAAGCAAAAAAAGGTCAAAAGGTTTTTTTTACATCCCTAAGTGCAAATTATATCCGATGAATTCGATTGGGGTAAGCACAGCGGTGGCAGGAGTGGGTTAGTAAAATTGTAGGGATGGTTTCCACAATTTCCGAAACACTTAACGATTTCCGCCTGCAGGCAAAAGGGCGAGGTATCAAGAATCCTTCAACTTTTTTTTTTTTTTTACATTATTATACCATCGAGGTCACAAGGTGATTAAAACCTTCAAAAAGGTTTTGAAAATTTTACTTACATACTTTGCATTGTTGTGAACCAACAGGTATGATTTTACAGGGTGTACGACAATGCAAAAGAATTTTCAAAAACAAAACTTTAAGAGGCATAAACGGTGGAGTTATAATTCAAAAAAAATGTTTACTCTAGCAAAATATATATTCAAATCAGGAGAATATACCGAAAACACAAAATCCAGAAATGAGAAACCAGGATCAGAAGAGTGCATTAAAATATTTTGGGTGCAAAAGGGTGCTTTTTCAGTATTAAAGAACCTTGAGCAACAAGTGGCAAAACACCCTGTACAAAAAATTCAAGATTAATAATGTTCATTGGAATTAATATTACAAAAGATCACGTGCGTAGCATGAGCTTAGCTATATATCATAGGAAATTTTGGCAATTGCCAAGGACATCTAATTAATGTGTCAAATTAGAGCATTTAGACTTAAATATCAAGGAAATACATAACCAAGGCAAAACACACAATTTTTTTTTCAAAATTAGTCTATTTCATCATGAAACACCATAAAACGTATCGAAAACACGTTTTCGAGACATTTTTATATGCGTGTGCCGCTGTTGTCGGTGTCGGCGTGCGTTAGACTCGAGATAATTGGAATTAAAACGCCAAAAGTTTAAGATTCAGCCATTTTAAATAGAATCTTCTTGCACTTATCATAGAAAAACCTTTCAAAAATGTCATATTTGTATGGGGGAGTATACTAAAAATTTAAATTTTTACTTGCGATATAGGTACTATAGAGCAAGTTTAGGATTCGTGAAAAAAAATCAAACTTGAGAAAACAATCAGACATACCTCATTACCATGATAGAGAATGCGAAAAAGTGGATCTTGCAATTCTGTCTCTCTGTCTGTCTGTCTGAGTATACCTCGAGCTACAGCCTAAGCCGCTGAAGCGATTTTCATCATATTTGGCGACTAAGGATCTTTGTGATTCCCTAGAGGAGAAATTGAATTTTTTTTTTAGAACCAAAACTGAAGGTACCTTCCATAATTAACGAAAAGTTAACTTTTCAAAAAAGGCTCTAACGATTTAGATTAAAATTTTTGTGTCTACTTTTGATAGTAAGGTGATACTTCTGAAATAAAAGAAATGTTTGTAAAAATTCTACTAACGGTACCTACCTCGCATAGATCCATTTTCTTCATGTTTGACTTAAACCACTGAACCAATTTTATTGAATTTTTATGCGGAAGCTTCTTAACAAACTTGAAATTATTTGATATCAAAATTTTAATTTTTTTTTTGTTTTTTGAAAAAATCAATTTTTCGAAAACGGGTCACTGTATTTCTTTGAAATTTTGGTTTTAGATGAGCATTAATATTTTCTTGAAAATGGCATACCAATTATATTTTTAAACAAGTTTCGAGAATTTTTATATACATAGACAAATTTATTTTTTTAAAAAACGGCTGTAACGATTTTCAATTTTTTTTTTGAAAAATGTATCTTTCTTAACCAAATTAAATGGCATACTTAGTTTGAAGCTGAAAACAAGTTAAGAAGTTGTTTATGTCATTTTAGTAATGAATTTAATTGTTTTTTTTTTACATTTTTTATAAAACTATTTATTATAAAAAAAATTAAAAAATTACTTAAGAAGTTTGAACGTCCACAGCAATTTTGACCCTATAAACGCAAGTACGTGAGTCCCAGTCGTGCATTTTATTTAACTTTGCGTTTGCTTAGGTACCGATAGGCAGCATTTCATTCATACAGCAGGAGATATCACTTTGGACTGCAACGATATGCTAAAGAAACAAAATTTTACATAAAGCATTGAAGAACAAATGCATAGAAAATTATGTTATCTTTTAACAAAAGGTAAGAAGGAACAATTGGGTCCCACGTCATTACACCATTCAACCTCAAACCATTTTACTAAAACGGTAGCTACTTCATCTTCATGTCACCTCAATTAAGTCTATTGAAAAATGACTTTATCAACAAAAAAAAAGGGTTGCCATTATATCCGTTTAAAAATCTTTTGGCCCTTTTATGTCACAACCCATATGTTCCGAAGTTTCTTCCAAGAAAACAATACAAGAAAATTAGGTATGCTTGATCAAATTTGATTCAGAATAAATTTGTACTTTTGTATAAATTTGTATTTTTGCTGAATATTGTATGACCTACATTATAGCCGTTTAAAATTCTGCAACACCCTGTGCATATATTTAACAAAGAAAAACACCACCCAATCTGGCTTCAAGCTAAAACGAATTCAATTAACTTTTTAAATGTCAAAGTTGTGAAAGTAAAACCTCAAGGGTATCTATGGGTCGATGAGTGATGATGATGATGAACTGAACATGGTGATTATAACACACAGCCAAAAAGACGGATGAATTGATGTACCTACCTTATTCCTTACCTACAAACACCGCAACGTTTTGTGTAACCGGTAACCCATATATCTCAGATTCATGAAATTCAATATTTTATAAACTTTATGCCACAGCCTGGTGCAAATGTTTTAATTCTTTCTCTCATATCGGCTCGGCATCGTTGAGTGAATTTTTCTATAGGTACCATATACCGCTACTCGAAGATATTATAATATATGGCGCTGTTGGTTCAGTGCGGTAACATAATAGAGGTTCAGAAAACCAATATAAGCTCACCTTTTTTTTATTTTATTTTATTAATTTTTTTTGCTGTTTTTTTTTTTTTTTTTGAAGAAAATCAAGAATGTATCTTCACCAAAAAAAATTCTGTGAAACGAGCGTCTAAATGAAAACGCTCGTCGTCGTCGGTGGTGGGAAGAAAGAAACAAAAAATAAACTGTTTACATTCCTCGACGGTGTAGTTTCCCATCGTCGAAACAAGGTACACTCTATCGATTTTCTATTTTATCTCAGCAGAAGCCTACTCACAGGGAGGTTAAAGTGCACTCCTCCGTACATTCGGAGCGGATACAATGAAAAAGGAACTTTTTTTTTTGCTCATATGAAATATGTTAGGTAGTCTACCTGTACATGTAGAGTACATACATATATGGCTGACCTGGGGATACCTTGGTATAGTTCCGTCATCAGGAAAGGTGGGTTAGAATGGGGGGGTATTGTTATAGGGAATTATTTTCAGCATGAATGCTGCAAGGGCATGGGAGTATGGAACCATTTCATATGGCCATCATGTCGGACTGGTGCATTTATAAAGAAACAAAGTTAAGAGCAGTTTCCCAGGGCATCATGTATAAGGGAGTCAAAGCAGATTCTCCAAACCCCAGTCGACCCATATCTCTATTCTATACCCTGCTCTCAGCACACAAAATGCACATCGGACAGAGGGAGCTATAGCTTATTTAAAAAAAAAAAAAAACCAAAAGAATGGAATGTTCTCGGGATTGAGAATGCTGTTGACAGTCCAGTCTCCTCAGTCCCAGTATGTTATTGGATATCGTTTTCGATATGAAGTTATGTGTACCACTTTGCATTTGTTTTCAAATCCCCGAATGAAAGAAGGACCAAATACTCTATACATATGCGAGGCAAGTTTGAACTTCGAACGCAAATGTGCATTTCGGGGGAGCCAAACATTTTAAATGAAGCTATAGTATAACTTCGGTTTCTGGAGGGAAGCGGGTAAAACATGTAACGTTGACAATATGTTAGCTGCATGTAAAAATTAAGGTCGATTCTGTTGTGCATGCAACCGTATGAGTATGTTTAAAGGTTTATTTTTTTCGGAATTTAAAGTGGTTTTCAATAATAAAGTCTAGATGGTGGATTTTTTGAGGAGAAAAATGGATGGATGATGGGACATTGGGAAAAAAATATGTTTGCCCTTGAAGATGTGAAAGCAAGCAGAATTTATATTTTTCAGGAGCCATTTTGAAGGTATTTTTAAATACCTATTGAAATATATGAGGAACTTAATTTTCAAAATTGATCCTTGAACAGAGATTGGTATTTACTGTTTAAATGATCTAATGCTTCGAAATCAACATGGAGGTACATATTTTTGTAAGCTTGAATGGAGCCAAGCCAAATTACGAATTTGCTTCTGAATTTGGAAATTCAACTGTTGTTCATACCTTAAGAGCTTCTAAAACCCTTCCGGTGGGAAATGAAGCCATTGGGGCGTATTTATAGCCATTTTTATGTCAGACTAGAGTTAAGCCAATGAAATTCGAACAGGATAAACCCAATATTGCTGTAAAGCCCGTCGTTGTATCTTCCCCCCACACTGCGAATGCGTCGAGAAGGTGTATCTCAAAGCAACCCATGTTTTCATCTAAAATTGATAGTGTACATGCTTCTACCCCATACAAGAAGACTGGAATGATAAAGATCTTGTGTGCTTTCTAAACCCGAAGAAACAGCGGCTGCGAAATGTGATTCTTCTTTTGATCTTTACATAAATGTCGTTGTGCGATGTAAGTAATAGTGGATACCAGGTAAGCAAAGTCTTTGACTGCTCTATTTGGCATTGATTTCAATACTCGTATTTAGTTGATGCTGTTGACATATTTTTCGAGACATTAATGGAGATGCTGTAAGCTGTTCTGGTTGTGGCAGTTTCTTGCAATAAAAGTTCGCTGAAATCGAATTTTCTCATAATGTCCACTCTAAGCTGAGGCGCCATCGATATCCGAACTCTAGCTACTACCGGGTAGAGATCTGTGCCTTTATTGGCCTCTTATAATGTTTGGACATCTAGGATCCTGGATGAAAGACTGGCGTCAATCACCATAGCATAATCAAGTCCCCGTATAAATATTGAGATTTTGGAATCGAGTGCTTATTGATTTTCTTCTCCACCCCATCGCATTTTCCAGAAAGCTGTTATATTAACCTTATACTTACGAAGGACTTCCACTCAATGTTTGGTTGCACATGGCATTTTTAAGGTCCGAATATTCCACGCAGACCCGAAAGCATCGATTGCCATATCCGAGGCTAGTAGTAACTTTACTTCTACGTCAGGCAGTTACCCCAGTGGAAAGATCCTCAACATGGAGGGCCAGATTCTTCAATGATTTCAAGGACCAGAGGGTGGAATAAACTTATAAACATACACTTTTTTTACGTCGGAGTAGCTTATATAAGAGATTAACCAAGCAGTTCATCCTGAATGGGACTAGTGACGCTATACTGTTGATTCCATCGATGGAATTCTTCAGCTATAGCAGATCTGATAGGAATCGGAGTGTAATAGAAGCAATAACCTACTCCACTTGGACTTGTCGACCATGGGTAGCACTTCTGAACAAATAAATTTCGCGATCGCATAGCTCTAAGTTTCATTGCATAGTATTGATCGTAAGCCCCTCTGCCACGTTAAGGCTTACCCCCATTGTGGGAACACAGATTTTATCAAGTTATAACGAAATCTACTGAGGTTGGATTCTTGATCTCAATACAACGTTAATTAAAAATACTATTACTATTTTGTTGCTCCCAATTTATCCAGAAAACATAAATCAGGAAGCTGCAGCTCAATTTTTTCTTCCCATCAACACACAAATTTGCAGGACTCCCAATAACATGGTTGACTTAACACTGAACCTATCAAGTAGGTACTTATTTACAAATAATCATGAGTCAACGTCATGTTGTTTACGGAGCAGCAACCGTACTCGTCGTAATGATGACAGAATGAATGACTGATCCGAACGTCGAAACTTATAGTTAAACCAAATCAGCAGAATATTGTATAGGAAACCCATACAAAAAAAAAAAAAAAACAGCTCCGACATACTCGTTAACGCAGACATATCCATTCCACAGCTCACCTCCCCAAAACAAATTAAGTTCAGTTCGTGGAAAAATTTAATTAGATAAACTAACAGCGTTAATGCGTTTGTGTTTGAGGTGAGTTGAGGTCCTTGAAGCGACGCGTTTTCTGATGAATCGACTGCCACTCGATAATAATCAAATGTCATCAGGAATGCTAGTCGTCAGTCTAAAAATAAATTAATTACTCTTTTTTTTTTAAGGGACGGGGTGAGGTGTTAGGTAATCCTATTAATGCCAAAGGGACGAATAAATAATAACAATCAATCACTCAGACTTCCTCTCGAGCATTATTACAGTAATAAAGCGGGTTACAGTAAAATTTTAATTAGATATCCTTGACAAAAGTTCGAAGCGCGTTAAGGTAATAATAATTCTAATTGTCGTCATATATATACTTTTGGGTTATGTGCCACGAAATGGCCAACAAGTTGATTTTAATATTAAATTGAAAAAGGATTTTCAAAGATTATGAAATGAGGTAAAATTGTCTGATGAATTTTCCCCACAAAAAAGTGAAATATTTTTTTTTTTTTTAATTTAAGTCCTAAAATAACCTCGAGATTAAAATATGTCATTGTCACACTCAAAACTATGACATTCTGTTCTGTATGGAAATGTCAAATTTTCAAAAACTATTTTGCAATTTCACATGACCATGGCAGCTGTAAATTAATTAAAAGATTAACTCGGTATTGGTTTTGGACAGAAAAGTAACGTAAAAAATGGAATGAACAATAATTTACCATCAGCATCCATCACTTGAAATTCCATTAAATAATTACAGGAATGACGTCAGCAATTTTGTTTTGTTTTTTTTTTTTTATTTTATTTTTTTCTCCTGTCCATAATCAGTTATCTTGGAAAAACTTATTTCCACAGCTAATTATTTGTAGGGGTTTTAAGCAAACAACGAAAAAAAAAAAAAACAAAACTTTATCCTTGGATGGTAGAAATGTAAGGATGGAAAGAGATAGAAGTGAATAAGCAAAGTTCCTTCGTCCTCGCGAATCGTGTGTATCGTGTACAATAAATATTATCCTTTCACATTTTCTTTTATGTTGCGGATGAAAAAATAATAATATTACTTGGAATTAAAGAGTTTATGTTGTGTTTTTTTTTTTCTTCTGTGAGTTAAGAGTCGACTATGATGTTATTAAAGAATAAAACATAATTTTTTTTTAAAGAAGCAAAAGCAAAATTAATAAAAAATAAAATAAAAATGGTCAGTTTTCTTTTGAATAGAATAAAGTAAAGCAAAGTACAGAAAGATTTTAATTATGTAAAAGCATATTATTGTTATTTTGTTTATCAAAATGCATCTAGAATAGAATGAGCAAGACCAATGGAAAGCTGCAACCACATCAACGCATTAGTCGAATTCGACCTAAATCATGGTAACAGCTAAACGGCTTGCAGAATAACCAAAAAAATAACTAATAGTTATTTAGTTAAGTTAAGTTAAGTCGCTTCCATGCACATTTAGGGAAGTAAAATAATCCCATTCTGGTACCACATAAGATTGCCAGGAAGATTGCAAGCAAAATGTCTCGAAGGATAGGTACCTGTGAACATTTTATTAGCACCGGTGTTTCAGCAACAAGCAAGAGAGTTTGAAATCATAACTACAGATATATTTACTTTCAGGTAGTTCCCGTAATAATGATTTTGGAATGAAACCAAATAATAGTCCAGGAAAATAAAAGTTCATCCCCCTTGTATACCGTGTTTTATTCAAGTTTAAAAATATCATAAAAAAGTTTTTGGGTGTTGCCTTTAAGGTCTTGGATTTCAAATAAAACTGTTAACTTTATACGTTTTATATGCTACATTTAAAAAAACTGAGTAAAAGGCAATTAACAGTCTGGAAAATTAAATGCCAAAGGCGTTTAATAGCAAAAAAAAATGATCAAAAAATGAAACATACATAAACCACAAGCCACTTGAAGGCAAAATAAATTAAATTCCACCTCATGTTGCTTTAACAAAAAAAAAATTATAAAAAAACGCTATCCACTTGCTGTTGAAACCACAAACTTGTGGACGTGCAATTTTTCCAGGAACACATAAAATGATAAAGTATCCATATGCAGGAAGGATGCCAAAAAAAAACATACCATAAAAAATTGCGAAAAAATAGAAATTCTCCTTTGGCAAGATGAAAGCTGTATACTAGGTGAAAATTGCACTATAGGGTGTATCTGTATATGCAATGTACACCAGGAATATACTACAAATACACTATACACCACCTGATGTTGTCATCGTTCTGTAACAATATTTTGCCTAGAAACATCATTAGAATGTCATGTGGAGGATGTTAATGCAATACCACTGCTGCAGCAGATATGTAGATAGTAAAGCGAACATATACTGCAAAAGAGTTTTGTCCTGCAAATAAAAAAAAAAAAATCAACAAAAAAAAAAAAACAGAAATAAACTGGAACCAACCTAAGGGAATACGAAAAGGCTAACTTACAAGAATGCTAGAGCTAGAGACACGTCCTTGTTAGGGGATAAACATGAAACATTCGTCGACAACCGTGAAAATCGTGCTTGCCATGGGTTTTATTTGGTTTTTTTTTTTTTTTTATTTTGTTTGTTGTTGTTGTAACGCCATTGGCAAGCATTATCCTTGTTGAAAATTCATTTATAAAAACCTGATGCGACAACGTCATCGCGGTGGCGATGTTATGATGCCTTTAGAATAATTATGAGCTCTAAAGCTAACGATACAACTGATGTATGTGCGAAATTGTGGAAGGAAGTTATTGCGCTTATGTTCTTATGTTTTTATGTGTTTTTATGTTGCACATTTTGTTTTTGACTTTTTGCATAAACATTATGTGACCAAAATTTCATTTAAATGAAGTTGAGCAGTTTGTGTGGGGTAAGAAGCTTTTTTGGTATGCAAGAAACATCAAAGGACTTGGTTGAAGCTGTTCTCTGTGCATTAGCGAGAGGATTTTAAAGAAAATCGTCATTTTTTGTATCAGAACATTTATTGCTTATGATGTAGAATTGGTTTAGTTTTTTGAGAGACAAAATAAATCATTTCTTTTTTAAGAAAACTCATCAATCATACTTGCTATAATCTATTTGTTACAAATTATTAACTTTCACAAGTCTAAGCGGAACAGCATAATGCCGTTATGTTATATAGCTGCTGTTGGTGTGTATAAAACCAGTAGGGAAACATTAAAATTGCTTTAGCAAAATGTGTAACAATATTTTATGAAAGAATAAGACCTCTGCCTTCCCATCAAATTGCTTTTTACATGCAAACAAATTATAAGTGCGATGAAAAACGAAAGAGCTGACCAGCAAACTTGGATGTGTACCAGTACCGAAACTAACACATTATTTTTTTACCATGTTAGGCAAAAAAAATGACCCTTGTCTTACAATCAAATTTCTATCTTGCATGCAAACTATAAATGCGTTGAAAAACGAAAGAGCTGACCAGCAAACTTGAATATGTATACGTATAGCATTGAAACTTACTAATTAATTTTTCGTTAAAAATATTCTTGCTATGTACACTCGCTCAGAACATTAACCAATGCAAAATAATAAAGGTGCATTGACGTAGATTACACTGTCATGGTGACGGAAGAACGATACAGCAAACGTAGAGGAAAACCACGCCAAGTTGACCTCTACGAACTTGACGGGCTTAAGTGGAATCAACAGGCTAGAGATAGGTGTGGCTGAAGACCTTTTTTTTTAATGCCCTAATCCACAAGGGATGGCAGTCTGCTGTTAAAGGTGATGGTCAAAATATGCATTTAAGTAATACATTCATCACTGCGGGAAAAGTAATGTACCTTACCATTTTTTTTTTTTTTTTTGAGTGAAAATATTAATTTGGTTCCTATCTCCATATCGATCTAGCATTGAAAAATACCCATGTGTTTCAACTTATGTTTTTTTTAAGTTTAATAAGCTATCACGTCCCTTTTACCTCGCTCCTGAAAAAAATTACAGTCGATTGGATAACCTCCTCCTTTTGGTTGAAGTCGGTTAAAAAGGACTTTATTAATGTTGTAGAGGGCAGAATTCTCACCCTTTTAAACTAAATTTCTATCTTTCTTGGACTATTTCTTTTTTTTTTTTACTTTTTTATCGCTGAGATAAAATTTACTCAAAATTATATAAATTTAACGTATATAAGTTTCTTTTGTTACTGTTGTAAAGTTCTTTGTTTAATTATTCTATAGATTAAATTTTACTCCGCACATTCTTTAACAATTGTGGATGTGCCTTTGTGTAAATATTACAGATTATGTTCAATCAAACATAATTCCATTGAGCCTTAAATTGACTTGAAACAGTCAACAAGGGAGATGATGATGATGATGATGTCCTTTCATGCTTACAATATCCCATGAGAACACACTCATTCTACACAAGATGCAAAATATTATATAAATCACATGCTTACAACGTTATTAAATCCTATAATACGAGTGTTAAGTGTCAAATCAAATTGTTAATGCGTAAGATATACTAGAACACGCAGCTGGATGTGGATGGTTTAACATATGATAATTTTTTTTTTTTTTATTGATTTTGGAGAAGTCGAGTGAAAAAAGGATGACATGGGAGTCTATATAATAATTTTGTGGGAAATTTGTAAGAGACTAAGCAAAAAGCTTTAATAAAATGAGATATACTCGTAATAATAGCAGTTGAGAGAGTTAACACATTTGTTGATGCTGCCTTGATAATGAATTGAAACAATGGATGCTTTAGATTTTGGAAATTTGGTAAATTTTTGTTTTTCTTGTTTCACTGGTTGGATTGTGGTTTCCTCTGCACAAGGCAAGTTTTCTCTGAATAAAATTGAGTTTGATGTTTTTCTTCATTGTTATCATTAAATTACTATTTTCACGAACTGGAAAATAAAATTAATTTGCAATGACAATAAGTCTTATGTACAATTTGTACACTCAATTAGCTTGAAAAGTTATTTCACACATTTTTAAATATGTACTGTTTTTACAAAATGATAGTTTCATTGCATCGATTTATTTTTATTCATTGAAACTCCAACATTGAAATCTAATAATAATAAAACTCAAATGTATTAACATCAAACAAATAAATAATAAAAAAAAAAACAAACAGCTTTTAAATTTATATGGTCAAAAAAATCTAATTTGATAATTGAAATCACTTCATTTAATAACATTGATGGTAGTGGTTTTTATTTCAATTACACATTGGTCAAAGTTTTTTTTTTGCCTCTTTATTTAAAACCAACAAAGTGTAAATATTATTATTTTTTTTTTTTATTTTATCAATCAACTATTTTGGTCAATTTTGTTATTTGCATTGTGGGCATAAAACTATCAGACTATTTTGCCATAATGTGGTTTGAAAACTTTATGATTTTCTATGTAAATTTTAGTTTAGTTTTGTTTCAAATGGCACAGTGGCTGACTTATAAGCGTAATAATGAATGAGAATTTAATTTATATAATTTATTTAGTGAGTGGTGTTTAGACTTTGAAAAACAAACTATGTATGTTATCAGAGTCTTAATGACACTAATGATGTACTTCAAGTGCTTATGAAAAACATGAGTTTTGAAATTAAATGTAAAGTATACTCGAATTTTTGTTGTTTTATACTAAATATATCACTTCATAATTCTCTCTCAACAAGCAAATGGAAGCTCTCTCCATTCTGTAAGCTGCACATATTATAAGAGAGACATTTTTATACAGGACACTCGTTTGAAACTAAGGTCGATTTGATTTAACATGAGCTGCAACCTAGCATTAAACTAAAATCATTTCAAAAGGATATGAAATCCTTTGAATAACAGTAGGTAATCTTTTTCGTTGTGAAACGAAAAAAAATTATGTGGAATATTTAGATGAACAAAAAAAAACAATATTCAAAACCATGGCTATAGATAATGTGAGTTGAAGATTTATAAAGTAAACGTGGATGCTTGTGTTAGAAGAGAATGTTTATTTTCATTTTTCTTTATGAATCGCTGATAGAATAAATAAGTTTGTTTTGTTTTTCTAAAATAAAACTAAGCTCAAAATTCTTCCATCAAGGATATTATTTAATTTGAAAAAAAAAAACATTAACTTAAACACAGAATGCTAAAAATTTATTAAATAATATATAATGTATACTTTTTGTATATAATTCATACTTTGATTCCAGTGTAGGGCCCATCATATTATTTAAATTTTTTTTTTTTTCTCTGAAAATCTTGTTTTTTATACGAGACAAGATAAACACATATTTATCTGTTTTTTTGCTTAAAAGTTTACTATCTAAAACTTTTTTCCTTCTTCGGTTAATGTGATATTTGTATTAGATTTTTTATTTGTAACGAATTCCTTTTTAAGAACTTCACGGGGCCATTTTTATTTACATTGAAAATTGAATTAAAATATGAAGCCTAAGTAACTAATTTAAATCAGGAAATTAAATAATTTGTTTTACTAATTTTTGTACATTTGATGTAATTATGGCTGGAAATACAATTATTATGCAGGGTGTCCAAAAATTCAACGTCGAAACGAAAACGGGTGATAGGGTAGATTGAGACAGTTATCAGAAAAATAAAATTAAAAAAATCGTAGCCATTTATTTTTTGAGTTATGGACATTCGAAAAAAAATCAAAAAAATGGCCTTTCAAGTGCTATGATTACAAATCTTAGTATTTTTCAATTTTTACTTGCGATATAGGTACTAATTATATCAAGTTATGCATTCGTACAAAAAAGAAAGTTGAGATAACGATGATAGAAAATGAGAAAAAAGTGGGTTTAACATTTCTGTCTGCCTGTCTGTCTGTCCGTCTGTCTGTCTGCATGTATTAGAAGCCACAGCCTAAAAGGATGGGTTGATTTACTTCAAACTTGGTAAGTGGCGTTTTTTGAAGACTACCCCCAGACTTTTTTTTAATTATTTTTTTTTGGACCAAAAAAACTCATTTTTCTCATAAATGATTTCTACGATTTTGATTAAAAAAATCATGGTAATTTTCTTGGGGAAGGTTTGTCTTTAAATAAAAAACCTCTTTTTAAAAAACCGGTATTAACGGTATCTGCTATAGAACCGTTTTTTTAATACTGATTTTCTCAAATCAATTTCAACGATATTTTTTTATATGAAAGATTTTAAGCTGCCGCAATAATGTTTAATAAAAACATTTTGAAAACTATTTTTTTGGATTTAAAAAAAAATTGAAATTTTTTTTGAAAAATCATTTTTTCGAAAACTACTCAATATTTTTTTTTTCAAAACATAGTTTTTATATGTTGATAAATAATATCTTAAAAAATTGCGTACCAATTTTTTTTTATAAAAGTCCTTGCTAAATTTTATAGAGAAAAAATAGTGTTTTTTAAAAAACGGCTCTAACGATTTTCAAATTTTTTTTTTTCTAAAAATGTATCATTAGAAGAAATTTAAATGCATACTTCGTTTTGAGGTTAAATTCACTTAAGAAACAGTTTTAGTCATTTGAAAATAGAATTTTATGTTTTTTTAATTTTTTTCTAAAACTACATTTACAAATTTTTAATTATAAAAAGGCTTAGCATTTATAACAACTTTATCGACAAGAGCAAGTACGTGCGATCCAGTCGTGCAATTTATTTTGTAATTTCGTTAAGAACGAGTACCTAAAATATTACAAATTTAAGTAATTAAAGGTTTTTTCAAAAACGTTTTTAAGGATATCTATAAAACTTTTTTGTAAAATTTTATATATGAAATTTCTTATGGCATTTTTACGATAAAATTTAGTAATATATAAAATAAAAATTCAAAAAATTAAATTGTTAAATCCAAAATTCAAATTTTGGAAAATATTGTTACTTACTCTTAAAGAAACAATAAAATCCGGTATTCTACTACTGCTAAACCAGGTATTAGCCAACTTAGACTTTATTTTACGGATTTCTACTTATACTGCTGATCTGTATACTCTTATAATTATTGAGTATTTATCTCTTTTAAAATAAAGAACATTCTAAAATGATAAACAAGGACCAATATCGTTCTATTTTTTTGTATTAAACCAAATGACTGTCCATTCACATTTCAGTTGAACTCAAAAATTCACGTGTCAGGTAAATTCCATATTTTTTTTTATTTCAAGAAAACATTTCTTATTGGTATGCAAAGGGTACAGTTTCTTGGCTAAACGTTTGTGAAATCGATAAAACCGTTTATTTTTTCATAGCACGTTCTAACGCCATGTGTGGAATCACACATGAAAGGGAATATTATAGTATATCAACAAAAATGTCATCAGGATATTTTAATTATTTCTACCTATCCACAGAAAAAAAAAACAAAATGAATTCTAACCCTTTTTCGATGATTGCGTTTATATCATCCAACATTATTTGAATAAAATCATCAACGGGGCGTCTATTCACAAAACTCAACACATCAAGAAAAGGGATTGAGTTTGTGTCAGTCACGTTTGAAATGTCATCGATATCGAAAATACCCAAAAGGGTTGTATAAAGGAATAGATAGTCAATTATAATGACATTAGAAAAAAAAAGGACTCTATAGGTTCCATCCAATACTTCGCACAGATATTTTTGTTTTTATCCCAATTAAAATAAAATTAATTTTGAATTCGATTACGAACCAAAGATGACGTATCGAAGCAATAAATGACAAAACTATAATAAATAAAAACAGATACCTACCATGATAGAAAATCTCTGCGCATACACCCAGGGAAAAGTCGGTGTAAAATTAGCCTATTTCGGGGGCTAAGTTGCCTTAGGCCTAAGGCAATTTTGAGCTAGCTTAGTCCTAAGCTAATTTAGCCTATTTTCCTAAGGCAAATTGAAAATTTTCAAATTTACCTAAACCCTAGGCTAAAACTTACCTATTTTACCTATTTCCTAAGGTGATTTACCGATTTCCCCTCCGAAGTTTTACCTAGCACCTAGGTAGATTTTACCTAGGACTAAGGTAAATTTTACCTATTTCCTTAGGTGAATTAGCTTATTCCTAAGCTGATTTTACCTATTTCCTAAGGTAAATTACCTTATTCCTAAGGTAAATTTTACCAATTTCCGCAGTTGAATCACCTTATTCCTAGGCAGATTTTACCTATTTCCTAAGGTGAATTACCTTATTTCTAAGGTAAATTTTACCTATTTCCTAAGGTGAATTACCTTATTCCTAAGCTGATTTTACTTATTTCCTAAGGTAAATTACCATATTCCTAAGGTAAATTTTACCTATTTCCTAAGGTGAATTACCTTATTCCTAGGCAGATTTTACCTATTTCCTAAGGTGAATTACCTTATTCCTAAGGTAAATTTTACCTATTTCCTAAGGTGAATTACCTTATTCCTAGGTAAATTTTACCTATTTTCTTAGGTAAATTACCTTATTCCTAGGCAGATTTTACCTATTTACTAAGGTGAATTACCTTATTCCTAGGTAAATTTTACCTATTTCCTAAGGTGAATTACCTTATTCCTAGGTAAATTTTACCTATTTCCTAAGGTGAATTACCTTATTCCTAGGTAAATTTTACCTATTTCCTAAGGTGAATTACCTTATTCCTAGGTAAATTTTACCTATTTTCTTAGGTAAATTACCTTATTCCTACGCAGATTTTACCTATTTCCTAAGGTGAATTACCTTATTCCTAGGTAAATTTTACCTATTTTCTAAGGCAAGTTTTATCTTTTTTCTTCGGTGGATCTCATAGCTGAAAAAAAGTCCTTTTAGAAAAAAAAAAAAGATAATTTTTATGTCATTTGATAATTATAAATATATTTTATTTAAGTTTTCTTTTTTGTGTACAAATAATAGGTAGGTACATATATATAAATATATATACATATATTATAAGTTTTTTAAAAGCATTTACAAGTTTCGTTTATTAATTTGTATTTGAAAATACATTACTCTTAGATTTTTTTAATGGAAGAACATGCTTTCTTTTGATAATCTGACTGGGGCAATACATAAAATCAATGTAAACATGGACTGTATAAAATAAAACGTAAAAGGTTTCTAGAATGTTTATCATCAATGCATCTTGAATATTAAAGAAAACATTTGAATAAAAACCCATACCGAGTAACACTGAGGAGGGTATTCAATATTTAATACAATGCAAGCTTTAAATAAAAAGTAATACAGTCTAAAAAAGTACCTAATTTAAATTTAATATTGTCGAAGGACTTGTATAAACTGTTACAATTAAATTTCTCACCATCCACAATAATTATGGTCTGAAGTTTGGTATTGGATTTTGAGCATTCATCTCGTTTTTTATTTGAAGTACTGGTTCAATTTGGGTGGCATTTTCCACTTCTAGTGTGAACGAATATCTGGAATCTTCAATGGTGATTTTTTTCAATTTTCTCTTGAATTGCTTCGATGATGGAGGCGCCACTACATGCAAGAGAGTTGCATAGACAATATTAACGTTATCTGGAAATAAATTAAAACCTCATAAGTAAGAAATAGTAAAAAAAGCTAAAGAAAAAGAGTTAAAACACAGTTGAAAAAAAGAGTTAAAAACAAGGTTTTACCTATGTCAAGGTCGGCAGTACTCGCCCTGAATTCGTTCAGGTAAGTTGCATAGGCAATATTAACGTTATCTGGAAATAAATTAAAACCTCATAAGTAAGAAATAGTAAAAAAAGCTAAATAAAAAGAGTTAAAACACAGTTGAAAAAAAAAGAGTTAAAAACAAGGTTTTACCTATGTCAAGGTCGGCAGTAGGTACTCGCCCTGAATTCGTTCAGGTAAGATTTAAAGGCGTTGCACTTAATCCTCTCGGTGAACAATTGTAAAAAATTCGAAGTCGAAGCCATTATTTGGTTTGATAAAGTTGTAGTCCATGGCAATCTGTAAATAAATAGAACAAAGCACATTGATAATTATGTAGATACATTATGTACTTGAATGTAATATTTGTTTTAAATTAGTTAAAAAAATAAGTTAAAATACGAAAGTTCTTACCAGTTCTGGTTCTCGTGAATATACTCCTGAATAACCGCTTGGATGTCAGTGTCACTGCTTTGGCATATCATATCCCTTCTGCATGCCATAGTTTGCATCCATTGTTTAGTAGCTGTGTCCCAGTCCCGGTTCTGTTTGAGCTCGTCGCAAATCCTTTGCATCTCGGTCTCATTTGTTATATCACAATCCTCTTTGCAATCATCTTTCACTTCTACAAGTTTAACTTTCTTAGAGCAATCAGCTCACAAAACCAAAAAAAAGGCAATAAAAACTTTTTGTGGACAAATTATTATAAATGCCTGGTACTTAAATACCTAATCAATGATAATTATGTGAAAAGTATACCTTTTTCTTTAACTCCTGACCAATCTTGTTGAAGATTTTCAAGTTCTTCTCTTAGCTCTTTGTTATGGGTTTTATTTTACGTAAAGGAATGGTGATTTGTATATTGTTGATCAGATGCAATGGGGCTATGTAAATAGAGAAACAATTTTATTAGAGTTTTTATAAACAAATAATTTTCAAGTCGAACAAAATGAACCAGGTAAGTTATTGGTGAAATTGGTCATCGAAATGATTCTTGTTACCAAATAAAAGTTGTTTTTTTACTGTATCTTATATATATCTTGGAAAAGTTAGCCTAAACGAAACGAGATACAAATGTAGATTCAAGAATCAATATAGTCATGTAAAATGAATTTGGATTTTGTGAAGCTGCTAAGTAATGAGCTCACAAAAGTAAAAACAGCAATACAAACTTTCTGTGGACAATTCTTGTATATGGCTAGTACTTAAATACCAAATCATTAATAATTATGTGAAAATCATACCTTTTTCTTGAACTCCCGACCAATCTTTTTGAAGATTTTCAAGTTTCTTCTCTTAGATCTATTGTTTTGGGTTTTACTTTATGTCAGGATGGGTAATTTGTACATTGTTGATCAAGTTCAATGGGGCTATATGAATAGAGAAACAATTTTAATAGAGTTTTTTATAAAAAATTAATTTTCTAGTTGAACAAATTGAACCAGGTAAGTTACTGAGTTAAATTGGTCATCGAATTGTCTCAATGGGTGGCTTCCAATGGTAATGATTCTTGTAACCATATAAAAATTGCTCTTTTTCCAAAGTTTTTGTCTGTATCTTATACAAAACAGCTTGGAAACGTTAGCCTAAACGAACCCCATCGGATTCAATGATAAAAGTGGAATGCGTGAAATAGACTGAACCAGCAACATAACCAGCACCGTGAATAATAAACAGCAGGCTGGCGAGCAAATATTTTACAAAAACATTGTTAACCGTCATTTCATTTGAGTTGACATTTTGTGTTAAAATACAAAATTCTCCGGATTGGAATAAATTATTTACAATTAATTTAATAGAAAACTATAGTATCCAACTAATACATTATAAATTAAAACATATTATGATCGCGTTTCTGACAAATTCTTTCAGCAATAGACCAGCACTAGCTAATTTAGGACTTTGACCAAATGACGCTGTTTGCTGGTGCTGGTCCATTCTGTGTTAAAAAATTGAAATACATTGGATCTAAAACAATGGCGGGGCTGTTGCTGGTTTAATCTGTTGCACGCAGAAGGGGCTTCAATTTACTTGGCGTTCGCGTGCGTAACTGAATAGAAAAGGATAAAGGTGGCTGGAGAAGCTTGTTGGGCACCACCGCCCGCCGCCATTTTAATGCACTGGTCAAAGCTAAGTTTTTAAATCACAAAAATATCTGAGGAACAAGCAAAGAACTGATAAAAAAAAGGACACGTGCCCCAAAAAAACTTATTTCGTAAGATAAATATAGTTTAACGGAACAGTAGACATGATTTATATTATTAAAATAGTCAAAAAGAAGTGTTTAAATACTATTTTTCTCTGAGTGAAATAAAAACGCAAATATGTATATGAAATTGTAAAAAAGATTCTACTTACTTTGATATATTTTCCAAAACGCTGGTTTTAATTAACTGTTTCACAGTATGTATGTCTTCTTAGCTTCGTTTTCCAACTTTTAAGTGTTATTTCCGTGGTCATTAATCTTTTTATTCAATTTTTAAAACAATTCTTACACGTTTAATATTTCTTCACACAAAACTGAACTGCACGCCATGAAATTACGAAGTAAATGATGTAAAGCACGCGTTCAAACAGGATCTAGAACAAATTCACCTTAGGACTAAGGCAATTCCAAAAATCTAACACAAAATCACCTTAGTCCTAAGGTGATTTTATAGCGTCACCTAGAAATTAGCTTAGGCCTAAGGTAAATTTAGCTTAAACCCTAGGTAAATTTAGCTTAGATCCTAGGTAAAAATCGAGAATTTACCTTAGGACTAAGGCAATTCCAAAAATCTAACACAAAATCACCTTAGTCCTAAGGTGATTTTATAGCGTCACCTAGAAATTAGCTTAGGCCTAAGGTAAATTTAGCTTAGATCTAGGTAAATTTATGTTAGGTCCTAAGGTAAACAGAATAATCTTGGCGGGAAAACAACACATGGCCGTATTCTTAAGGGGACATTTTGCGCTAAAGTGTAGGAAGATAAAATAAAGTGAAACAGAGCAACAAATGTTATTTTTGCTCGTTTGTACATATTTGTATTGGGACAAGTAAGACAACAGCGGCAAATAGTCAACTAAAAATGTGATTCCTTCATTAATTTAATAGTTTACGGGGAATATAATTTAGATCCTTAATAAAATTAGCTTAGGCCTAGGTAAAATTAGCTTAGGCCCTAGGTAAAAACAGCTTAGGCCTAAGGTAACCAAGAAATTTTGGAGGGAAAATTACCTTAGGCCTAAGGTAAAATTAGCTTAGGCCTAGGTAAAATTAGCTTAGGCCTAGGTAAAATAAGATTTGGTAAAAATTATAATAGAGTTATTTTGGCGGGAAAATCAGACACGAGCGTATACTTAAGGGGCATTTGGGGCAAAAATTGTAGGAAAGTAAATCATTATAATCATTCTAAATTTGCATGCATTGGACCTATGGCTTGAAATCAACAGTAAAAGGTGACATAATTATGCTTCGTATATACTCTGGAGATCTCATGAAATTAAGACTTTTTAGGGACAATGAAATAAATTCTCTATAGATACACTACAATGATGGTATAATACTTCTCCTTCTGTAAGAGTCCAGTAAAAGAGGAACTTTCTTATTCCTACTTGTTTTTTTTTTTAAATATGCACATTAAATGAATATTTTAGAATATTATAGTATATTCATATTTATTTAATCAATAAGTAAACTACTCGTAGTTACACCTAATGATATTCATAGTTGTTTCATAAGTTGTGTCTTTATCGTTCCTAAGCAAAGCTGGAGTCTAAAGTAATTACGTAGGTTAGACACAGCTGGAGTGGGTTTAAATTGTCTATTTATAAAATAAACTCTAGTTTTGCTCAGGAACGCTAATGGCACAACTTTTGAAACAGCTATGACAAACGCAAATATATTTCACCTTTTAACAAAATAAACCTACCAAATCAGTTAAACCAAAAAGCCCATTTAGTTAAACAAAACGCGAATCTAACCAAAACACAAATTTGTTTAATTTTATGTAATGGAATTTTACATATCGAAAAGGTTAAATAAATTAGTGTTTTAAAAAGCGTAAAAAATCACTCTTAAGCATACTTAAAGATTCTTATGGTAGTACTATGAGCGTGTTCTAGTGGTCCCAGAACGTCGGCGGAAACACGAGGTAAAAACTCTCATCTTATTCGATTGGCACACTCAGTTTTGCAAAATTTTGACATTTTGGGTGCGGGAGACCTGTCAAATGTGGTCCCAGAACTTCGGCAGTAATAGCCCCGTCCTAATCTATTAGAATACTCCGTTTTCAAACAAAATTTTTACATTTCGACACCTGTCAAATGTGGTCCCAGAACTTCGGCGGCAATAGCCCCGTCTTATTCTATAGGCACACTCGGTTTTCAACCGAAATTCAGACATTTCAACACCTGTCGAATGTTGTCCCAGAGGATCGGTGGTGACACTAATAATACAAGTAATAAAAATATGAAATAAGATGGCATATGTATTAGGATTTTTCCAATAATTAACGTATGGAATGATAAATTTTCATTAAAATTTCATGACAAAATAACATTTTTTTTTTTTTTTATTCCGAGATCTCAAGGCTTATGAGCAAGTTCAATCGAACTAACTACATACCTATTTATTTTATGTTTTCGTTTCAAACAAATAATTTATTTAAAGTAAAAGAATAATTTAAGTTTCTGAATTATTCAATTAATTAAATACGCCTTTATTTTTTTCGAATAGCTTAGGCCTAGGTAAAATTAGCTTAGGCCCTAGGTAAAAACAGCTTAGGCCTAAGGTAACCAAGAAATTTTGGAGGGAAAATTACCTTAGGCCTAAGGTAAAATTAGCTTAGGCCCTAGGTAAAAACAGCTTAGGCCTAAGGTAACCAAGAAATTTTGGAGGGAAAATTACCTTAGGCCTAAGGTAAAATTAGCTTAGGCCCTAGGTAAAATTTATTTCAATCAAACTTGTGCGAAAATAAAAAAAAAATAATAATTTCGTTGAATGGAAAAATGGAAAATGTAACCGGTGAGTTGAAAAAAAAACATTAAATAAAATGCGAATAAATCAAACACAAAATTGTCAAAAGAGATAGTTGGCGGGAAAATTGCGTAAGTTCTAAGTAAAATTAGCTTAGGCCTAAGGTAAAATTACCTTAGTTCTAGGTAAAAGTCTAACATAAATTGCCTTAGTCCTAAGGTAAGTTATGCTCGAAAATAACATTTGAGAGCAAAAATTCCCCAAGAAAAAATTAGCTTAGGCCTAAGGTAAAAGTAGCTTAGGCCTAAGCTAAAATTACCTTAGTTCTAGGTAAAAGTCTAACACAAATTGCCTTAGTCCTAAGGTAAGTTATGCTCGAAAATAACATTTGAGAGTAAAAATTCCCCAAGAAAAATTAACTTAGGCCTAAGGTAAAATTAGCTTAGGCCTAAGCTAAAATTACCTTAGTTCTAGGTAAAAGTCTAACATAACTTGCCTTAGTCCTAGGCAAAATTGTGTTAGAAATATAACATTCGAGCAAAAAAAAAATTCCTAGGTAAAATTAGCTTAGGCCTAAGGTAAAATTACCTTAGTTCTAGGTAAATTTCTAACAAAAAAAAAATCCTAGGTAAAGTTAGCTTAGGCCTAAGGTAAAATTACCTTAGTTCTAGGTAAAAGTATAACATAAATTGCCTTAGTCCTAAGGCAATTTATGCTCGAAAAATAACATCCATACAAAAAAATTCACCTTATCTATCTAAGGCAAGTTAGCCTATTCTAGGTAAGTTTAGCTTAGGATTTTCGAGCATAAATTGCCTTAGAACTAAGGCAATTTATGCTCGAAAAATAACATCCATACAAAAAATTTTGCCTTAGGCGAATAAGGCAATTTTACACCGACTTTTTCTCTGGGTGTAAGGTGTATGATTTCAATATGTATATCTTCAAGGACGAAATGGGAAATTTAAATATAAAATGGTAATCCGGTACAAAAATAAACTCCTCCCAAGGCTATTTGTCATAGATGTTTGTTTTTCGTTTTTCGTTTTTCTTATTTTTTATTTTTTTCCTGAACCAAGACACAAAAATTAAGGACCCTCAAGGATTTTCGATCTATTGAAGACTTTCAAATCGAATAAATGTGCGAAATCGTGGATGTATATAGAGATGTAGGTGACGAGGACAATATATATTTACAACAACATAACCTAACACAATTT
This sequence comes from Meliscaeva auricollis, assembly GCA_948107695.1. NCBI lineage: Eukaryota > Metazoa > Arthropoda > Insecta > Diptera > Syrphidae > Meliscaeva > Meliscaeva auricollis. The sequence continues at coordinate 15,141,604 of OX403618.1, forward strand.
TCGGATCGGAATTAATGTAATGAAAAAACGTGCTCGGAATCCCATTTGCCCGCAAGCAAACACGTTTTATTGATAAACATGATGAAGATCTATTCATTTGAGGATATTCCTATTATTTTTTTTATTTTTGAGTTATCGAAACTAAAAACAACAAAACGATTTTGAATGCCAACGAATAGAAAGAACATCGAGAATAAAAATTCATCGATAGGTTGAATTGGTGTGCATGGTACTTTTTTGTAATCAAAATATCCTTCTTTCTCTGATAAATACCCCATTGGATTTTCATATATTAAATGATATTATGTATTTTCCATTTTTTTTTTTACTATTTTTCTTTTGTTTCCTATGAAAAGGATATGCAAATGAGAATGAATTTTCATTGTTTCATTTTCTCTGTTGGTTTTCTTTATTCCTGTTTTTTTGTATATGTTGCCCTAGGATAACATTTGCAAATGGATTTTTCGTCCTTTGGTTATTTTAATAATATTTACGATTACATAATTTATGAATTGGGATAAAAATAATACGGGTGGTATCCAGATGAATACAATACATATCGTTTTTTTTTATATAAAATTTCGGCACTGGCCCATATTGTACAAAAAATAAAATAAAGATGTAAAAATTACTCAACAATAGAGGGACGGATTTTAGCACCCTAGCAGATAAAAATATTTATTTTAAATTTTTATATGAAAATTGTGAAAACAATTTTATAGGTAAGTCACACACTACTAGTATAAAATTTCACAACAACTAAGGAAATGGGTCATGGGCTTGCAATTATTCATACAATTTCCACACAAACTGGAAGAATTTTTTTTTTTTTTGAAAAATGTTTAAATGGCTCTTGTAGAAGTATAAAATTTAAGGTCATAAAGCCAAAGGCCAAAAGTCAAAAATGCACGTCTAGCTGAGTCGGGTGGATTGAAAGCCCGGATATCTTTTGTGAACTTATAACCCAGGAAGGTGAGTTTAAATGCCACATAAAAGAGTGCCATAGTACCCTAATTTCTTAAAGTCCACATTTTGAATTATTACTTACCATTTACACAAAATCTCATTTAACGAAAATTTCGTAATTTTTAAATATTTTTTTGATTTATACTGAACAGCTCAAAATCGTACTTTCAAACTCTCTTGTTAAATTAAAAATGTTAATGTTAATTAAAATTGTGTTCCTCAAATTTTTCAGTTCAAAGTAAGATTCGTATCAGAAAGTGGATTGTTAATTTCGAGGGAGATACATATTATTTCGGTATTTCGTATATTTTCCGCGACTTTTTATTATAATTATATTATATAAAATTTTTTTCTTGTGACTTTCACGCTTTTTTTTGCCACATTTACCGCTTTTTCCCGTGCTGCTTTACGCAATCTTCTATCAGTGTTTCGCTTTTCGTTTACGCTATTCCGCTTGGTATACTATAAACGATATTTTATGACTTCCCATTCTATTTTCCGTAGTGTTCTGTAGTTTTTCACTAAAATTTTGCTCTTTTTTCACGGTCCACCATTTTTTCCGGGATTTTTCAATCGTTTTTTTCTTGAATATTTTTTTCTCTTTTTTCTCGATATTTCTCTGGCCAAAAGATTAAATGAATTTCGTTTATACTTTTGGCCATTGAAGTAGATTTTTTTGGACTTATAAACCATCGAAGTGGATTAAATGTACAATATGGACTTTTGTCCCTACACGCCCCAAATAGCATAATTGTTAACCATTTTATATGTACGTCAAATTTTGGTTAAGTCATTCAAAATCAAAATTGGCATTACTTAGAATTTGGTTATCATTCCAGTCCACATGCCCCAAACTCGACAAATTTTACAATCTGCTTTTTTAATCATAATTACGACGGTAAAACCAATACCTACGCACTGTTTGTTTCAAAACAAAATCTTAATGCAACCGCAGAAACATTTTTAAAATATTTAAACTCACTTTTTCAATCTGTCAACTGAATCAATTAGTGTATCGCAATTGGAATGTTTTAAATAATGGAAAACCCATTTGCTACGCATCTGTTAACGAAAAAGTCAAATTGAACTTTTCATGGATTTAGATTAATGCAATTGCATCAGAGCCCACAAAGACAAATATAGACGAGCAAGTTGTGCTACTTTTTCTCTCTTTTGCAACATTTTTTTCAAAATAATTTGTGTTAGTTGGGTTGAACATGAAAATAAATGAGATAATGGAGGTAATTTTGTATAAAAATGATTTTTATTCGGCAGGCAACGAAATTTTGTTGATGTCTTTATAATAAAAACATGAACTTGTAGACTGATTATAATCATTGTTGAAGAAATTTGTATATGAAAAAATGCGTAGCTCATTTATGAGTTGCCACACTTGAAAGACATCAAAGTTATGTTTGACGCTAATTTTTTAAAATGTACCTCAATTAAGACTAAGACTTTAATTGACTTTTTTGAACTTTTAGTTCAAAAACCTATAAAGCAAAATCCTAAGCCCTTTAAGCTACACTCACGTTATTTTTAAATAAGATAAAATTAGCAGGTAAAATTAATTTGATTTTGGGGTTGGAGTTGAAGTTATGTAAGTATGTTCTCTTATTCAATATCTCGCTAAAACACACATTCAAACTTTCTGTATAAAAGCAAAAACATGCTCCGTTAAATTAATTCCCTTATACCTGGCTTCTTTGTGTTGAGATAACCACAATTTCATTGAAAATATTTTCTTTGTACTAAAACCCATAAAGCTGTTAGTAAATTATTTGCAAACTTTGATACCAAACATAAAATTACTTGTAGGTAAAGAACTTAACATATATAAGCTAAGATAAAGGTACAACGTAGGTTATTATACAGATATTTTAGGATAATTTTCATACTTGAGGCAATTTCTTCCTTTTCTATTTCTATAGAGAGAACCTATTCAGACAACCGCATGTTTATGTTTAGGTTGAAAAACATAAGTTTTTGTATTTTTACATTTATGAAAGTTCACTGTTCAAAGGTTAATAATATAAGATAAGCTATTTGGAGGCATTATCATATTACTATGTTATATAATCTTTTGAAATAATGAAAAGTTATTTTTTGCACAATTCTTTTGAATATTTATAAAATGTTTGAGGACTTGAGTTGTTCACAAAACGAGTAGGTGTGCTGAATATAAATATACTTACATACATATACTGAGCATTTAGAGACTTACCCAAGCCTAAGTGTCACACTGTCGCGACACGACACCCACACAAAATGCAACTAAGTGTTTTTTTTTTATATGAAAGCCCTTGTTGCCGTGTGTCCTATTCTATGCCAACTTGGTTATTCTCTAGGTGCTGTCCTCTTGCAAGAAAAAATACACCTCACCTTATCCGTTGGGACAAGGCAGAAGATTGTACGTTCCCTCCCTTTCCCTTACTACAGACTTAGCTACAGCAAAGGTCAGGAGTGTCTCTGTAGGGCAAGTATTGGTTTCGTTTCAAAAAAAAAAATTCGTGGTTTTAGTCAAAACCAACATTACGATACTGGGAAGACTAAAAAAGTGATTTTCTACATGCCGAACGTCGGTTTGTGCGTCTGTGCTACCGTGCGTCCATCTGTACACATTTTCACTGGCCAAACGCGTGAACGGATTTTCTTCAAATTTAGTAGAGATGATCTTTATTTTTATGTAATTTCGAAAGCTAGTTTTTTTTTTTTTTGTTTTTGAATATCTCATTTAAAACACAACATTTTTCAGTTATTCGAGATTTCTCGAAAACGGCTCTAACGATTTTGATTAAACTTTTTAATATGATTTTCTCAATAACGATACATTTTTAGAATTAAAAAAAAAAAAATCTATTGAGCCGTTTTCTTAAAAAAATAGTTTTTTAATAAAAAAAATGTCAAAAAAAACTTGGTACGCCATTTTAAAGATACCCATTATTAATCGACATCTAAAAATTAAATTTTGAAAAAACAAAAACCAATGAGCCAATATCGAAAAAAAAGTAAATTTAAAAAAAAATTCTTTTCAAAAAATTCCTTAAAATGTTTTTTTTTTGTTTTAATGAAATCAAATGACACTTAGTTTGGAGCGCAAAATAATTTAAGATGACGTTTATGTCAGTATTGAATTTTATTTTTTTTTAAAGATTTTTCGTATAAAATTATTTATATATAAAAACTATAATATAAGAGCTTTTAACGTACACAGTAGCTTTGACCCTTAGAGCAAATATATTTCATAATTTTTAGCATGATAAAAGCGTTTTTTTAGTTTTGTAATTCATTCAAAATAATAAAGGGTTTCACCGTTTTCAAATTGGCCCATTGCTTTTGCGACAGTAATATTCTGGTTTCTAATAAACATAAAAAATTTTATAATTCTTTTAATACAATTATAAATGATATCTGCAATGTTTGTGTGCATTTTTGAAATTAATTATTCTGTTTTTTGTTCTTCAGAATTTTTGCATCACTGAATTATTTCTTTTTTTTTAATCTTACAATACTTAGGGATTTTTTGTTGCCAGAAGTTATATAATATTTTCTACTAAAAAAAAGTATTTACTTTTACGGTGATGTGTTTGCAATACAAAAAAAAACGTCGGTCACTGTGGCGTATACTTGTTTTTTTTTATTTTTTTTTATTTTTTTGTTTTTCTCATTTTTTTCTGGTTTTCTTAGAGAAGGGTATGACCATTTACAAATAAAACAGGTTGACACCATGATCTAAAATAATTGGGTAGTATATATGTTTCACATGTGTCACTCCTCGTCCTCGTGTATTTGATGTCAATTATGCACGTGGTTCAAAATTAAACTATTAACCTTTGAACAACAACAACAACAACAACTTGGCTAGAGTCATAGCTATTTCAAGGGTGCCAATGCTCTCCCCAGACTCCTTTTTCCCGTCAATTCCATTATGTTTGTGGTGCTAAGCCTTAAAGTTATTCATTTTCATGTTTCTTTCCATACTGAAGACTTTAAAAAATTTAAATTAAGCTGTTAAAATTATGGTATTATTATTAGCTATTAATTTATCTAATATGGAAAATTCTAAACAGGATACCAGCATCATCGGTTTCTTGTACAAAATGTTTAAATTTACGGTTGAAAAAAGTATTTTTGTCAAAATCGAAATTTGGGGCGATAGAACTGCATTTTTATGTTTTTTTTTTTTTACTATTACTTGCATATTAACTTTACCACGAGCAAAACTTGTTAAAATAAAATTAGATGAAAAAATATTATTCTGTAAGCAATAATTTGTATTTGTAACCCTTTCTTTTCTTCATCAAAAAAAATATAACAAATTCATTGAAAAACTGCAACTTAAAAAAAAACCGCAACAACAATACCACAAAATCTAAAAAATAAAAAAAAGTAAAAACTTTGTTTTTCTTTTCTTTTCATTTTTTTTTTTTTATTTTTTAGTAAATGAGGTACTTAGGACTTTCACTTGGATTGATGAAGTGGTTGTGCTGCGAAACTTCAATAAGAGGCAAAAATTGAAATTGCCCTTTTGTAAACATTATACTTTCCATCCTCAAGCTATTTTATAACATTATTTGTTTTTGTTTTTTTTTTTTTTTTGTTCAAAAGGGCAACACAAAATGCACTGTTATACTTTTATTTTGTGTCAAATATCCTCGAGGAGTAATAACAATTTTTATAATTAAGTTTTTTTACATTGTTTCCAACAAAAAAAAAAAAAAACGTGCACTGATTTTATAAAAATAAAGAAAACAGTCACTAAAAAAGCTCAATCAAAGCCTTCTTCTTACTGGTAAGCATTTTAGGTTTTAGCGAGGAAACATCCTTTGCATATTCATGTAATACAAAAGCATATATAATATCCTGTGTGATGTGTTCGGTCTATGTTATTCTAATTATGTTCCAACGCAGGTGTGAATAATAAAATAATTATGGAACGTGCTTAAATACAACCAGTGGGGTGTTGGGTGTGTTAGTGTAATTGGTGGTGGTGACAAGAATGGAATTGGATTTTTTCAAAGTGGCAAAGGGAGAAACACACTTTTTTTCTGTAAATTACAATTTATTTTTTTTCTCCTGCAAAAATTTCTTCTTAAATTTAAATAAAGAAAATCACTGTCTGATTTATAAAAGGACGAAATGGGTAATTTATTTGAAGTCATTAAGACCTGAGACATAAATTACATTTGTGTTATTTTTTTATTTTCTTCTGAGAAAGAATTGGAAAGAAAAATAAATAATTTACTCACTTTAATACGAGGTGTTTTATGTTTATTTAAATTTTAAGATGGATCTTTTGGTAACTACCAGAACAATGGCTGGGATTTTGTTTATTTCGAAAGAGCTAATGGAACAAAACAATGATTTTATTGTGCTGAGAATGTTTTTAGAAACAAAATTCAAAAGAGGACACAAATACAAAATAAACACAAGATGTACTATCTATTAGCCTAAGTGGGAACGAAATTGTGTTTAGAATAACACATTGTAAAATTCAATTAATTTTATTCACACCAGATGACATGTTAATTTTTAACGAAAACTTGTAATACTCATAATATACTTGTTTATTTTTAATTTTATGAATTTTACTTGTAGACACTCTACATTTCTGTTCATACTTTTAAATAACATGGAGTGTTTGCTTGAGTAATCTTATGCAATACCTACTTAGGTCAGGTTGATGGCTCGATAGTTTATTGTGTTACTGTCACACTTATATCAATGTAGACCAATAGAGTGGCTGGTTTATGTATATTTTTAGTTGAATGAAAAGAGAGAGAAAACATTATAAATAATAAAAGTTATTTGTTTTATTTATTTTTAAGCAGGTCAAGCAGAGCTTCGCCCAGGTACAACAGTGGGCTCATCAGTTAGATGCTGTTGTATCCATTCTAATAAGTTACTTCCTACTTATTACTTACTACTACAGTCTGTCAAAGCTTTTCAAATCCAGAAATCTTACCATAACTTCAAAACTGCTGCTGTACAGGACCATGGTCCTGCCAGTACTCATGTATGGATCCGAGACTTGGGTGCTTAGCAAAAGGCACTGTGACCTCTTAGCCGCGTTCGAGAGAAAAGTCTTACGGAGAATTGTTGGCCCCATATGTGAGGAAGGACGATTCCGGAGACGGTACAATCATAAATTGTACGCAATCTACCTTGAAGCAGACATAGTGACAAAAATTAAGCTCGGTAGACTCCGGTGGGCAGGACACCTAGCTGGTATGAGCGAAGAGGAACCTGCTCGGAAAGTCTTTTGTGGTACATTCTATGGTAGACAGCAGCGTGGTAGACCATGCTTGCGCTGGAGAGATGGCGTAGACCAGGACGCCCGAAGCCTTGGGGTGCGCAACTGGATGTCGTCGGCTCGAAACCGGGATGGAGAGACTTGTTAAAAGAGGCCAGGACCGGACCCCAGTTGTCGAGCCGATGATGATGATGACTTGTTATTACTTATCTTATACCAGTAGATGCATGATAAGGTATAGATAGTGAAGAGATACACGAATCTCTTCGTCAATATGTTTTCTACATAAATCCATACTGATCACTTTCATTTTTTTCCTAAATTAACCTACTAGCTTGTGTCCGCTCACAGAAGAGAACAGAGATTTATTGTTCAATCCTACAGTTCTGTTAGTCTTCTGGTTATTGAAGTCAGTACATTTTCTTAATAATAATAACTTACTGAATTAGCCAGTCATGTCATTGAAAGCGGTCACTCTCTAGATTTCGATGAAGTCGGAGTCCCCTAGACTGAGAGACAAACGTCCAAGTAATACATGCTCGAAACACTGCACTCACATCATTAACAACTTTAATAACATGAACCGCAAATTGGACCAGAGTATACCAAACAAAGAGTAGGGACACTTTCCTAACGGCATGCAGCGACATGAAATTTGGTACACTAAGTTTTTTTAAAAGCGGCATGAAACTATCTCTGTTTTTCTAATGCGCTTTTTTTCTATCCTTTTTTAGCGTGTCTCTACTCTTTAAAAGACATATTTATTCAGGCTAAACGAAAATGTCAATTTTCTTTAAACTTGGTATAGGGCTTGGACTGTCCAGAGGAGTTTTAGGAGCTAATTTTTGTCTTACCAAAAATAACGGTAGGTACCTGCTGGTTGCAGAAAAACTTAGTTTTCTCAAAATTGGCTGCTACGATTTCGATAAAAAATATGATTTGTTTTTAACCCATATTAACAATTCTTGCCATGGAACGGTTTTTTAAAACTTTATTTTCACAATTTTTCTTACAGGAAGTCTTTTAAGTTGTCGTAATAAAGCTTGGTAACAAAATATTTGAAAACAATTTTTTTTTTGAAAAATAATTATATCGAAAATGGGTCAATGATTTTTTTTCCCAAAAAAAACTGGTTTTCAGATGTTAAAAAATAATATCTTAAAAATGGCATACTAAATTTTTTTTTGAAAAATCTTTTGAAAATGTTATACCTATCTAATAGTTTAATGGTTGTTAAATAGTTGTTTTTAAAAATCAATAAGTTTTACCAAAATCGTTCGAGACGTTCTCGTCTAGCTTCTTATAACTCAAACCCGTTTTATCTGATACCTATAGAGATTAATTTTAAAGTTTAAGAAAGGTTTTTGCTTATTTTTTTCTAAAACTGGAATTACAAAAATTAGTTTTCAATTTATTTCTCCACAAACCTAGTGGTATCGACTTTATGTGGTGTATGCATAAAATCTGAAGAAAAACTAGAAACATTTTCTGTGTTGTTTTCTTTTTTTTTTTTGAAGTGTGCCATAATGCCAACTCCGCCATAATGCCCAAACTTACCCTATACTTTGGACATTTTTGAACTTTTCTTCATTTGTTTTTTGAACCAACATGAAGAAATCTGATTCATTATTTCTTAAGTTGACAGAATATTTTTTTCTGTGCCTAAATCAAAAATTGAAAGTGTCTTTCATATCTTTCTATTTTCCTTCAAACAAATAACGTGTAAATAGTTAGAAGTTAGTAAATAATTCTCATATTATGGACTCATCATTTCTACGACCGATATGAAGTAACATTATAGAATTCCAATTCATGGACTTTGATTCTAAATAATATTGTCAAGTATTCGGTAAATTTAATTGCAAATCTTTTCATCAATACCATCCCCATTTTTCTGCCTGAAAACAATTGGTAGTTCTTAGATCGTATTAACTTAGCCCAGTTTTGAGAAAACTTCTTGATACTAAATGCCATTATTTGTAGAAAATAAAAAAACTTCACAAAAAAAAATATATTATATACTTACCATAAATTTCCATTTAAATCATTGATATTCCAAACGAATTTGTAGAAAAAGTCAACCAAAAATTAACCTTGATGTCGGATTTAAACCACAACAATATCGTTGAACTTTGAAAATTACAAAAGATATTTGTTGAGTTTGTCTGCTTCATTTTGAATCTAAAAAGCTAAACTGTTCCCTTTTGTATTGGAGTATTCCCTTAAATGCCATCAAATAACAGAACATATTTTCAAAAGAACCCATTGCAATAGGTAAAGCCATTGAGTGGTCTACTCCAGAAGTTTATTAAATATTTTGTCTGACATTCAATTACTTTGCAAACCATAGTCATGTTTCTCTGATAGTCGAAAAGGTACGTATTATATAGGCAGGTAAAGGAATAGTAGTTATCCTGTTTCGGGTATCCTTTGAATGAAGTGAAAATTTCAATTTACGAATTGTAGCTATATAAAGGTGTATTAAGAGAGATAGATGCTGATAAGGACAAACTTTCTCATCGTTTTTGTGTTATTATTGGTAAGGTACCAGACACACCAGAGGCAAGAGAGGCATTCTGTGAAATTCAGATAGGTAGATACATAGATACCTTTAATGCATTGGCACTCACTCAAGATAAGCTGCATTGCATAGAGAATGTAATTCATCTTCAATCAATTTCAAAGTCTACGTTTGCGAGCTAAAATTCGATTAATTCTGAGGAGGTTTTAATTTGAAAATTGTTCGAGAGGTTATGAAATTCATGGACATCGGGGCTTATAGTATATTTTACTATATTTGCTTGTATTGAAAGATGCACCAAGGATATCCCATCAGGCTCTTCGATTTATCTATCTCAACCTCAAATTTAATATTTTACATTCTAGTTTACACAAGTGGGTGTGTTTTCCATACCAAGCCAATAGCCAAGGTGTGTGTTTTATGGTTCAAAACGCACTTAGTGAGTTTTGTGTTGTGTTTGTTAGTTTTTTTTTGTTTTTTTTTTGTTTTTACTTTAAGTACACTCACTCGAAGGATGCTCGAAGGTAAAATTTTCTCTGAAAAAACTTTACTTCACAAACAAAACCTTCGACTTGCATAAACAATCAATGCCAGGGCAGGAGAAAATAAGAAAAAAAAAAAAACCTTCTTTCGGAATATGAATTCAACAGGATGAATAAGTGAGAAGCTTCCAGTGTACTTTTTTTCAATCTGATGGATATCCTCTGGCATTTATTATTCATCTTTGGTGTGTATGTATATGAAGGTTGGTTGGTTACTTCTTGTTTTTTTTTTTTTTGTTTTGTACTTTTTCATTTTCATTTTTCTTTTATTTTAAAAAATAATTTCTGGTCTAGAAATACAAACAAAAGGTGTGTTTGGTAGAAATTAGTTACCTGAGGGTGAATTCTATACCTTTCATGCGGGGGAAGCAATTTCTTATTTTTTTTTTTTTTTTTTTATGGGCCAATCTAATTATTCTGATATCTGCGAATCCTAAATTAAGACTTGCAACATGGGTTTTTGATTAATTTTAATATTAAAGGCGAGAGTTATTAAAAGTTGTTGGTAACCAATTTTTTTAAGCAACTTGAATTTTTTTAAAACAAACTGACCAATTTAGAACTGAAGTTGAGGATATAAAATGCACAACTGGGTCGCACGTTCTTACCCATGCGTTCAAAGAGCCTGTGGTCATTAAAGCCTCATTATGTACATTTTTTTTTTTGTCTAAATAAATAATTTAATGAGAAATGTAAGAAAAATTTTAAATTCATTTATTCATTCATTCATTTAAAAATATGAGTTTTTGAAAATTTGTAGAGCGATTTAAAAAAAAAATTGTATTTTTTTTTAATCCAAAATTTTTTTCTCATAAAATTTTGATGTCAAAAAATCTCAAGGCTATTAGAGACATTCCATAAAAATCGCTAAAGACATTTAAGAGTCAAAAATTAAAAAAATTGTTCTATGGGTACCGGTATCTGTTGGTAACATTCTTAAAAAACTTCTTTCATTTAAAAAGTACGATTACAAAAGTAGACACACAAAATTTTATCAAAACAGTTAGAGCCATTTTCTGAGAGATAACTTTTCCTAAAAGGTTTGGTAGGTACCATTTTAGTTTAAGTCCTGAAAAAATTTCTATATCCCCTCTAGAAATTTACCCAAGACACCTAACCTCCAAATTTCTATTATCGAATTGTTATGTCTGATTGTTATTTTGAGTTCTATTTTTTTACGAATCCTTAACTAGCCCTATGGTATCTTAACTATATCACAAGTAAAAATGGTATTAAGGACAAGAGAAGGTCCTTTAAACTTTTTTATGATTGCAACGAAGGTAGTGTTTTTGTTATGAACTGAGGCTAAATATATTAAGATTAAAATACAGTTATTGTAAAAAAAAAGAAATGAAAAAAAAACACCAAACGCATTTTTAGGATCGATTTTTCCGTAAATGACCAGATAAACCAAATTAAACTTCTGCAAAAGATTTTGACTTAACTTAACTCGAATCTAGAATCAATATTGTTCTTTCGTACAAAGTTTTTGAGATATCGAATTTGAACTTCACAAAAACACTGTTTTTGTGATGTATTTGGTAAACATATTTTCCAAAAGACAAAAATAAAAAAAAAAACAAAAAAATTAGTTTTTTGACATTTTTGACAATATTTTTGAGGTTATTTAGAAAAATTGTGTGAACAAAAGTTGTAGATCTTTTTACCACCTATAACTCTTGCATAAAATTTTTTTCGCTACGAGTCCTACTTTAGAAAGAAATCGTAAAAATCCACAATTTTCAACACCCACCCCACTTTTTCGCAAAACCACCCCCTATCCCCCAATCTGTTAGTGGGCGTTTTATTCCCTTTCATATACTATTTTACCTAATGCTCGCACTCTTTTCATCATGTTTAGGGTCGTCTAATTATGTGTCATGCACTTTAATTATGTATACGAGAGGTCAAAATTAAAGAACATAACTTTTTATAGGAAATATATTATTGTCCTCTTTACTACCTCTGAACAAAATGGCTTTGTATGTACCTATAATAGTGTAGAACGCTATAAAAAAAAGTTTCATGCATAACTTTTATTTATCAAACGGTCAAGTTATTACAACAATATTTTCAAAACTTTATTAATCACCAACAGAAATTCCACATAAGAAGTCAATAAAAAAAAATCATTAATACTCCTGCGTATAAATTAACCCTAAAAAAAACTGTTGGATTCTTAATAAAGAACTTATAAAACTTGACTTGCAGTTTATATCTGTTCAAAATATCTCCTAACAATAATAATTATTATAGCAATAAATTCTACAGAACTTTTATTTCAATATTCGCTTACTTTCCTGCCACCAAATAAAGATAAATTATAAAATATCCATCCCCAAGGATATCAGTAAGAATAATTTCTTCCAAATTACCAAACAACACTCAATGTAGTTATTCTTCCAACTTCTAACTGCTGCTTAACCATAGAAATACAAAAACAGCACCATTACATCACTTCTCACTTCAACTTGCCTCGCTGCGACTGTCGATTTTTGCTACTTCTTCCATCTTCTATGTCAAAACCATCGAATTTTACTCCTCGGAATTAATTAAACGCCTATTGGCAGTATTATGGGAATAAAACATCTGTTGAATATTGATATTCGTGGCAGAATAAATTTCTATATTCCTCATGGTTGTGGTAGGTTTGTATAATTTGTTGTTTTTGGTATTGTTGTTGTGGGTCTTGTTGTCAGATCTGGATCCTTCTTTAACTCCAACGAGGGTTGAACAACTGATAGTTTCCGCAATTTATGGTTTCTATCGGCTGCTCCTCTGGTCCTATGTATGTGAGACTAGAGGGAACTGCTTGCGATGTTAGGGCTCTTTTTATTGCAACATTCAAGGAGTGATGTAGTGCCACTGTAATAATACTTGACGGTGTTGGTGGTGGTGGTGGTGGTGGTGTTGTTGGTGTGGCCTGGTTGTATCGATAGTGATCTAGAAACACATATTTATTTATTTTTTTTTTTATTTTTTCTGTTATTGTTACTTTTGTTGTTGTTATTTTTAGTTCTAAGGAAGAAGAAAAGCTTTAGGGAAATCGTTTTTGTAACAGGAGCGAGGATTTGCATTGTATTAATAAATTATTTGAATTCAATCGATTTTGTAGGAAAAATAATAAACGAAACCATCAATTTTTTATTGCGACTTCGTGTTTGCGGGACATTAGGTTATGTATGTTGATTGTTTGAATTTTATATTGCTTCGCTAAAAATAATAAAAATATTGCACTGTGTTATGATTTCTGAAAAGAAGCTTAATTTAAAAAAAAAAAAACCGGCATCAGTCTTAAAAAGTGGCCACAAACAAAAATTGCTAGACTCAAAGCTTAGATGAATCTAATTTGAGGCCATCTCTGTATCCGGAAAGTTCGAAAAGTTCTTGCCACTTGACAGCAACTTGGACTAAATTTAATACAAATAAAGACGTTTTCCAAAATGAATAAGACCGAACCGCCGGTCGTGGTGGCACCCCTAAAACTGTCTAACTTAGAGCTACGTTCTTGTGCTCAAATTCGATTCTTCGGAAAATGTCTTCGAATTTCTAGGAGCTGACATGGTTTCAATAACATACCGACAAATAACATGCTACAAACGCTTTCTGGATTATTCAGAAGTGGATAGGTTAGAGTGATTTCCCTTGAAGTGTGTTTTTGCAAAGAATTCTAAGATCCTGTCAGTTATTCTCTGTACTTTTTTGTTTAGGCGTTGGTGTAGTGTGCGTGGACGGGGAAAATTACTTACTTTTACTGAATTAAATTGAAGGGCTGCGGGACAGAACGATCGATTCTCTGTAATTTCAATTTTAAGCTTTCAAGTCTGAAAAACTGGGCTCAGAGTAAATAATTTTCAATTTCAAGAAAATATAATGTTTTATTCCAAAAAAAAACATCTTTGTTCCCCACATCTTGGTTCAAAATTTTGGACTCTGTTTATTTATAGCTGGTTTTTGCTCAAGGTTGTGTGTTGTGTGTCATTATTCTGCGAAGTGATTCTTATTTATAAGGCCTATAATATGGCACAATTAATTTCCATCGTTTCCAACAATTTTTTTCCATCGTGAATTTCAAATTCTTAAAACTCAATCTCTTTGGTAGTCGTAGTAAGTTATGACATCGATATATATTCATGTTCCTTTTATAAAAATATTTTAATCAAAAACTTGCAACACAACACTTTATTTCTCATGTGAGTGAGAATATGTATTTTAGTTTTTGATTTTGTTCATCAAACATATTTTTTGTTATTTAAAAACAACAAAGTCATTAAAAGTTTAAATCCTGTTAGTGTTTTGTTCATTAAATATCAAACTATCCTGTGGTTTGTTCATAGTTCTGACTGCTTTCATGATTTATGACTTAATATCCTTTTTGTTAGACCACCAAACTTTTCAGCATTCTATCAATGCAGTTAAACCTAATGGAAGTTACATGCATATACTACATTACAGTTTGTATTAATGTTACATTGTTTCGGGGATTGAAAGTAACTATGTATTACGAGAAAAGTTCTGGAAAAAAAACAACAACTTTCTAACCCTCATCGTTTGTTAGTTTTTTTTTTTTTTTTGTAATCTTTTTTTGAGTTAAAATATAAATTTTTCAATTATTGTCAGACAAGTAAAGTTTTGGGAGTTTTAATTGACCACAAAATATTTAGATGTAACTTTGGAAAAACTAAATGGATGTGTGTTTCTAATAGTGTATGATGGTAAATTAAAAAAAAAAAAACAATGTAAAATGTTTTTTTTTTTTGGCAAATTGTGATTTATTTTTTTTTATTTTTTGTTGGCAAATTCCGATCATTTTGGAATTACATAGTTTATATGATTTTATGGAAGGAAACAAGTTAGCAGAAGCGTAAGTAAAGGCTAAAGGGTTGCCAGGTGTCATCAAACACAAAAAACAAAAAGAATTATTAAAAATAAACCTGATGAGATACAAGACTGAACATTGGTACCATAATAGGTTTAGTCAATATCAGAATGTAAGCAAATTGGCAGAAACGTGGTGGGTGTTATAGGGTTGCCAGAACTCATATATCAAAATAGAAAAATTAATAAAATTAATTAAGAAAAAAAATCTTGGAATGATAATTGGAAAAACTAGATTTGGTATATATATGTTGTACGCAAAATATCGGCAGAGGTGTAGGTGGATTGAAAAAGTTGCCAGAAAACAATTAATTTGAAACCTTTAAAAAAATGTATTACAAAAACTTTAAAAGGTACAAAAGTGAAAATTTATATCCATATAGTTGTTGCCAATATAATTAAGAAACAAAATTGGAAAAGGGTTGCCAAAAATCAGCAAAGTACAAAAATTAAAAACTTCATAACAAATATGTCTGATTACATACAAGGTTGAAAAGTCGTGTTATTTTAGCCTTAAATAACGTTTTTATCAAACGAGATTGCCAGAAGAGTAAGTTAATTAATAGAGTTGCCAGAGTCATCAAATCAAAATTTATTTATTTAATTTACTAAGAATAGAACCTGATGAGTTACGAAACTAAATTTTAAGGGATACAAATTACAGAAATGTAGATTTCAAACAATTATTACAAAATAACAGTATAAGATAAAAAGTTGAAAATTAATACCATAACAGACTTTATAAGATTGTTGATGAAAAAAATCGGCAGATGTGTAAATTGAGTTTTAGGGCTGCCACATTTACAAAATATCTGATAATTGTCCCAGCTGGGAAGCGCCCAGCTAATTATGACTTTAGTTAATATGTTATGATTTTATGTAACGATAAAGTCTCGCAAAAAAAACAAACAAAGTTCATTATAAGTTTGTCTATCTTCTTAAATCAGTTTTATTATAAAGAAACAAAATTATAACAAAATGAATAAATTCAAACATTTCCCTTGTCACTATTTAAATATTCATTTGAAAACCATAATTGACACTTTCTATTGTACCTAGTAAATCATCGTGTTAATAACAGAATCCTTAAACCCACCGAATAATAAATGGACCTTTATTCAAGTCAAAACAAAAAAAAAAAGTCTTTTATTTAATTTTTTAACATCGTAAAATACATATATTTTAACGGGACATTTTTTTTACTACAAAATGTGATAATAAAGAAATCCCTACCCGAAACCGTACTCATCATTTCACACAAAAGCTACCTTTTCTGTCACTTGTAGCAGTCAAATGACCATTCAACAAAAAAAAATAATAAAAATAGGGGTAGGTATTTATGTATCTAACCAAAAACATCAGAACCGATTGTATCTGATAGAATCGTTGGTCTTAAAAAAAAAACTCAGAAAATGAGTAACATCCTGTGCGAACATTTTTTCTTTTTTTATATTTTTATGCATTCATCAATTCACACAAAAATATAGTAAATTCATTCTCATTAAATAAATAACAGCGAGTCGTTATCTTTTAACCTATATACACTTATACAGTATTCAATGCACACATAACAGTTTATGTAGGTACTTTTGAAATGTTTGTTATTGTTATGGAAGGTAATTAATGTGGCAAGTATCTTTTAACTATGCATCTCTCGGTTTTAGTATCTTTTTATCGGAATCGTTTTGTTTAATGCTTTTCGTCGGTTATTAAACTTATATAGAAATCATCCATTATAAAATAAACAGCTTTGAGTTAAGTCTTTAGTGACCGAAATAATAATAATAATTGTAATGATTATAATTTGTTGAAACAACACATGCTGTTTGTGTTCTATTTAGGTATTTTTTTTTGTGCTGCATTTTGAACTTCCTGCATTTATTATTTATTGGAGTTTTGTGATTTAATATTATGTGAATTATGGAACGTGAAGTAAAATATGTTTTTTTTTTTTTTGATAACTTTGTGCCCAGTTTGAATTGGGAAAAAATCAATAAATTTGCAAAGCAAGGGGATAATTTAGTTTTATATTTTATATTAATATTAACGTCGATTAATAAAACTAAATTAAGAAAAATCATTCAAGCACGCTTTCAAAAAATCGATTTTAAACAAAGATATTTGATACTTCTTTTAAAAATCCGATTTTTTTTTTTTTTATTTGGATATAAAAATAATAAATTGCTGAAAATCTGTTGTGTAAAAATTGTCATCCGTTGAGTCTTGTACGAGAAAATCAGAAAAAAGGAAAACGGGTAGTTCGTAAATTAAACTAAAAAGAATTTTTTGAAGAAAATGCTAAAAAAAAGCTTTAAGCTTTCTTCAATTGTAGCAGAATTTTTGCTATAATCGCATCCCAACCCCGAAAATATTCATTGAATGTACACAGCCATCATAAGGCTTATCCTAAACAATCATAGTAAATGTACTCCTTCTATTTTCTAATATTTACAACTGGCTACAATGTAACATTACAAACTTCTTGTTTAGCTAAATTGAGATCAGAATTATCCCTAATAATAAATAATTCATTTGATAAATCCAAATCCTCTTATTGTTAGATAAATACCCACAAAAGTTATTAGAAACAATTGGCTTAGGAAAATTCTTCAAATTCCATGCAAACAACAAAACCAATACAAAATGTTCATAGGTAGGTAGTACTTGTGTGGGTATGTACAATAATTCGAACAAATTTCCTTAAACACCTTTTCATTTCCTTTTCATTTCTTCGATAAAGACAGACCAAATCAGACAGACATATATAATATAGAAAACGTTCAAAATAAAGTGTAATAATAGAACCTCAATATTATGGTGAGGGCAAAATCGTAAGGCGATTGATGGAAAAATAATGACCAGATAGTGTGAGCGAATTAAATTGTTCAACAGATGTGTGTGTTCACACATTAAGCTTAAATAAGCTCTGCAAATGGATTATTTCTCCTCTCCACGAAACCAAGGGAAGAAGAATTGATTCATCTATAGCTGCAGCTTCGACAATCGACATCAACATCAATAAAATGAGATAAGAAGATATTTATAAAGCCATTGATTTAGAGAGTCCCTCGAATCCTTATAAATATAACAATTCGTATATTGAGTAAAGAAAGGATATTAAATTTATTTTCGAAACATTTTAGTATTCCGTTTTTATTATTGACTCAAAATTGAAAAAAAAAAAAATGAAAAATCAGCTTATTGAATATTTTATTGTTCTTGTGGTGAAGATGATGGGTGGTACCTACGTAATAAGAGTATTTTTGCTTCTTATGTATTCTTTAATAAAAATGTACTGTACGTTTTTAAAAATAGTAATAACAATCAGCGCACAGTTGCATACTGGTCTATTTCTAATACACTGAAAGAACAAAATAGTTTAAAGATCAAAACATCGGTATGTTTTTGTTACCTATATTATTTATTGATTACGTTTCGGGTATTCGTTTAAGATTCCTTGTGTTCCACGTCTGATGGAAAAGTCAAAAAAAGTGGTTTTCATCATGTACTCCGTGCGTCGGTCTGTGCGTCTGTACGTCTGTACGTCTGTGCGCTCATCTGTAGACAAAAACAGCCCTAACGATTTTGATTAAAATTTGTGGCAAATAGTTAGAACAGCTTATGTCCATTTTTTTCGTTTCGAGTAAATTAAGTTATAATATTAATACTTTCGCACATACGCTTTAAATAAATTACAAGACTGGATCGCACGTACTTGCTCTTATAGATAAAGTGACTATATTTGCTAGGCCTTTTAATTTAAAAATTTGTAAATGCAGTTTTAGAAAAAAAAATAAAAAAGCATAAAATTCGATTTTCAAATGACTAAAACAGCTTCTTAAATGAATTTAACCTCAAAACAAAGTATGCAATTTGATTTCTTCTATAATTATACATTTTTAGAAAAAAATTTGAAAATCGTTAGAGCCGTTTTAAAAAAAAAAATACTTTTTCTGTATAAAATTTTGCAAGAACTTTTATAAAAAAAAATTGGTATGCCATTTTTATGATATTATTTATCAACACCTAAAAACTCAATTTTGAAAAAGAATATTAAATACATACATAGTTTTCGAAAAAATGATTTTTCAAAAGAAAATTTAATTTTTTTTTTTAAATCCAAGAAAAAATTTTCAAAATTTTTTTAATAAAAATTATGACGGCAACTTAAAAGCTTTCATATAAAAAAATGTTTGAAATTGATTGAGGCATGAAGGAGAAAATCAGAATTAAAAAAAAACTGTTCTATGGCAGGTAAGTACCGTTAATAATGGTTTTAAAAAAAATAGTTTTGATTTAAAGATAGACCTTATCCAAAAAAATGACAATGATTTTTTTAATCGAAATCGTAGTAACCGTTATTTTTGGTCCAAAAAAAAAATATAGAAACGTCTGGAACGTCTCTAAAAACGTCTCTAAAAATTGCCACATACCAAGTTTGAAGTTAATTGACCCATCCGTTTAAGCTGTGGCCTCTGATACAGACAGACAGAATTGTCGGAACCACTTTTTTCTCATTCTCTGTCATCGTTATGTCATGTTTGATTGTTATCTCATAAATACCTAAATAGAACTTCGCAAGCAAAAAAATAAAGTTTCGATATTACATAAAAATCATCTCTACCAACTTTTAAGACAATCTGTTCACGCGGTTAACAGAGCGGTTAACTGAGTGAAAATTTGTACAGATGGACGCACGGCCGCACAGACGCTCAGTGGTTTTCGTCATGCCGTCCGTCCGTGCTGAATAAATTTTAAATATTAATTTCAGTGTATTGCAAATCAAATTCTTCCTTTTGTAAATCAAATCAAAAAAATGATGATGTTATAATAAAAAGTTGTTTTTTTTTCAGTGTACTATTTTCAGCTTCTTCGACAAAATAATAACAGATATGTGTAAAACTTAATTGGAATTTATACAACACAGAATCTACTTTGCAATAAAACTATGTGTCACAATCTGACTTTTGAGTTTCATAAGATATGTGTCTTCTCATCTATATGTAGTTTGTGTTTCAACTTTATTCGATTTCATTAGGAAAACCTAATTGCTCCTTTTATTCAAATTTATTGCCAAACGCTTAAGTGATTTAACAGCATCATGCAGCTTGCACTGCAAACAGACAAACACACACACACAAGAAGCCACACCAGCCCTCCTCGTCCTCAGCATAACGAAATGCAATTTTCTGCAACAGTAGATTGAGATGGAATACACCAGCAGAGAGTGTTATTGTTTTTGTTGCAATTACAATCCAACCCACACGTTTATGTGTGCAAGTGAATTGCATACAGAAATAAGAAGAAATCTAGGCCCTGCTGGTCTGAGATAGAAGCCAACTCACGATTGAGCTATAATTTTGGTTGTCTCCATCAACTCCTTACTGAAGTTTATCTCTGACATTTTATCCTACTTTATAATGAATAATTTATCTGTATACTTGATACCTCTCTTCCATGGTTATATTCTCGGGCTCGTAGCATTATGTTGAAGTTGACTTCTAAAGGAATTTTCAAATAAGGAAAGTAGAAGAATACGGTGATGGGACATGTAACTTCTTGTAATACTAGATTTCTGGGTTGTACGATGGACTTGGAAAAAGAAAACAGTTTGAATTTTGTTTCAAAATATCAAGATGTCAATATGAATTTTGAGCTTCTTATATATTTTAGCCTAAATAGTCTGGGACATTGACGTTAAACAACTAGAAGGCAAATCTCGTATCATCGGGAGAATCTAATGTGTACATAATGAATAATGAATCAGTCTTATTTGATTTTGCTTTGAAAAACTTCTTTAGCATTCCTACATCGTGGTTATCACCCAAGTAATCACCCAAATTCAAAGAAGTATATGCAACAGTTATATACGATACGCTAGTGGAAATTGGACTTTCCCAATTGTGATTGACCGTTCCAGAAAAGTGGTCACAACGACCGGCTTGCGGTATAGGAAACAAAATAGATTTTTTACGGAATGGTGACTGTCAAATACGGTTATGTTGGAAGAAACTGAAAAAGGTGCCATTTACGTTTGAAACGGGAGTCGGGAATATTAAAAAGCAACCACAAAATTAATGACACCAGTTATTGCCAATATCATCTTTTAAAGCTGAAGAAGTGGGAACTGTTAAGAAAACAGTGCCTACTTCTTTAAATTAAACCGAGTGTTGTTAAACCTGACAGAGCATAACTCTTGCCAATAGCACTTTTTTAATGGTTCCGTGTTTTAGTACCATATACCTCTTTGTGTTGCGGAATAATTAAGTGGGATGCTGGCCAAGAAAACCAAACTGGTAATCACTCAACAGTGCAGGACTGTGATGGACTGTTGGTCATAGAACTACCCTGGAATGCTTGCTCTGCTATTGTCCATCTCTTTCCTTGCCGTTTACAAAGATACTCATAAATCTAAAGTGAAATAGTTTAACTAAATATTTTTCTTCGTTAAATCAGCTGTAACTCATGCTGGCAAAATTTCTTCGAACTTGCTTACTTCTCTCAAGAAATAAGCGAAAGTCATTATTGATGATTACAAGACAAATTCAAATGCCAGTTTGCATACCAAGAATTATCGCTCACTTCTCCAAGAAAACTTTTAAACCACAACTCTCCAATTTGCCTAGACAGTATACGCTTTCGAATAAATTGAAAATGTTTGTTTTCATTGCAACATCCAACAGAAAACAAAAAAAAAAAAAAAACAAAAAAACATCAAAATGATGGCCACAAAAGTCATTAATTTTCCAAAATGCACTCATCCACTTTGCTCTTATTCTGCAAATACTCATCGTCCCGCATGGCACACCATACGCCACTCGAAGATATTTATCCGAAGAACAGAATTTCACGAAAAATAAAAAAAAAAACAAAAAAAAAACGAGTAGTCAAGAGTCACCATTCATTCATTCACTCACTCACTCATTCACCATTCATTCACCAGAACCAGAAGCCTGAACCATCAGTATCAGATCGAATTCTCGGATATGTGAGTTGACTTTTCGCTTGAAAAGTTTTAATATCAAATGATGCACATATTGCAGATACTCATTTCGTATTCCCTTTTCTACATGGTTAATTCGAAATGAATATCCCAAGTGAGTCCTGTGTGGAGAGAAGTAGTCCTTCTCGTCCTCGGTTTTTAGTATGTGTAGTTATAGTGAATATGCGAACGACACGCTCGCTGCTGCTGTTTCTGTGGGACAAGGCGCAGCAGCTAGTGTATAGCGTATATCAGTGAAATAGTGCCATATAGCCGTAGGTGAATACGGGTCAAAACTCAGAACTCGATATCAATGAGTTCCACACGAAAAATGCAGCTCTGCACTCGTGATGTATACTTGTATCAGTATCTGCTGTATATACACCTCACCATAATTGGGTTGTTTCGCTTGTGGCCATGAATAAAATATAACTTCGGTTGTCACTGACAAAGTATGGGGAGCTTACATGCATTTAAGGATACACGGATTTAAATGACGAAGACCAAGTATAGGACTTGTGCTAGGTTCGTGTTCGTATCCGTGGCCGTACCCGGGCGCCATCCATGCCAACTCAGAGTGCCGCGAAGTTACATGTTGTATCAGAAACTCACAAGTATTCGGCAGTGCGAATGACATGGATAAACACGGGGTATGCAATCAAAAGAATGTGTACTTAAGGATGGAATCGTTTTCGCTTTGGTACATGATGTACACTTTGCAATGATGGCAAAGGGTGCTGGGACTGGGACCGACAGAAACATCAGAGGGTTGGCCGGTTATAGTGTTGATCTTTCTCTGTGAAATATTTCATTGAAAATTTGCTTTTTTTTCTCTTTGTAGAAATATACTGATTTTGGGTAACTCTGGACATTCAGCGTTCAGGGTAGGATAAACTGATGACATTATATTTGTTTGTGATTTCAAAAATTCTGTAAACGAAAACAAACATTTTCTAATTAGAATTTAAACGAGGTTTGAAATTATTGCCAGCAAATCGTAGGGTTATTCAACTCTAATCGCGTTTATTTCACTTAAATGAAGAAGAAAAAAAGTTTTTTTCGACTAATTAATTAAAATCATGAAAAGCCTATGAACTTCACCCACGTAAGACTCTATCATTAATAAATTAATACATTAGATTATTACTTAAACATATGAAGGCATTTTGAGTCCATGGGGGTTCATGGACTTTATCAGCAATTCACGCATACCTCCGTCATTCCTTTTTTTGTTTATTCGTTCCCTTTTTCCTATCTAATAGTTTTTTTTTTTTCTTAAACTTTTTGAGGCCTCAGAGAGAGAAGGAAAGACATGGTTCATCATAATTTCGAAAGAACAAACTTCGATTACAAAAGTGGTCTTGACACCAAAATTAGACTGGTGAAATTGGTGATACAATATTTTATAACCAACGACAGATGACTCTGCTCTAAACTATAGGCAGTTAAAATATTTTATAATTGACGGACAGATGGATGCAATTCTTTAAACGGAAGACAGTCAAATATTTCATAACCAACCGATTAACAGCATCAAAAACTCAATGTACTAAGAAACTTTTCGCAGTTAAACAGCTGAAGATGGCGTTTTAATCCAAAATGCGTGGAAAACACTTGGTCCTCGAATGCTTATATGAGTTATTTTGAGAATGGCCAAGTGCCCAACATATCCGAATGTATTTTACTCCAGCAGTGAGGGTTTAAGCTTACATTTGAGTTACTTACAACTGAGTTTAAATTGTTTGTTTAACTCGTCCGGTATTCAAGTTAAATCGCAACTTCGATTGAGAGGTTCCCGTTAAAAAGTACACTAAGAAGATAAAAGAGTGGCTGTCCATTCTAGAATCCTTAAGTCTGCAAACAATTGAATTTCAAAGAAAATATTCATCAACATTCACTTAGTAATAGCACGTTGTGTAATTTTTGTTTGTTTTTTTTCGTTTCATTTCAGCAACGTATTAAGCTTCATGGTTTAATTCCCTAGCCATACGGTCCTCTCTTGAAAAACCTTATACATTGGATCCGCTCCGGAAGAAATTTCATGAGTCTAGACTCAAGACTAGACCTCACCACTGCTCTTAACAACCATTGAACCACCTTCGCACAATACTTCCCAGATGTCAAGAAAGCATTTGACAGAGTATGGTTTGAACCTTTAGCACTAATAATACGAATATTTTCTTTTTTTTATTTTCCAGAAACTTCTTCATACAAATTTGTTTTCAAGCTGGAGCTTCTTCATAGGCTCATAATAAGCTCATTTCTGTACAGCAACCTGACCCCCGACCAACTGATTGCAAGTGAATGCTCTACGCTGAGTATCACTGATCTACACCATATCGTCATCCCCTACGATTGCTGACCAAAAAGTCAAGCCAAATATCCACATATCGAATGCTACACAAAATGGGATTTGGGACGAGGCAGTTGGAAAGTGTAGGAGAATCACATCAACATAATTTTACGTTGCGTTTTTTCCCTCAGTGCACGTTAAAAAAATCACCTCAGCAGCTGTATTTTTAAAATATTTTCTGTTACTTTCCACTTTTTCGCAAACAATTAAGTCGATTTTATTGATTTTTGTCTTCAATTCTTCTTAAATTCCTATAGTTCCTTAAATTACTTCTGTTTATGTTATTTTTATTCAGTAACATCTCTGAAAATCACATTACATGGGAAAGTATAAAATTTAATAATAAACATAATCTCCCTTTCAGTCTGTTGTCCTTGATGTTAATATGTCGGCTAAATCCTTTTCCCTAGTATCAAATTAATTATTCTTTCTCATAACATTTATACCACAAATTACTCGTATATAAAAACGTTAAAGGAAAAATATAAATTACGACTGAACAGTGCTCATCATCACCAAAGTAACTTTTGAAGCTTAAAACAACTCTTTCTCTCTCGCTTACACCAAAAGTAACATTCATTGCTCAACTCATTATTATTATTATACTCGTAAATTAAGAACTCATAAATATTTATTTTAATTTGGTAATGGAGAAGAATTTCACTTTGTGGCATTTTAACTTTTCTTTTTGTAAGCAATTATTTCAAAGCTGTTAAGCTTTGCAGTGTTTTTATTATTTTTTTTTGATTTTTGTATATTTTTTTCAGAAAAATTTAACATTGCGTTGTATTTTGGTTAGAGAAAATATTTATTCCATCATTGTTCTTGATATTTCTAATGGTGCGCGATGGGTGATCCCATTTCCCCTTTATGACCCAAGTTTAAGCCTTTTAAAAATCTTTTAAAAGTTTTTGAAAAATCGATTTTTGAAAATAAAAATTGAAACTTTTCTTTAAAAATCCAAAACAATTTTTTTCAAAATTTTGAGATGGATTTATTTGAAAATTGCTAAGAACCTTTTCAGTACAAATTGTCATCGAAATCCGTCAAATAGTTTACGAGAAAATCATGAAAAAGGAAGGTATATGGGAGGTGCCGTTATTTACAGATGAACAAATATTTATTTTATTTCAAAAGTACCTACGCCCTTTATGGTTGTAGTACAGACAAAAATTTTAACCAAAATCAGTAGAGACGATTTAAAAAAAAAATAAGTCATATGGCAGGTACCGGTAACTTTGGCCTTAAAAAATATGTCCATTTCCCTTCTAGGGATCACCAAAAATCAGTAACTTCCAATTATAATTGGTATTCCATATAATTTAAGGAAATATGAAAATACCTAATACTCGTTTTTTTATAGTTGGTAAGCTTCGTAAGTCCCCATACTAAAATATAATGTTTTTCATTTATAAAACTCTATTTGGATATGTGGGTTGTTGAATGTGCTTTTATTTGACTTCATAATCTTAAGATCAAATGAGAATGTTCAACTACCATTTATTATGTAAAATTGGTTCACTATGGCGTATACGTAACATTTTTTGTCTAGAGAAAAACTTTACCAGTAATTATAAAATTTTCTGCTGCTGACCAATGAATCGAAGCAATTAATCTTTTAATTGCTATTTTTAACATCTAAGTAAACATCACAGAGAAGGTCTATTTTTTTTCTTTTATTGAATTTTGTAGGAAGTGACAATTACCTGGAATTTCAAATTTCTACGAGAGAAATAAAAATATTTCAATTACGTATTTTTGTAATTTTTTTCTTTAGTAAGCAATCCTAAAATTGAATCTTTTTTTCAACTTTCATAAAATTTTAGTTTGAAAAATCTTTAACTTTTTTTAAAAGGAACTCTACACTCTACAAGCTACATCAACGACCCTTTTCAATTAAGGAAGTTAATTTTTAAAGCCGCAATAAAACTCCTTTTTCGTTTCCCCAAAAGACAAAGATCTGCATGAAAATCAAAACAATACGGTATCTATATCAAGAGTTCATTAGGTCAGTGGATTCGTTTACTCAAGAATAATTACAGTATTGAATGAAATTAGGGTTGTTAAGGCAAATACAAATACATGTACATACCTACATAGTCTATATAGTCTACACATTACACACAGGCACACAGGTAGGTATGCATAAAATATTACTTTCAGTTTTGCAAGAGTCTAATTACTTCACGGTTGACTTTCTGACTTACATAAATGTTTACGGAGGTAATAGTGTGCAATAAAGTTGTTGTAAGGTAGTGAAATTCAGTTCATGAGGTTAAACTGTAAATATAAAGAGTTAACTCCTTGGCTAAGCGATGAATAAATTAAAGTGGTACCTACCCAATTTTATATATAATTTCGTTGAAAACCTATCTACCTACTATATCCCAACAGCTATAGGTACCTTTTTAAAGACAAAAATTAATAAAAAAAAAAAACAAAAATGGAATATTTTAAAATTCTCGGAAAAAATATTGAAAGTAAAAAAACATCAATGAAAGGACTCCAATTAAAAAGGATGAAGAATATAGTTTTTTGAGAATTTTTGATTAAAAATATTATTTTTTTACCTTCGCATATTTATGCAAATAAAGGCAAAAAATAATTAACAAAAAAAAATGTATTCGTCTTTGTCATGCTGTTGAAGGAAATATTTTTTTTTTTTTTTGTATTATTTTACTTTTGCGTGGTTAAGTAAGAGTTATGGAAAGATATTCGCATATATGTAGTAGGTACTGAGCGTGAGCACTTACTTTGCCATCGAATATCCTTTCTGCACCTTTGTTCTGTTTTAATTGCACGATAACTCTCAGTAAAGGTTCACGCATCAATGAAGAATACACGGAATAAAATATGTCATTGGCTTACCCTGGTTAACAAAGATGCATTATTCATGTTGTACTCTTGTACCTACCATACACAGTACACACCCCTATAATACACCGATACACCTTCTATATATAGGAACAGAGAACCGAACAAAATCCCGAATCAGGTGAAAAGGATACGACATGATGATGACCTGGTTTGGGAATTGCCTTCTGCAATTTCAAAAGGGAATTTAAAGTAGTTTTTCCTGATGATAGGGATGTAAATGAAGTTTTACGGAGAACGAACGAAAGGACCTTAATTTCTCTGTGTAAATTGTGCATAGGGATCGTTTTTCGTTCGTTCTGTAACCAAAATTGTGATTCCATGTGGAGAGGTGTTTTGTTTGAAAAATGAGAAAGGTTATATCTTTCTTACCTTAAATTTATGGAGTTTTGTTAAGTTCATGTACGTAAAACACATCCCTAGTAAATTTGTATTCTTCTAGCTTAGTAAAATCTTTAAAGCTATTGCATTTTCGAGTGTTTTTAGCGAGATATACTTTTCTATAGTTTCTAATAAGGCAAAACAAACAAAAAGAAAATTATCAAACACATAGAAGTCATCCGAATTCCAAACTAATTGATTAAGTTGTATTTTTTACAATGTTTTCATTTTACTTGAAACTGAATCTCTTATAATTAAGATTAAATTTAACATGCAAGGAGTTTGGTAAAAAATTGTTTTAAAAATCTCTTGTTATCCTCTATCACAAACATAAAGGGGATGTATACCCAAAAACAAGATCCCCAGCACTGATCTATATCTCCAAAAGCTATTACCCCAAGAACAAAATCCCCGAGCATATAATTCCCCAAGTTAAAATTCTTAAGCACAGTCTCACCATATATCGATTATACATTCATATCTATGAAATTATGGGTGCCGTGAAATAATGCCGAGCGAAATAACGCCGAAAAAAAAATTCGGCCGTATTGCGCTTTAACAAAGTGAAATAAAGCCAAATTTCAGCGTTTGGCCTTATTGCTCTTTGTCAAACTGAAATAAAGCCGATTCGGCGTTTTATTTTTTCAGTTGATTAGGAGTCTTTAATAGGCGCAGGAAAATGAGCCCATGGGACTTAAGTTGTTAATGGACTTATGTCCCACATTACTCTATAATTCAAATATGAACTCATGTCCCTAGGAGGGACATAAATTCATACTTTTTTCTCAATAAGACGGGACATAAGTCCATTGTTTTGGCTTTATAGTTATAAACAAAACAAAATTACAAAAAGGAAAGTTCAGTATAGAAAGGGTCCAGGGCCCTCACTTATGAGCGTATTAACAGTGAAGTATGTTTGCAACCGCCCTGCTTGGGATCACTATAAGATTTGGGTTGGGTGCGAGTTTGGGTATATGCTTTCAGTTTAAAAAGAATGAGGGCATGCAAGATTTTGTCAAAAGCTTTGCTAAGGTCAGTAGCCATAACATCAACTTCTTTCCCAACTTCCATGGCACATATAGTTCCAGAGACAAATTCTACTAAGTTTGTAGTTTGGGAGATCAACTCCCACTAAGGAACCCATGTTGATTGGGAGAGAAAATTTGCTTACAATAGAATAGCATGGGTTCATAGATTATGCTTTTGAAAACCTTAGGAATGCAGGAGAGTTTAGCAATCGGACGATAACAATTAGAAATATCTTTCTTAGGGCCTTTTTTATGAACCGGGATAATTTAAGAATGTTTCCAATGAGAGGGAAAGGTCTCTTAGGAGATTGTTTCACTCTTCTCGAGGGTCCCAATCACAATACATGCAGGCCTTGTTCTGCAATTAATATGAATCGGTTGAAATCAATAAAGACTAGTTGAAGACATTCAAAGCGTTTTTTTTTTATTATAGTAAAATATGTATGAATAGCAGAAAACTTCATCTGCTGATTTTCAAGCCAAAAATTAATTTTGTAAAATTGTAAGTCAGGATCATTCGTTCAAAATCAAAATGTCTTCATTTTATACTGGATAACTTTCTTTCATAATATTACCACAAAAAACAACTTCAATAAAAAAGATAAAGAAAACTATCTCTATAAAAACGCCAACAATAGAAATTTTCCATCATCATTCCAAACCGACAACACCCTAGTTCCTAGAACATATCTACCACAAAAAAAACTATTCACAAAAACTTTTTGCAATAAAACATTTTCTTTCGAAAAACCATAATGAACCAAAAAAGGATAGAGTTATGCGTTGATCTTTTGTCTTGAAAATTTGCAATAATAATCTGCGGTCGTTTAAGGCTAACCGAAAGAGAATGCAATTTCCTAAAAACCTCAAAAAAAACTTTGCATCTAACTATTAATACCAGCTTCGTAACTTATAACTTATTATGCAATGCAATTATGATTTCTCAAGTATCCATCCCTATAGGTGCAGCGCCACTTTCGCGGGCGTTGCTTTGTTCTCCTCAAGCTATACAAGCAAAATATTACAATTGCAGTGTGAATGATAACTCCATGAATAGCAATTCAGAGAACAAACATCAGGACAAAAGATACAGCACATTGTTGAAAGGGTAAAACTTTCGCCGCTGCCGCTAGAAAAGTATCGGTATCCACCAACAGAATACATGTATAGTGTAAGCGGGCGCTGCGAAATCGTAAACAACTTTATAGCCAGTGTTTCACTAGAATTTTGTTTACGACTTAAGTTTTTGAAATAGCAATAACATTCTCGAGTATTTAATGGTTATAAGGTGAGTCCTTTTCGCGCAAAAAGATAAAAAGTTTAATTTTTTTTATTTATTTTTTTGTTAATTTTCAAACAATCTAAACCAGGATATACACGAAGTATAACTTTGATGATGTTCTCCGAACGATGTCTTCCTCTCATTTGGAAGATAAAATGTTCTTGCCGAAAAAAAAGAGAGAACTTCTTGTTATTAACTTTGCCATATAATATCCTCGCCGACTCGTATGTATTCTTAAGAGTATTTCTTAAGAATTTTCCAAAAGTCCTTGATAATTTTCCTTGAAAAATCACACAGTTCACAAAACTTCTCTATACTTACCACAGAAAACTTTATGCTTCTATCGCACATCTAGCAAGTTGCTTGCCGTCTTGCCGAACAGAAAACTTCTTCCCTTCTTAATATAATTTTCCCTAAAGTTTTCCATTTACTTAAGGATATCGTTTCGTTAAGGTGAATTTAAATTCATTCATTTTGAAGTTTTTAAAATCTTTTTTAGGTTCTTTTTATTCGTTTTAAGCTTTTGCTTCAGTTTATACTTCGAGGTCATAGTAATTTTGGTTGGTGATGGTTGTGGCTGTTGGAAGAACTTCAGCTTCCAAAAAAATTATAACACTTACGTCTAACAAACCACGAAACTTCACCTTCTTTAAGATTTCCTCAAGAACAAAATCAAAAAAAGAAAAAAAAAAAAATTAACAAAAATGGCACAACATTTCGTTCAAGGAGTCATTATAATTAAATTTCATACCTACAAGGTATACGACGCGTACTTGACATCCCTACCAAACAGTCGAACAGGCGAAGAGAAAAAAGTGACAAGGAGTGTGTACTTTCAATTTCTTTTGGAAATTTAAAAAAAAAAAAAAGAAAGAAATACATTTCGTTTATGCGAACCTACTTAAGTGGTGAATTAAGAAGTAAAACAAAATTAAAAAGGTCATTTTGGCATAATTAAGGCGGAAATCAGCCGTTAGAGAGCCAAAGAGCGGTTGAAGCTTAGGTAGAAGTGAACATTTCATCCGTTACGGTGACCGTGAGCTGATGGCTGCTTTGAAGTGTGGCCGCTGACGACGATGAAAACGATGATGGTTGAAATGAAGATTTTCTTTTTTTTTTCTTTTTTGTCGGAAGTGGGTTAATGTCGTTAATGTTTTTTTCTTTTTCTTTCTTTAAATAAAAAAACAGACATTCGTTTTGGTGACAGTATATCTGTGACAAAAAAAAGACAGAAGAGAGAGGTTTGGTTTTATATTCAGGCTCTAAAAAAGACACTCATTAATGATTGATATCGATGTCAATTTGGCAACAAGTAATAACATTATTTCATTTTTTCTTTTTTTCTTTTTACTTCTTTCATTTGATTTTTACACTTAAAAATTAACCTTAAATAATTGAGATCATTTTTATAATCGGAATTCTGAACCTATAATGAATAACTTGTTTTATTTCTAAAGAGGTTTTTTAAAATTCGAAGTTTAGAATTTTGAAATGTTTTGAAATTGTATCAACTAACATTTTTGGAAATTGCCATAGATAGACAGTTTGTTCACGTATCAAATTGCCTGATTTTGACATCATTTAGTTTCTATGCTAATTTCAGAAGATATAATTAAGACGTAAAAATCGAACACAAAAATAAGAAATAAGCTTGTATTGCCATTTAAATGCCAAAGCTTTGGAATTCTGATTCGCTGAACAAGAAAATTGCATTCATTTATTTTTCCAAAGAACCGTTTTCGAGATATCAGCAAAAACATGTTTTTTTGTTGTATTTTCATAAATATTGATAATTTTTCTAATTTTTCTAATAATTCTAATTTTTGAATACTTTTACTTTTTTTTAAAATGCCTTTTAACTTTCACATTTATCGTGTGATTTTGATGCAGTGAAGCTTCATAGTTTTGTAAAATTATTATCTGTATCCGAAAACCTTAAAAGAATTTTTTTTTATTTTTGTTTCTCTCTTAACGGAACGATTAAATCAAATGGTTTTCCAAAAATATCGAAAAATCATGTTTTTGTACCCTTTGAACGGCTGTTTCTCAATGAGTTTTAATCCGATTAACACAAATTATAATATAATTAGAAAGAAAATATCTTTTCAAAAAATTTAAGTATTCAAAAATCAGAATTACCGTTAACGATATTCATACTAGTATATGAAAATTCAGAATCTGAATATGGCGCGTGGAAGATTTTCGAGTGCGAAAAAAGAGTCAAAAATCACATGTAGAAAAAATTTTGGCTTCTTGATAATGAAATTGTAGACGAAATCTAAAGATTAAATCCTTGGCAAATGGCTAGAACAGCTTAAGTTAATTTTTTTTTTTTTTTTTAAGTGAATTTTAATATTAAAACTTTCAAACAGAAGTTTTAAAAAAGAATTAAAGTTTAGTTTTAAGCACATTATATTAAATTGTTGTTTTTTTTTTAATAAAAACAATTTTTTTGGTGGACATTTGTGCACTTCAGTTTTTTTTTGCCTGAATAATTGGTGAAAAAATGGACTTATGTTGTTATAAAATGTGTTGATTACAGCTAAATTATAATGATTTAGTTCAAATTAGTTAAATTCTTAACATGCCTGTCTCACGTAGATGTACTTTCAACACATTCTCAAAGCCAACCCAAGTATTGTTTATTACTTTTTAAGTTAATTTCCGTACAAATTAAATAGTTCTTGTATTATTTGTAACTGGATCTAGAGAGCAAAACAGCGATTAAAAAAGAGCTATCCAATAGCTGCAAGTAGGTTGAAATCAAGCCATAGAAATTGGCACTTCTTCGGTATTACCAGCAGATTTTGATCTTATGTGGCAAATGCAATACGAAAAAATGAATTACAAAATATTATAATGTTTTTTTTTTCACAGTGAGGAACATTTGTCATCACAACACGTCAAAGATGTACAACTTCTAACGCAGGTAAAAAAGTGAGTACACACATTTTTCGGAATTAGTCTAATTTATCATAAAAAGTTTTGGTTAAAATCTATATATTATTTTTTTTAACATGACAACCCGAAAAAAATTACAATTTTGTCTAAAATATATCTAATGTAAAACTAGTATCACACGATTTGTGTAAATACTAAAATTTGTGTAAAAATTTGTGTATTTTGAACATAAATATGCACTAAAACATCTGAACCACAAATTGGATGGTAGAAAATGATATTTTAAACACGATTTGTGTATCATTTGGTGTCATCCGAATTATGGTTCAGATGATACACAAATTTTTATGTATACACAACTCGTGTGATCTAAACTTAATCCTTTTTATTCTTACTGGCTCGTAGTGGAAGACTTTTCGAAAGTTTATATAGAGTGTCATAATTTTTCTTACAAAATCTGCTATGGTACAAGTATTCAGCCTTCTATCATATTTATTTTTCTTTTTAATATTTTTTTAATTCTTCTAGTTTAATAAGTTCTGGTACCGCAACATGTTTGTGAGCTTCCGTGGCATATGTACTGTTTACTAAAAACCTTCTACACTTGTTCGATTGGATATGGTCTGATTAAGGTACGTACGGAGTACTTCCGTATATTCCAAGTACAGATTACAAATTAAATAAACTTTTCTATAAACTAATAAGCTTAGAGATGAACAAAAAAAAATAATAAAATACGA
The DNA here is from genome assembly GCA_948107695.1 of Meliscaeva auricollis. NCBI lineage: Eukaryota > Metazoa > Arthropoda > Insecta > Diptera > Syrphidae > Meliscaeva > Meliscaeva auricollis. Next base: position 15,175,305 of record OX403618.1, read on the forward strand.
AAAGAAAGTTCCCATCCCACTGCAACATATTTGTTGTCAAACAAACACTTTCCCCTATTTTCCTTTATTCAAATATCTAGAACATTCTGAATACAATTTGATTAAAATAATTCAACATATTCTCCACAAATTTCTATGCTAATGAGAACATCTACCTTCCCATTATCCTTATACTCAAATCCTAACCAAACTAGATCCCAACATACTTACCAAATCATTGATTTGCATACAAAACTTCAGTTAGCGGTAGAGACATTTAAGAAAAAAAAAAAAAAAAAAAAAGAGTCCTCCCCAGTCTTTCTGCCACAAAGTTAAATAGACCGAATTAAATTGAACAAGTTGAAATATTTGTATTTCCTCGAGGATTTGCAAATGTCGATGGGAAAGTGTTATCGTATCCTGATCCTCCTGATGCAGCAGTATGTTCTGCCACACACACGCATAATATATGCGACAGAGGATACAATTTGCTTTCATTATAAATTACCCTCTAAATAAGACCTAAGTGAAAGCTATAAAACTCGTTTGTCTCTCTCTCTCTTTCTCTCTCTCTATCTAATCTATCTATATCTTATAGCAGCATCATTTGAATCGCGAAGCGAGTATGGAAATAAATTGGTAACACATATTTCATAGACACAAAGTAGATACACCATAGGTAAGGCAGATGAATGATATTCCACCTACAAGAACTCCTCATACTTTGTCTCCTCAACGCAACGCCTCTCTAGAGAGGAAATAAATTCCATTGCTTCTGACAAATAGGCATGTTAGAAATCTTCTTCTTCTTCTTTGGATATAAACTCCTTGATAAACCTTTGCCTAACCTTCTTAGACAAATCACATTTAAATGGTTGAAAATGTGTCGTCTTCAATTCCATTCCCGGAGGATTGCTTTATCGTTGAGGCGCAAATTATTGCGTCTCAATTACCTTAGCCTATATATTATTATGTGTGATGTGATGTGTTGTGTGTGGAAGGCACAGCAGGAAGAAATAGCTTCAGGATATCACTTTCCTTAAGGGAAATATTTACGCACTTTGGTACATTCCCTTATGAGATATTATGTTTAGGTTACAAGTCTGCAAGATTGAAATTCATCAAAAGACTCTATTGGAACTGCTACACATATTTTGTAAACATATTTTATGTTTTGTCAAGATATTGATCATTGAGCTTTGTAGAGAATTGTACATACATATATCAGTGGCTCCCGCAAGGAATTCTGGGAAAATGCTATTTATGTTATCAATGAGTTTATAAACTAAGTTACTGTAAAAGTAAAGGATATTTGGTAAAATTAGAAATTATTTCTATAGAATTTCTATGACAACTCTTACCAAGCTTTGCTCTTGGATTATTTACTTTTCTCATGTCCATTTTAATGAACTGCCGAATAACAGATGCATCAATTTAGACTTCTTCCCAATGAAATTATACAAACAAAATATTCTTAGAAAATTAGCAACAGATACAGTAGAAGATAGGTTGTAGAAAAAAATATGAAGGCAACAAACGTTTTATTCGGTATTCACATTTTATGTCATGGACATAATCACTTTTTTTAGAAAAAAATTAAAATAGCACCACATTTTTAGCTTTAAAAAAAGGTATTGGTTTTTATTCTAGGTGTTGCCGTTGTGTTAAAATATTATTTTTTTTTTTCATTTTAAGTAATTTTTCTGAAAATTGCTCTTTCCGCAGGGAAAATAGACCCTCTTTTCGATACCAAACAATTTCTTATATTCAGCTCCCTTACAAATATTCGTTTTTTTTTTTTTTTGAGTCATCGTAGCCCTGCCAAACAATCCTGAAAATAAATACAACGAACAAAGTAAAAAAAGTGCCTTTCTTGAACTGTATTTTATTAGAATCAAGTCTACAAAATAAAATGCTCAAAATGTCAAGCTTAAGATTTGTTTCTAACAAACATGGACTTTGGTAACTTTTGAAGGATTTCCACAAGATCCCATAAGAGTAGCAGTTTTTATACCGGGCGGTGCCTTGAAATAAAGTCAAAAACGAAATTTTGGGCTCTATTGTACTGTTAAAAGTTCAAGGTTGCAGTTTTCTATTTTGTCACATACAAGTTGTTGATGCACCCGCAGGGCCAGGGCCCTCCACCGGTGAGTAGGAAGTACTGAAACAAACCGATGTTTAAAATCCTGACAACCCGTAAAGCGGATCACCCACAGTACCTACTGTGTGTCAAAAACATGCATACACCCCAAATCCTATAGTGACCCAAAAAAGCGGGGTAGCATGCCCCTCCCCAAACATATCTCACTTTTTGTGTGTTTCGAGATCTAGACAGTGCTACCCTTGAATCGAAAAAACCTTTCAAACAAAAAAAAAATCTTTAAACTAACATCGCACCTAAACCAAATCATGTAGTGTGTACAAGCAGGGGGGTTGGAGGGAGGCAGTATGGCCCTTCAAACATACCACACAATGATTTTAAGTAAACACATTGCTTGAAATTTAAAATCAAGTTGTATTTTTTTTTGTATAATCTTTGCTTCCCTATATTTTTTTCATTCTTGGACTTTATTTCATTTTAGTTTTGGACATTATTGCACTTTCAAGCGTGAATTAAAGTCCAAAATCATTTTTGACCTTATTACACTTTCAAGAGTGCAATAAAGTTCAAAATTTCGTTTTGGACTTTATTACATTGGACTTTATTTCATGGCACCTTTGTACCAGAAAGATTAAACTATTTTTCCATTGGTACCAATATTTGAAAAGAGAAGATTTATTGAAATCCTAGTTGTTCGAAACGGTTCCAAAGAAAAATATACATTGGGCTCAAATCAACAAACCAAATGTACAAACATACACCTACTTGGATATTCTTTTTCATACTAAATAAACATAATTTCATTCGGATTGTTCACAAATAAAAATTTATAATGAAATATTTAAATATTCAAGTCTGTTTTAAATTTTTAATTACTTTTATGAAAAAAAGTAATAAAATTGATAAAATTTCTGTTAAATTGTCTACCCAATATACCTACTGTTATTGCTGTGCTGTCTATTAAAATTGTAGACATATCCCCCCCCCCACACGTCATGCAAGATAGTTAGTAGAAATATATGACAATTTCGCCAACGGGCTTCATTATGCAAAAATATATTACACCAAAACAAACCATGCAAACAAAGTAATACACTCATAGAACGATATTTCGGTTTATGAATCTCTCATGAATATTTACGAAAAATAGCAACATTTACAGTATTTGTTGTGTTGCTGCAACAGCATCGTTACGTGCATACGCAACGCAGTGAAAGTTTTCTCTCTACCAAAATCGATGATTACAATAATTATGATGCCTCAAATGTATGCACAAAATCTAGGTATCTACATAAATTATTATTCTCTGCAAACTGTTTGGGCTATGGTCAAAGGCTGATGATGCTGTGGTGTTCTTATTTCAAATTTCCGATTTTAACGATTAACGGGTGCTCATTGGTGTGTTTCATCTGGGACATGATTCCGTAAAAATAAAACGGCCATTGATAGCGTCCAGATAGTTTGGAGAAAATTCAATTACGGAATGACCCCCCCCCCCTCCCCGATTGTCAAGGCTGTTCAAGACCTTGCAGTATCCTATTCTATGATTCTTTATGGTACCGTGATTGTTGTCTACTTTATTTACCGAAATCTTCTGGTGATAAAACATCTAGGGGGTAGCTTTAGACTGCACATCGGGCTCTAACTATGACATATAAATAAAACGATGGCCAACTTTTGGCAATCCTTCCTCAGGCACGAAAATGCTCGTACCAACTGTCAATAATCGTTATTTTTGCATGTTCCTCGAAATTTTATGATTATTACTCAAAATTGTGCCGCAGTTAAAGCAACAAGCGCACATAAGCTTTATCCCATTAATGGCACACTGACTCTGATTTTTTTTTTTTTTTTGAATTTTCAAGAGATAAAGACAAAGAGCAACAGAGATATGTTAAACCTATATAGTCTATATAGGTATAATTTTTAAGGACCTGTTTTAAGCTTAAACCACCATCATCACCAAGCATCATCATCTGCTGCAAGTGGTGTGTCATTTTTTCGACGTTTATATGAGATCGTAAAAATTTTAAAATCAATCGAACTGCTAACGAAAGGATTTTGAGTGGGCGAGTGGGTGAGAGGGGGGGGGTGTATGACGTTAAAAAGGCGTGCGATAATACGAACGTGCAAGTACTTGACATCAACATCGAAACGGTCCTTACTAATTGTGCTCGTATAAGGATATAAACTATCAATTATCCTCATTACATGCATGTTGCACCAATATGTAGGTATTCTTTATACAGCTGGCTGAGAAACTGTTGGTGAAATTTGTATCTGAAGGTTTTTGTGTACAGGCTACAAGAGGCTTTTATACACTTTATACAGCCACGATAATTGTATATACTCGTTTTAATAACGCATGTTGGATAAAACTCACGAGATGGCGACTTAATGAGATTTCACTGTCCTTAAATGAAAATAAAAAGTTATTTGGTATTAAATAAAAAAATTAAATGAAAAAAAAAAAACAAAAATCTGGAAAAATAAAACGAAACAATTGGACAGCAAAGTGATTGGAGGAGTTAAGTTGGAAAATTGCTGGACACATTTGTCTGCTGCATTCTGACGTGGTATTTAAATTTATATAAAGCAATAAATTAAAGTTAGTCTGCTCTTTGGGGGTATTATGTAATTGCCAATCATCATAATGGGATTGAGCATTGAAGCGTTTATGCGCCAAAACTACTTACTGATTTTACAAAAAAAAAAAAAATAGGATATGACGTAAGTTGTAGGGAATTTTCTCTATTTTAATCTGTACACTGCTTTTAGGTGCTATTTTTCAACGTTAAAGTAGCGGCTGCGTAGGCGGACAAGTTACAAACAGTGACGTATCCAGAAAAAAATGATGGGGGGGTCCAGTATTTGAGTTCCATCTAAATCTCTACGATCTTCGATAAAATGGCAGTTAATCATGCACATTATGATGAAATCACCAAAGATGAAATTCGGAAAGAGCACACCTATTAAATCTATAAAACCATAAATTTTCAAAACTCTCGGAAAAGTTTCCAGCTTAAACTACCAAATGATGGTAGCTAGTTTTTAAGAGTTTGCTTACTTTTGTATTAAAGTAAAGGATCGATATCGTAGAATAACAAGTTTTTTTTTTCATACATACAATCCAGTCAAATTGTGTTCTTACTACGAAAGTTTTGGGGAAGTTTTGAATTTGTTTACACTTTATGTTTTTTGGGGTGCTGAATCCGAATCTGACGTTTCCAACAAAAATTCGTGACACAACATGGTCAAAAATGCAAATAAAATCACAAAATTTGCAATGTTTTGCAGTTTGTAGCTTATTTTACCCTGAATGACTAGTTAAAGAAAACTAAATTTTTAAAAATTTGAGCCCAAAATTGTCTAAATAGCCGTAATAGTTTCCGAAATACGCCTCTTCAAATTTTATCAATTTCTGAGTCTCAGTGCAATTTGATTTTGACCCAGGAGCATTTTTTTAGTTCTGAAATCTGCTGAAAATTTTTACAATAATGGCCTTACCAACAAACATCACGTACATAGGTTCATAGTTGTAACCAAAAACTAATCCTTTAGGGTAAAATTTTCTAAAAACTGCAAAAACATTGACATGTTGCGTAGTGAAATTTTGTTGGCACACCTCAGATGCGGATTCAGCATCCCGAAAAACATGAACCATTAAAAAACACCATACAGTTATTGGGCAAAGTATTGTTCATTGTTGGATCAATAATGCTATCGATCCAATCTTAGTGTAACACTTATAGTCTTTTGTCGACCTAACATTTTCTGACATAATTTCTACCTACCAGTGGTAGTAAACTTGTCCGAGTAAAATAACATTTAACTGGAAAGAGTCGTGCTTTTACTGGGGCAACTTGTAATATTATCGGGCAGATCCGTGATTTTACCTGAGCGACATGTGATTAAATCTGGACGAATTCCTTTACCTACTATTAAAAGGGCACCCCAATCGACCAAAGTAACACGTGTCTATTAAAAACCAAAGTGGAATTACCACGAAACCAAAGGCTAGTTGAGAATTTTTCATTTTAGATTGTGAAATAGATTCCAAGTATTAATCTTGTCCACTTCCCCGTTAGAGTTTTTTTTTAAATTATGACAGTCTTCAAGTAGTTGAGTGAATGGCTTCAGGAACTTTTTACGATGGTAGAGAAAACCAAAACAAAATGGGTCCCGCAGTTCTGTCAGTATATTTATCTGTAATTCTGTCTGTCGGTAAGTTAATGTGGAGTAGGCTGATAATGTGGAACCCTGTCATTATTATAGACAAACGTAAGCTTCCGAACTGATGATGTTAGTTCAGTACAGTGCTGTGAATATTATGATCTTCGTCTTATGGTGAGAACGATTATTCTTTTAAAAGTTAGAAATTTTTTTTAAAAAAATTGACAAGTGAAAAATGTACTCTTACAACAAATTTGTTACGTAATATATTATAATAACCTAACTTATAATATATGATACCTAGATTGTACATTGAATTTCTATCAAAGTCTATAATTTTTTGACATACAACAATTTCAGGGTCCATAATACAATATCCAAAATAGATCCTACACAAATCAAACAAAGCACGTTCGTTCAAAAGTACTGAATCATGCAGAATATTACGTTCGTCTATTGTTTCATTTTCAATTTCACCAAAGAAGAGAGAGGCTTTTAGGTTGACACATGGTGCTTGTGATGAGCATTGAGCATATGCTTACTTTTGTTCCCAATGAAACATCATTGTTGAACAATATAAACCCTAACCGTGGATGACCAAAAAGAGTGACGACGAGAATATAAAGGACACCATCATTCTTTCCAGCCATCGCATCGCAGCTTTATAGAGCGCTATATGATGATGATGGCCTCGAGTAATTCATCATATATGACATGAACGCAATGGAGTGCAATTTCTAGCCCAAAATTCATGGTCTACCCATGGTGTGTCGAATTATACCGGAGGAGCACATATTTTGCCTATATGGTTGTTTGATGAACGGAATTGATTAAAATTTCATCGCGATGTTGTCGGATGATGAATGAGGAGCCTGGACCTAGGAGTATGAGGACAGGTGATTCGAACGCGATGGGGTAGTGAAATGATGGGGCTATGAGCACATGTGTGGTTTTTTGGGATGACACTTGCTGCTAAAATTGTCAAGTTTATGTAGATTGTAGATATCTGTTAGTAATTATTTGTGGGTCATTATGTTCAGTTATATGTTTTCAACAATCAGCATCAATCTACAGCATGTTTATAATGATAAAAGTTTTTGACATTTATTCTAAATTGAAATTTAAAAAACCTCCTGTTACCAATAAAGAATTTATCATAACCAAAAAAAAAAAAAAGAATTAATTAATGATACCTATCACATTATATGCCTACTATCACATTACAGTTGAAGTTAACGCTAGGTCGCACATTGGGTCCCCACAATGATCTAAGGTATTAAAGCGGGTTTAATTGACGTGGATGCGATGAGTAGGCATTTATTTATAATGAGCTCTTTTCATTGGCAAATAAACTCAGGCAGGAGAAATGCATTTCAACGTGTGATTAAATGGTATTAGTGGATGGATTTATTTGCATTGTGGGCAATATGATGTCTGTGCAAAAAGGGATCTATGATTAAATAATAACAATTCAATAAAAAAAAGACAGGTCATATAAGGTCTGTTGTAGGTTTGCATAGGTATATCGTTCTTTTTGTTTTTTTTTTATTATAAGAAGAGTGAGATCCAATTAAAATACGATAATTTGTTTATTCTGATGGAACATGGATTCCCTCACTACTTATGGGTCTTATAGTGAACTATGTTGGTGGATATTAAAATTATATTAAATTATTACAATCCTGAGCAGTACTGCGAGCTACAGTATAAATTTAGTGTTTAAAACTTTAAGTTGCAACTGTTGAAAGAAAATTATTTTTTTAAAGTACCAAAATACAATCATAACTGCTAAGGGTAAGTGAGTACAGAGATAGAATATCAAACCACGATATGAATGAGGAACAAAATATCCTTCGGAAAAAATTAGTACCTACCCAAATAGGCTGGCTACCTTGTCGTTTCCTTAAACTCAGGAGAAAGACCCTTGGTCATAGCTCACATTTTTAGATTAGTTGTTAAAAATGTTGGTTTAAAATAAAAGTTTGTTTTATGAAAACATTGCAATAAGATCTTGATACCAATCAGAATGAGTAACGTTGAATTGATCGACAAAAAAAGTCCACTAGTTATATGGTTGATTCTGCAAAAATTTTTTGCTTGTCCGATTTCATTTAATAAATTGAAGTGTCTTTAAACCCAGGTTCTTTAAATGCGATTGAAACTTTGCACACATCTAGCGTCACACCTACTCCAAACCCTTAAGTGGCTCCAGTAGGGGCGTTGCAGAGGATCAAATTTATTTAACAATCGACATTATTTCTCAAAAATGTTCACAAAAAAATGTCTCCATTAAAATAGGTTGTTATTCATTTAATTTATTTTTTGTTTTCTTCTATTTTATGGGGTCGATTTTTCTCTATGTAACAGCTTAAAAACAAAGTTCTTTTAAGAATTACAAAGCAGTTAAAATAGAATCGGCAACCAGGTCTATGGTATGTCTACGGCAAAAAATGGAGTTTTGTATTTTTACTTGTGATGTAGGTACTACAGTGAAAGTTTAGGATTCAAAAGACAAAAAATTGCTCGATAATGATCCATTTTTAGAAAAAAAAACTTTCAAAATCGTTTGAGCCGTTTTTTTAACAAACTATTTTTTCCATATAAAATTTTGCAAAGACTTTTATAAAAAAAATTGGCACGCCATTTTTAAGATATTATTTATCAACATCTAAAAACTAAAATTTGAAAAAAAATATATTGAATATTTTTCGAAAAAATGATTTTTCAAAAAAAAAATTCAACTATTTCTTAAAAATCCAAAAAAATTATTTTCGAATTTTTTTTTCTAAAAACTATTACGGCAACTTAAAAGCTTTCATAAAAAAAATGGTTGAAATTGATTAAGTCATGAAGGAGAAAATCAGAATTTAAAAAAACTGTTCTATGGCAGGTACCGTTAATATCGGTTTTTGAAAAAAAAGAGTTCTCATTTAAAGATACCCCTTACCTAAAGAAATGACCATGATTTTTTTAATCAAAATCGTAGGCACCGTTTTTGAGAAAAATGAGTTTTTCTAAAACCGATATATGACAGGTACTGTTATTTTTGGTCCACAAAAAAAAATTCAAAAAAAGTCTGGGGATAGTCTCTAAAAAACGCCACATACCAAGTTTGAAGTAAATCGACCCATCCGTTTAGGCTGTGGTCTCTGATAGATACAGACAGACAGACAGACAGACAGAATTGTTGAACCCACTTTTTTATCATTCTCTATCATCGTAATGTCATGTTTGATTGTTATCTCAACTTTTTTTTTTTTGTAATAATGCATAACTTGATATATGGTACCCATAAAAATTAATTTTTTATGTAGGTATAACAATTCTCAAACCTTGTTTAAAAAAAAAAATTTTCAGTTTCAAAAAAATTTGAACGCACATCTAAAACCCAAATTTAAAAAAAAACACAGTTTCCCGTTTTCGAAAAATTGATATTTCAAAAAAAAAATTGAAAGATTTTTTTGAGAATCCAAAAACTATTTTTTGAAAATTTTGATACCAAATAATTTTAACTTTGTTAAGAATCTTCCGTATACAAAAAAAATCATTAAACCACTGAGTTTAAGAGAAAGTCAAAAATGAAAAAAATACGGTTATTGCGAGGTACCTTTAGTAGAATTTTTACAAACATTTCTTTACTTCAAAAGTATGATACTACTATCAAAATTAGACACACAAATTTTAATCAAAATCTTTAGAGCGTGTATTTTTTTTTGTGTGTACATGTACAATAACAGTGAGGTCGTACTTTTGAAATAAACAAAATATTTTTTCATTGGGTAACAACGGTACTCCCGTAGAGCGATTTTTTTTTCGATTTTCTCGTAAGCGACGGATTTCAATCTTTCAACTTTTCTACAAGAGATTCTTACAAATTTTAAAATTGTTTCAAGTCAAAATTTCCAAAAAAAATTGTTGGATTTTTAAAAAAAGTTAATTTTTTTTTTTATTAAATTAAATCTATAATTTTTAGAATTTGGATTGACTTTAAATACCATAAAAATTTATATTATAGGTAGTTGAACTGAATATGATTGAGTAAAACAAATATCACATTTGTATAGGTACATATGAGAATTTACATATAGAATCTATAGAAACATAAATGTTACGCATACGCCACAGTGACCCAATTTAATAATATTTCATAGAATTAGCTGTATCTTTGCCAATTCTTTTTCAATATTTAAGATTAATGTATCAAACTAAAGTTAATAAAACGGCCAATATTTGAATGAATTGTGATTCTGTAAAAATTGAATTTGTTTATTTGATTGTTTTTGAAAAAAAGAAAAATCTCATCAAAACGAATAAAGAATCATTTAATTATGTTTTCTTTGTAAAATAAAACAAATTACCCTATGTGATAATTATTAATATTAACTCATAAAATGCTTTTTTGTGTTTGATAGATGAAAAAAATCTCTAAGAAAGGGAATTCTTCTAATGCACCCGAAAACTTTAGTTTAAATTCGTTAACATAATGATTTAAATTTCTGAGGATATTTAAAGGCAATTTACAAGATAGCCTTCAGGTTTTCGAATTTTTTTTATTGCTTTGATTGAGTAAAAATGAGTACGTACTTTCAGTGCACACTGAGACCTACTATATGAAAATAGTGCTCAAAATGCAAAATTGAAATTAACGGTTTTTGAAAAAACAAATATTTGCATCCAATTATTTCTTTTAAAAGTTTTTTTTCACTCAATGCATAAAGTTGAGTTACCAGATAAGAAGCTACTTCATGCATTTTTTAAGTGCAACGGACCATTAGCCAATTTTCCTATTCTGTCCTCTTTTTGTATTTTATACTGTGTAAGAAAAATTATTATTATATTTGTAGGCGTAAAGCAATGATATTATGGTAAATTTTTTAATAGCATCTATAATTGAACAGAAGTGGAATATTGAAATTATAAATACATTATTCACATTTGACAATTTTTTTTTCTGCTCTCTCTTTCTCTCAATTATTATAAAATTGAGTATTTGTATTGAGTACGTGCCAAAAACCAATTATTTATTTATTCAATTTGTAAAATTGTGTGCAAATAAAATTTTATATTCCTTTGAAAATCACCAATGATAAATACAACCACACATTTACAAACACACACAGAAAAAAAATAAACATTATCCTATCATTTCAACCACTAACAAGCTTAATCACACATTAGAGCCCAATTATGGTTGGTTGTGGTAAAGTACGAGTAATAAAAATTAATAACTTGATGGTTATTGTATTGCCAATGTCAAGCCTTATAATGTACTGTATGTGTGTGTGTGTGTGTAGTGAATAGAGATGCTATACACTGTCTCTGATCATTACCCACATAATAATTGTCTCTTCTTCCTTATCCTTTGCAATCGAAGCCAGAATATTATTTCTTATACTAAATGAAATAATAATTTCCACAGACAAGAAAGAAAAAGAAAAAAAAAAACGAAAAATGAAAACAACTTCGGAAATGGAGAGTGTCCTCAAAGAGTCCTTATATTTAGACATTTATAGGTATATAAGGCTTTATTTAATATTTTACAATAATGTCATGGATTAACATGCTAATCTGAAAATGTCTTTCTTGAATCCTTATCGTTTTTGGGGCAAAGGAACTTTTGTACGAGAATCCACAAAAATAAACACAAGAAATAAAATTAACTCAAATCATTTAAATAATTGACCATAAAAATGTAATTATGGGATACTTGTTGTGGTACTGCTACATTTGTTTTTCTTTTGTTTTTGTTTTTGGATTTTTTGGGTATAAATGAAAATGTTTAGGAACAGGTTTATCTGAGATTTTAGGATTAGTGTTATAGAGTGGGCGGGTATTTGAGAAGATGTAGAAGAAGATTTGAATTTGATTATTTGTTCAAAAATGTATTGAAGGTGTTTTTTTTTTTTGTTCTTTAAGGGGGAAAGAACTTTGTGCAACAAGTACCAAAACACCCTGTGAAAATGATGCTTATGAACTTAATGGGTTTTCTTAACTTGCCTTCTTCGCACGCAGAACCGGATATCTCTAAATATTTTTTTTTTTTTTTTTTAATTAATTGGCGTTTACACAATGGTTACATTTTGGTAGGGTAAATGCAACATTTTGAGGAGATTTAAATATGAAACTAAAAACATTACATAGGAGGAATCCATCGACGAGATTGATAAAAATTAAGGTCATTGAATTTTGGAAAAACATTTGTACCAATCTAATATCGCAAAATTTGAAAAAAAAACTATCACAGAATTTTGTATTGAATATTTTTATTTTTAATGTTTATGTTAACATAACATAAACATTAATAGTTCAAATAATTGGTCAAATTATCATTAATTCATTTTTATTTTTTTCAATATGAGTGAGATTTTCATCTCAAAACTAAGAAGAGATGCCATTTCATTTCTCCTAGAACGATGAATATTAAGAATTTTTGTTGAAGTTATACTTTTTTAACGGCGTTTATAAAAATATATACACCAAAAGATCGGTGGTATAATGCAAGATTCCCATAAAACGAGACTTTTTGAAATTCCACCCTGAAGTTAGGGTAAAATGGGGTAAAAGAAAAAAGTTTGTACATCTCGAAAAGATATATGAAATAAATTCTTTTGATTAAATAAACTGAAATGATGATAAGTTTTAACATAGAACAAAATTCTAAAAAATCAATTTTTCAACTTAAAAATTATTTCCAGAATCAAATATTTTTTTAAGACCTTTAAAAATGATGTCGGTGTGGGTCAAGTTGATGTTTTATTGAAAAACTAATTATGTACATTAGATAATAAAAAAACTGTAAAAAGACGCGGCTCAAAATAACTGTTTACACAAGTCTCATAAAAATATGATTAAACATTATTGAGCATCACGATCTATTAAATCTTCATAAATTTGAAAAGAGCTTCATCGAAACTCAACAACATTGTCTACTTTGGTCTTCGGACTCGACCAGCTACAAGTGGAGAATTGTACTGTTGGTTCACAAATGGATTCGAGATAGTTCACTAATAAAATTTGTTAATTTCTTGGCTATTGTCGGATTTTAAAGGTTGAGGTGTTACAATTTGCTGCTGTAGGAAACTGTAAAAAACAAACAGACTGACAGACCGATGTCACAATTTTTAGACCCCTTTTTCTTTGTTTTAACTATCATCCTAATTTCATGTTTGATTCTTATCATGAGTTCAATTTTTTTAACGAATTCTAAACTTGCCCTGTATTGCCTACATCGCAGGTATAAAATACAAAAATATAAGGCTCCAAAAACAAAAATCCCGACACAAAGTTTTTTAAGGAAATACAAATTAACGGTAAAGAAATTTAACTTCTTAAAAATGCTAAAGAATTTCAAAGATTTTTATTTTTTTTTTTCCTGACATATCAATTTATTTTGAATGCCACCTAATGTCCAACTAAATGGCGAAATTTTCGGAACATCGTTTAACAAAGTCTTTGGAACCAGCAGAGAAAAAAAAGTTATTACATAAATTCAACCTTCATGATAAATTTAGAAATTCATAATGAGGGTAGGTATACCCTCCTTTAAAATAAAAATGAAAAACTTACGTTTCCATTTACGATAGGACTACTAAGTTGATTTATTAGGAGTTCTTTTTTTAGGAACAAATTGCGAGTAGCAACTTATTGCACCTCTATCTTCTATGGCAAATCTCAAAACCCAAATAAACATCTAAATCCATTCCACCTAGGTTCCACATTCTCCAGGACAATTTTATATTTCGTTTGTACAATTTTTGTGCGGACACCGCACCGCCACCTGCCATGGTCACAACACATAATACATTTTCGGACACACACACATACTAACATACATATGTCGAGATATACATATACTATCAAAACTTTCTGGACAATTTTGGTTGTTGAAGGAGACCGCACTTTGTTGTACGTATTATGTTGCTGCTATACGACTGGAGCGTGCGGTCGCATAATTTAAAGGACTGCTGGAGCAATGAAATGCCATTTAATTTCATCCTGCATGATATTCATTAAATTGTGTTCTATATACGATTAGGAGTACCTGCACTGGCGTAATGAGAAAGTGCTATATGTAGTGTTTGCGAAGCTATTTAGTGCCACAATGATCAACCAACTGGAAATGCAAGGACACACCGCATATTTTCGGTTGAAGAAACCACTTGACATGGTTTCCATATATGTACTATGTAGGTGCATACGACAAGCTTATAGTGTTGCTGCTATTGTTGGTGTTGGAAAAACTGTATGCTCTAAACTATAAACTGTCTAAAATATTGCATAAAGGTATAGGCATAAAGGCAATTAATTAATTTAAATTTCAGGTGGAATAATGCATTTTGAATGTGATGCAATATTTTCATCCAGACTGCGAATGAAATATTAAATTTTAATTATGGTAAGTTTATGTTTCTATTATATTAAAAAAAAATAAACTAATAATATTGTAAGCAAATGATGCTTCAAAATTAAGGTCGAGATATATTTGCATCTATAAAATTGTTGAAATTAATTGGTTGCATTTTTCCATTTCAAAATTTTGTTTTATTTTGTTTTAGTGATATGCGAACAAGGATATGCAATAACGAAGAATCCTTCTTTTAAAGCGACCAAGCTAATTTTCATCCAAAGCTATTAATCACATCACATAAACTTCAAGCCTCGTTTTGAAATGGTTTGTCAATAAACCTGTTTGTTTGTTGTCTATAGATTTCCTTAGTTGGGAAATCTATTTTAGGAGTAGTGCACCTTACTCTCATCTTTAACTCCTGAGACCCCCAAAAAATTTATTTAATTTTTGCTATCCGAACTATAATATTCAGTTTTGAGCTTAACTCTGAAATATTTCCATTGTAGCGGGTGTGAAACAATTCGAACATTTCTTGTTAAATTTAAATAATTGTTTATTATTGTTTATTATATTTTTTAAGTGAAGTCTCTTGAACCTATTTTTTACGTCGCAATTTAATAATTTAATTATATTAGATATAACGGGTGTGACGTTAGAAATTCGGCTAAGACTCGTTCGGATACTTATAGAAGCTAGATTGTAAATTTTTGAAAGAAAAGTAATGGATTTAGTTTAAATGGAATTGATATAAAGATCTGATTTGATTTTACAACAGTTTAAAAATGTAACGGGTGTGACATATTTTTTGTTTAATATAGACAAAATTGAAAAAAAAAAAGATGGAATAGATTCAAACTTCAAAAAGGAAAATACTATTAAGAAATAATTAATTAATTTCGTTCGAAATATGAGTTAATATCAGCGTAATAGACTCGATTTTTTTGTGACTAAAATCGTCACTTTTTATTAAATACTATTTGCAACTTAATGTTTTCGTGCTTGATCCAAGCACATGCCTTGAAAATAGTAGGCTTTGGATGACCCCAGTGAACACTTTGGATTTTGTCTAAACGTCTTAAGACACAAGAACAAAGATTTAGGCAAAATTGATATTAAACACTACCTTATTGGCCTCAGTGTTTCTTCATTTCTATAAAATGCTTGGGTTGTACCTATTTGAAAAACCAACGTGTTTTATATGTTTTGAATTTGGCCTCCAAAATGTTAGCAAAAGTCAATGGTAAAACGAAGGACGAAATTATATTCATACTCGATTTGTAACGGGCGTGACATTTCTTAAAACAGAAAAATAGATTTAAATAATAATTCTTCCAAGCTTAAAATGTACATATACAAAAAAAGTTACCACCAGCTTCTTAACCTGCCTTAGTCTTAAAAACTTAAAGCAAATTAGAAAAACACAGTCAGACTTTTGTAACGGGTGTGACTCTTATAAAGTCCTTTTTGTAATGTTCCAAAATAATGGGATGTTCTTACTTATGGTCGATCTCAAATTAAGGTTTCATGGCCACGATGAGCATGAAGAACTAGGACTGCTTTCGGGAGCAAACGTTGACTCAGCCCACTATTTAGCATTGTCTCGAGTGTGGGTGCAGATATCCTTAATATTTCCTTATAGCGTGGATGTAATACTTTTACCTAGAATTATGGAAAAAAAGACGAGCAAAGGTTTTTACGATAAAAGCGATAGACCGAAAAAAATACATGTTTCTCCTCATCGCCGCTAGAGTTATTTTCTAAGCCGTTACAGATACGAAAAAATGTATTGTACCAATTTTTTATAGAATTCAATAAGCCTTATTTTTGTATTTAGAACAAAATTGAAAATGAAAAAACTGCATGTTTCTCCTAGATGCCGCAAGAGCTCACGTCGGATTCTTGGGGACTTTTTTTTGATCAACACCAGGTATCTCTTAAGAAGTGTGCTAAGTTTCAAAGCTGTTGGATTTTTGTTTTAAAGTGGAAGCAATTTTTTTCATTCGTTGACTGGACTAATTTTTGGGTCAGAAACAAAAACTACATCCTAATCTTTAAAATAGAAATTCCTTAATTCTTGCACTCAAAATAAATTTACAAACAATTAAATTATTTATAGAGTGCCAACAAAAGTCATATAAATCAATTGTAACAGAAATATTCCTTTATTCTCTTCAACTTGTTAATAAATTAATTACTAATCTGTTATAGTAAAGAAGCAAAATTGTTTCAAGTAAAGACATCCAACAATATTCTAATTTTTGTGTTATCCTTTAGTTTTCATCAACTCTGTTGTATTAAATATCATAAATTGTTTCTTTAAGAGATGCTTATTCAATTATATAACCAACCATTGTTCATTATATACCCAGTCTTAAAAAGTAAACGAAGGTAATCTATTTTTGTATAAATATACGAATGCAAAATTTGAATTCAGAATCAACTATTCATAAAATTATAAATTTCAATTAAGTTTCATTCTATGGCAAGGACATACCTTAAGTTTGTCTTTTCTCCACAAATTGAAATAATATTTTAATTGTTAAAATCTCATTTTGGAAGCATAATGCATATTTTACACAAATCTAAGAATTTATTGCTGTGATGTATGAAATCTTCTATGAGTATATTTTACTTTTATAAGAAATATTTTGAAAATGAAAACAATTTTTTGTTAAGTTCAAAAATGACATCATCAAGTTAAAGGAAATTTCTGTATGGAAATCATCGTACAAACTCCTTAGGAATCTTCCTCAGAAGAAAATTAAAATTTTTCCACACAAATAAATTTGAAACACATCTCAAGATACTAAATAAAAACTATACACATAGAAGAGATAGAAATTTAATCAGGAAATAACGCTGAAAACCAAAAAATAAAGGTAAATCCTTCATCTTTAACGTCTGCTGCATGTCTCTAATTGCTCATTAGTAACGCTTCACTGAAAATCTTAATTTCTGCACCACTTCATCTATAATTGCGGCATACTCTACATAAATTCCTCCGCAGCAGTAAAATGCACTAATTGCTTTTGATGGTTAAAAACTCTTGATAAACTCATAACAAATCCAGCGCGAGAGCCTCCTAATATGCTCTCATACTAATAATAATGATAATCTTTCATCATTGTGAGAAATGTAGAGGAGCTTGAATTGATATTATTAAATATGACGAAAACCGACAACATTTTACGCGCCAAGTACCATCAATATGGATCTCAATTTACTGATATTGCAACCAATAACCATCATATCATTTAAATGAATGACTTTGTGCCCTCGAAGCCGCCCCAAATCGATTGCTATATTGCGCTATTACCATTCAACCAGGGATAGAAAAAAAATAGGAAAAAAACAACATTGCGCTTATTTGATTTTATATGTAGGTTTTTTTTTTTCGTTCCTCCCATGATGCCTATAAAAATCAGAGGATTACATCGTCCTCTGGAATTTCTGGTCAATCTATATGTGTATTTTCGAGTTTTATACAGAGGACACAAGTCGATGATGGTGTGTATGTTTGACATAACAAGGATTTTATGTAATATCCATCGAGCGGATGAGGAACCTCAGCTCAATTCTCTATCCAGGGTTAGAGAGGATCTGTTTTCTGTTTCCTATTTGTTTTTTTCCTGTCGATTTTTTTTTTCTGTTTTCTGTTATTCTGTCCATTGTATAAGCTGTCGATAAAATCGTATATTGGTAAAAGTTTTTTTTTATGTTTTTCTTACCCCCGGGTGTTTAATCAACATTTTCGATATGAATAAACACAATTCCATTGTTCTGGCGCTATGAACAGAACATCAATGATTTTATTTCTCAGATATGGTGTCGCTTCTAAGCGTCATGAGCGTGATTTTAATGAAAAAGACCAAATCGATGTGCTTCTGTTTTGCAAAGAGACAAACCAAAAAAAAAAACAATGGTGGAAATAAGCTTTCAGAGTTGGGTCGTGTGTATATCCTGTGTGTGCAACCTGTAGGTAAGAAACTTTTTAAACCTTGCCTTTTAGGGGCCAATTGGTTATCCTATAAAAAAAAAAAAAATATACAAAACGAAAGAAGAATGAACAAATTGGATTGTAGAAAAGAACAAATAGGTTATTGGTTTCATGACAGCCTTGAGCTTTAATTTGTGTAGGTGCATAAAAAAAAAAGATCAATAAGATTTAATCAGAATATTAGATTTTTAAATGAAATAATTAAATAAATTTGCCTTGGGATTAGATTGAAGCGTGTAGAAAATACAAAAGTTCTTCAATAATTTTGTTTTTAGTTCTTAAACCCAAAATCATGTTTCTAAACGTAAAATAATTTTATGATAACTGTTTTGTGAAGTTAGCCTCAATTTTAGGGAAATTGTTATTTTCAAAAATCATTTTGAACCGGAATAATTTATGATTTTTTTCCGAAAAATATTCAAAGGTGGGTGGTACTCAAAACGACCTTTAACCAAATCAAAGGGTATTTTGGCCAGGAAAAAATAAAGAAGTCTTTTCTTCACTTGACTTTTATATTTTAGGTGTCGCCGAATCCAATTTTCAACTTTGTTACTTCTTACAAGAATTTCGCAAAAATTCTCAAAAATGTCAATTTTCTTTCGGTTTATTTTGAACTAAAAATAACGGTAACGGTTTTAGATAAACTCATTTTTCTCAAAAATGGTTACTACGATTTTGATTAAAAAAATCATGGTTATTTTTTTATATAAGGTCTGTCTTTAAATGAAAACGATTTTTTCAAAAACCGTTAAGAACGGTACCTGTCATAGAACCGTTTTTTTAAATTCTGATTATCTCCTTTAAAAGTCAATCTATTTCTACCATTTTTTTACATAGAAGCTTTTCAGTTGCCATAATAATGTTTAGTTTTCTAAGCCGTTTTCTAAAAAAAATATTTATTCTATATAAAATTTTGCAAGGACTTTTATAAAAAAAATTGGTACTCCATTTTTAAGACATTATTTATCAATGTCTAAAAACTGCATTGTGACAAAAAACCATTGAATAGTTTTCCAAAAAATGATTTTTCAAAAAAAAAGATTTTAAACTTTTTTTAAAAATCCAAAAAAATAATTTTCGAAATTTTTAATAAATATTATTACGGCAACTATAAAGCATCCATGTTGTGGTTGAAATTGATTGAGTCATGAAGGAGAAAATCATAATTTAAAAAAATGGTTCTATGGCAGGTACCGTTAATAACGGTTTTTGAAAAAAATGATTCTCATTTGAAGATAGACCTTACCCAAAGAAATGACCATGATTTTTTTAATCAAAATGGTAGGTACCGTTTTTGAGAAAAATGAGTTTTTCTAAAACCGGTATATGACAGGTACCGTTTTTTGGGGTCCAAAAAAAAATTCAAAAAAACCTCTGGGGATATTAACTAAAAAACGCCACATACCAAGTTTGAAGTAAATCGACCCATCCGTTTAGGCTGTGGTCTCTGATACATACAGGCAGACAGACAGACAGACAGATAGACAGACAGAAAGACAGACAGACAAACTGACAGACAGAATTATCAGACCCACTTTTATATCATTCTCTATCATCGTAATGTCATGTTTGATTGTTATCTCAACTTATTTTTTTGTACGAATGCATAACTTGATATATGGTACCCATATCGCACGTAAAAATATGCACTTTTGGAGACAATTTAAAGGCAATGTATTCATCTACACCTGTAAGGACACCTTGATTGCATATTTTAGTCAAAAAGTAAATTTATAATTTTTTTTTTTCTGATTTTACTTTCCAATAAAATGTATAAAGGTACCTCAAAACATGACCACTACCAATACAAATAAAAAGTTACAAATTTAACCAACATCGGCCATCAAGGAATCCTTGACCAAACCACCAACCAAACAACCGCAACCGACCATCTGACTTCACTTTTAAATGCCAAATCCTTAACAACCAATTGAAAATTCCCTCAATGATATTAAGTGCCCGACGTTTTTTTTTCCTTCTTTCTTTCTTTCCCTCTTCTATTTGTATTTATTACATATAAAAAGGCTAATTTACCAAGGAGTAAGGTAAAATCGTTCAAAGGTTTCATTTGCCTGAACGCTCTTCTGCATCCTTAAATACTAATTCAACTTTGTACACCTCAAGTACACACAAAACTTGAATGTAGGTCAGTTGAATGTTGAAATTCAATGGTTACTCTTGTAAGCGTTGTCGTTGTCCTTAAACTTAATCTACTTCATGTAATAAAAAAGTCTACTTCTTTCTTTTTCTATATAAATAAAGGACATCACCCACACTTAACCCATATGCCAATAATAATAAAAAAGTAAAAATAAAAATAAAGACAAAAATGAAACAAAACAAACAAAAAAAAAAAAGGGAAAGAAACGAACAAAAAAAAAGTTAGAATTGCCTATAAAAGTTTTCCCATTTAAACTTGACCGAGTTGCATGAAATTAGTTCTTCTATGTAGGTTCTCGGCAGGATCTTGGGTTAAACTCAACATTGGCATCGTGATGTGAAACAATATTATTCCAAAAGCACTTATCTTGATGGTTGCAATTTGAGTGACACAAAACACAATGAAGGGGAAATTGCAATTGAGTATATACTGGAACGCTCAGCTCCTCAAACTAAGACATTTGGTGATTTTACTGGCATTAAAGTGTGTCCTTATTATCGCATATTGCTACACTCTCTCGCTCTGAGTGTATGTGATGGAAGCTTAGACAGGACATGAAATGCTATTATGCAATGCATGAAGTCATTTGCAGATGACTGCAAATATAAAATTGAATCGAAAACTACCCCGGGGGGATGGACGAACGACGAAGGATGGATGGTTGGATCCTCTGTTGTGTTAGGAAATGTGTTAATGGTTCAATATGTTAACTTGCATTTTATATTAAAATGAGGACGACTTGGTTATTTAACTGGGAGACAAAGATGTCATTTGTGGAAATTGAATAAATGGAGGACATGGTTTTATTTTAAATTTATCATCATTATTGTAGATAAGATAAATAGTAAAACAAAGTTATAATAATGGTATTGTGACACTCATATTATTTTAACAAAAAATCCACTTAAAAAAAAGACGATGATACAAACTTAAAACTAAATTAAGTTTATTAATGTTTTTTCTCAAAGTTTTAATGGGATTTAATCGGTTAGAAAAGTAAATTACTAATTTAAGGATTCTTTAATTTCTTTTATACTAATTTTTGATAAAATAAAAACCAAAAACTGTTTTTTTAACTTCTAAGTACTATTTTTACTTGCGATATGGGTTGAGATAACAATCAAACATGACATTACGATGATAATGTGAATGAGAAAAAAGTGGATCCGACAATTCTCTCTGTCTGTATTTATCAGAGACCACAGCCTAAACGGATGGGTCGATTTACTTCAAACTTGGTGTGTGGCGTTTTTTGGAGAATATCCTCAGACGTTTTATTGATTTTTTTTTTGGACCCCAAATAACGGTACCTGTCATATACTGGTCTTAGAAAAACTAATTTTTCTCAAAAACGGTGCCTACGATTTTTATTAAAAAAATCATGGTCATTTTTTTGGATAAGGTCTATCTTTAAATGAGAACCATTTTTTTTTTAATCCGTTATTAACGGTACCTGCCATAGAACCGTTTTGTTAAATTCTTATTATCTCCTTTATGACTCAATCAATTTCAATCATTTTTTTCGAAATTATTTTTTTGGATTTTTAAAAAATAGTTGACATTTTTTTTTTGAAAAATCATTTTTTTAAAAAACTACTCAATATTTTTTTTTCAAAATTTAATTTCTAGATGTTGATTAATAATATCTTAAAAATGGCGTACCAATTTTTTCTTATAAAAGTCCTTGCAAAATTTTATATGGAAAAAATAGTTTTTTAAAAAAACGGCTCTAACGATTTTCAATTTTTTTTTTCTAAAAAGGCATCATTATAGGGGAAATCAAATTGCATACTTCGTTTTGAGGTTAAATTCATTTAAGAAGCTGTTTTAGTCATTTGAAAATCGAATTTTTTTCCAAAACTGCATTTACAAATACCTTTATCTATAAGAGCAAGTACGTGCGACCCAGTCGTGCATTTTATTTTTTTTACATAAATGCTTTTAAGTTGCCGTAATATGATTTAATAAATAAAAATTCAAAAATTATTTTTTTGGATTTTTAAAAAATAGTTGACAAATTTTTTTTTGAAAAATCGTTTTTTCGAAAACTACTCAATATTTTTTTCCAAAATTTAGTTTTTAGATGTTGATAAGTAATATCTTAAAAATGGCGTACCAATTCTTGACATCGAAATGAGTATTTTATTGAGTATATACATATATATGTATGTATGCAGTATACGTATATGTCGATAACACTTCGCGAATTGATTTGAATATGAAACAAATTATTAAATTAAACTTGTCCCTGCTCGGGCGCCATGAAATTTCGTAATCTTTTTTACGAATTAGCTCTTATTTGAGCTGCAAAATTTAATATTTTAAAAGTTAAAAAAAGAAATATACTTTTGCGATAAAACGAATGCTAAAAAAAATACGTGTTATTAGTGCGGTTATAACGTGTGGAATGATTTTATTTTTCTATTCTTTTTCTTCTTCTTCTTCTTTTTAAATTTGAAATAAAATATGGCCGGATGGGCGGGATATTTGAATTTTAGACCAATTATTTTTAGTTCACAATTGTAAATTTTAAATTCAAAGTTTAATTCAAAGTTTTATAATTCAAAATTTAATATATATAAAAAAAAGGTTCGTTTGTCGAAACAATCTTTGTCGCAAAACGTTAGTAATGTTTCGACTTTTTTTCACAATTTTCGTTCAGTCCTTGTTATTGCATGTCGTGGTCGAAATCAGATGAGTTCCATCCCACTTGCATTTATTATTTTTTGTTCAGTCTCCTATTAGTTCGAAAGAATAATGATATGATCCTGCACTCTGCGAACTGTTTTCTCTGATGAATTCCTATGTTAAACCAATTGATACCAACGCTTTCATGCGAATTTGAAAAATAAAACGAAAAACTTATAATTCCAAAAATATTACCCAGCTTAAGCTATATGTATACCTAAAATTGAAGTAATCGTTGCTGTTGTTGTTTTTTTTCTTTGAAATAATAACATCCCTTTATTCCAAGAATAAAACCCAGATGCAATGTTGATATCCTGAGAGTTTATGTTTACCTATAATCGAGATATTGTCCTCTTTTGCTTCGATGTTATGAGTTTAAAGCATGTTTCCTTTATTGTTGGAGAAAAAGGATACATTTTCATTAGGCTTCCTACTACATGACACTATATTACGATACATACAGGTACTTTATACGTTTGGCATAGTGCATGCGTTGCTTTCGGTTCATGTAGCAGGAAGCAACCATGTCGCCTTAATGATGTTTTCATACCCTATCCCATATCCACTATTCGAGTATATAGTAGAAAAATCTAGTTAAGGGACGTTGTCAACTATTTCACAAGCACGGTGTGAACCATTTTGTGTTATCGAGATTCGAGATTATAGAAGTGCAAGCAAGGATTTTAGTTTGATATTTTTTTATGCGAGAGTGCAATGTGTGCGTTTAAGTATTTTTCACTAAAATAGGCCTCTGAGTTGAAGAAATTTAAATTGGAACAACACTTATGTTGTCAAAATTGTTGTTGTTTGCTGTGAAAGATCATAATTTATAAACTAAGAAATAAAACAACAACAAAAACTCTGTTCCTAAGGCTTCGAGCCATTTCAGTTAAAATGCGGTATAAATAAACACAAAATTCATCATCAAGCAGGTACCTACGCGTGAAAATACTTCATTCAAATTATGAAGGGCTTGCACTTCAATATATTAACGAGATTAATTTATACTTTATTTTCATGACATATTTATTTTTGAGATTAAATATGAAAATACAAATATGCTACAGCTACATAATTACCCTAGGTACGTTTCTTTATATGGTAAAAAAAATAAAAACAAAAGAAAAGAAAAATCCTTAACAGTAATGAGTTTGTTATGACATGAGTTGAGTTGATATTAAATAAACATTAATTGTTCGAATTTTAAATAAGTTTGGAAATATTTTAAGCAGCAATAATATTAATGGATGTTAATTTAAATTATTCAAAAGCGCAGTGAAGTATCAAAAGGCTTTTTTCGTTTTATTTATTCTTTATTTGCATTTTTCGATCAACAAATAAATACGTACTATGCTATGTAAGTGATGCATACATGCATATACGGTGGATGTTATGAAAATATTAATATACTCATTCAATGGTTATATATTTGTGTAATTTCAATCATAACAATGGTTTTCAATGAGGATTTCGAATGCACTCTCTGAATATTTTATCTTCAACTACATTCAACTATTCTTTGTTCATTTTGTGAGTCGAACTGATATTTCATATAAACTTCTCAATTGTCACTCCTAATGATTCACTTTTTAATGAAATTTATCCTCCATAAAACCTTTAACAAAAAACTGCGAGAAAACGAAAACAGCCTCAGCACAATAACATGGATCTTTAAAGCTATGTAGGTGGAATCTAATATATCTCAATGGAAGCAGATTTGAAGGAATGCAGTTCTTGTTATGCAGTTCTTGTAACATTAGAGAAGAAGTAAATATTCAACATTTCCTTGGTACATGCCCTGCCCAGTCCTCAGACAATTTAGGGTTCGATATTTTGAAAAATCTTTGTGTAATGAAAGTTTAAATTATAACAGTGCTCATGCTTAATGTGCTCAATGGTGGAAGCACAACAAATTGACACAGATTAGTCAACTATGCTTCTATTGCAGTATTCTATAAAAAACAGCTTATTGAATATGAAATTTGGTCATTTTGGAAAAGTTGAATTTTCTCAAAAATAGCTCCAAAGATTTTGTTAGTATGGTTGTACTTTTGAAATATTTTTAGATATGTTCGCTTAAGCGAAACATATATCGAGTTATGCATTCGTACAAACAAAAAAGTTGAGATAACAATCAAACATGACATTACGATGATGAAGAATGAGAAAAAAGTGGGTCCGACAATTCTGTCGGTCTGTCTATCTGTCTGTACGTCTATCTGTCTGTATGAATTAGACGGATGGGTCGGTTTACTTCAAGCTTGATATGTGGCGGTTTTTGGAGGCTATCCCCAGACGTTTTTTGAATTATTTTTTTTTGTTTTTACCTAAATTAACGGTACCTGTCATATACCGGTTTTAGAAAAACTCATTTTTCTCAAAAATGGTTTCTACGATTTTGATTAAATGTGTCCACTGTTTCTTGCGATTTGAGTTTCGCAACATCAAACTTTTCCACAGCATCTGCTCGGCGTTCGTTGTGGCGTCATAGATATCCGCACCCGTACTCGAGACCAAGTAGTGGTCCGAGTCAACGTTTGCTCCTCGGAACGTTCGGACATCTAAGATACTGAAAGCATGTCTGACGTTAATCACGATTTGACAGGATTTTGATCACATGACCGCCAAGTCCTCTTGTGTATATTGAGGTGTGGGAATTGGGTGCTCGCAATGGTGAAATTTCACCCTTCAGCACATTCAATCATCCTGAGTCCGTTATTGGACGTTTCGGCATGTAGACTGTGCTTTCCAATAATCAACCTATATACCTTCTCCTTACCGAATCTGGCGTTTAACTTGCCAAGAATAAACTTGACTTCGTACTTGGGTGACTTATCGTACATACGTGCGCTCAAGGAGATCGTAAAACTCGTCAATAATTGGGTCATCCTTCTGTTCGTAGGGGGCATTAGCACAGATCAGCGTCACGTTCTGAAATGTTGCCTTGATGCGGATTTTGACCAGGCGCTCGCTAACCGCATTAAAGCCCAAGACTTCTTGCCTAAGTCTTCCT
Source organism: Meliscaeva auricollis (assembly GCA_948107695.1). NCBI lineage: Eukaryota > Metazoa > Arthropoda > Insecta > Diptera > Syrphidae > Meliscaeva > Meliscaeva auricollis. The sequence continues at coordinate 15,201,764 of OX403618.1, forward strand.
CTTATCACAAACAGCCGCTGACACTGCTCCTTGAAGCACTTCCCATGGTAGATGTCACACGATTTCATCCGTCGCATGCCCTCTCCATCCCATCGCACCTCCTGGATAGCTGTTACGTCAGCCTTTAGCCTATCCAGGTTCTCTATACTAATTGTTCGGCTGCACGTGACCTGTATAAGGACAGTACATTCCACGTCAGATTTACTTTATTTTCTCTTACACTTTTTTTTTACAGATTTTTCCTAAAATTATTTATTTTTAAAAAGTATACATAAAAGCTTTAACGTTCGCAGCAACTTTGAACCTAAGAGCAAGTACTTGCGACCTAGCCGTGCATTTTGTTTTTTGATTTTCTCGTAAACGACTCAATGAATTTCTATGACAATTTTTACACAAAGGGTTGATAGGAATTTTCAAATTATTTTGCTAAAATTTTTTTTAAAAAATTAAAAAAAAAAAAGTTTAAATTTTTTTTCAAAAATCGATTTTTCGGAAACGGATAGTTGAATTTTTTTGAATATGTTTTAAGATGTCCATTTATTTTTTTTTTATATATAAAAAATTATTTTTTAAAAAAAACGGCTTCAATTTTTCTTTTCTAAAAATATACCGTTCTCAATTAAAACAATTGTGGCATACCTAGTTTGGAGCTCGAAAGAATTTAAGAAATTGTTTAAGTTGTTTAGTAATGAATTTTATGTTTTTTGAAAATTTCTTATAATTTTTAAAAACTTTTACTTCTCGGGTTAACATAACTGTTAGTTATCCGGGAGCACTGTATACACCCATAGGATCCATTCAACATTTTTGCAACACGCCATTAAAAAATGCCAAAACAAAAACATATACCTAGCGGTCGACCATTAGATCGCTGGTACATGTGAGGTCTTGGAAACAATTCCGAGACCCACCGATGAAAATTGCCTGCCACCAATGCTTAACCTATATTTAACAGATTCAACGCTACCTCGCAGACTATCTCAATGATCGAATCCATAAAACATCTAAAGTACATAATATAAAATATTGATTCTTTAAAAAATCGTAGTAACCTCTTAGGAGCAAATAACTACGTTTAGCTGGCAGTCATGTTCCACAAAGTTTAACACCTACATTTTAATGCCTCCATAAAATTTAATCTCCCCCATAGCTTGCAGGGCTGCAAAATACTCGTATCTTCAGAGAAAAAAAAAAGAAGTATTTTTCATGGCATCAGTTTCAGGCTTGTGTTAAATAAAAAGTCAATCCTTTCCTTTACTAGCGCGAACAAGGATTTTAGTTGTACCTGCATTATCATGTACCTTTACCTTTATATGCAATTCAGGACTGAATAAGATTTACAAAAAAAAAAATATAAAAAAAAATGAAAAAAAATCCTTATTTGGCACAGTCACACTATATTGAATCGCAAATAATCATGCTGTTTCGTGTTTACCACTCTATTATTGTGCAGTTTCCATGAAAATTGCATCTGGCTGCGGCAAAAATATGGAAATGGGAAAAATCCAGATGTCATCTGGATCCTGGTTTGGTTTGGTTTGGTTTGGTTTTGTTGGCTTTGGTGTATGGTGGGTGCGCTTTCGAAATCTCCTTCAAGCTATTTAAAATGCAATGTTCATCCGGTCTTCAAGTGAATTCACAAGTGCCGATGCGATGTCGATTGTCGAGTTTTGTGTAGGTCTGTTCGAACACAAAGACGAACAAAATGAAAAAGCTGAATTTTGCTAAAGCATATCACTTTCAGTTGACCGCACTTTTTCATAGTCATCATCGTTTTCTTTTTTTCTTTTTTTTTTTTGGAGATGGATTTTTCATGAGAAAATATTGATAGCTTCTCAAGGGTCCTTTAGAGAGAGAGACAGAGAGATATTTGTAGGGAAAAAATCGTTATCCAATCGATAGAAGATTTAGTTGAAAAGGAAGATACTTCATGGAGCTGCACAACGGTATTTTGTATTGCAATTGAATGGTTTTTGATTTTATTAAGTTTCCATTTTGTATTGAGACTTTTGAAATAACGACTTTTGATTTGTGTTTATATTTAATATACTGGACAAATTACTTTATCGAATACAATAACATGGCTGTGTGACACGTACTTTGTCCTTTAGTATTAAAATATATTCTGTTAGGTCAAATATTAAACTACTTCTAAGTTTGCTTTACACACAATTCAAATGTCAATGGTCTGCCTAAGTAGGTACCAAGGTTCGTCATATTTTTTCTATTTTTTTGCATAACACGAAAGTTAAAAGTTCTTACCCGCGTTTTTACGCGTGTTTACGCGCGTATTTAAGTGAGTTTTTACGCGCGCATATTTTGATGCATTTTTTGGCAGGAACCCGTAAGTTCCTACACGCGTTTTAACGAGCGTTTTTACGCGCGTATTTACACCTGTTTTTACGCTCGTACTCACAAGCGTATTTGCGCGCGTTTTAAAGTGTGATAATTGGGTGTGGCAGCCTGTGAAATAGCTATAATTCCAGCCTACTTGGTAGTAACACACACAAGTTTTTGTTGTTTCATTCAAACCAATATCAAATGGTTCAACCCCTACTTTTAAATTTGGAATAGTCTGGCCCAGTAACCGAATTGCTTCGAAATTTCTTCCAAAACCGAATTGTTCAGGAACCGAATTGGATTAGTTATTGGTTAGAATTTCTGTTAAAATTAATTTAAAATTTTTTGAGGCCAACTTATTTTGATAAAAAATTTAGTTTTTCTTTAAAAACTGGCGGAATAATACTTCGCTATAAAAACTCTTGAACGAACTTGTTCTTTTTTTACTCCGGAGCCGAGGTCTATTAAATAGAATGTTAGATATTGCGTCAAAAATTGGTGTCAAGTTAGCCCGACTCACGACAACTTGACCCCGGGGTTTTTTTTTTTTTTTTTTAGAATTATGATGGATACAACTTTGCAAACACCGAACCCCGGACTACCCCAAATTTATAGTGATCCCAAGTAAAGGGGTAAAAGGGGGTAACATGTCCTTTCCTCCCCAAAACATATTTCACTTTTAGCAACTGAGTCGAGTTGTCGTGAGTCGGGCTATATACTGGCATGATTTTGTATGCGCGGTTCCGTTAGGCGTTAAGATCCAATTCCCTTTGACGAGCGTGAGGTCGGTCAAGGATGCCAGCACTGACTTCGACAGCAATAAAGGTTCCCGCAACAATAGAGTTTCCCCCGCTCGACTACTACCAAGTAGTGATGTGAGTTTATATCGACTGCTTGAAATATTTCTATACTGGAACAAAGCCGGTAGTCAAAGGTAACTTGGTTGATTTGGTTAACAGTGTGTTGGTCTGGAGATCGCCAAGTTGAAGAATTCAGTGCTTTTTTTGATTTCGAAGCTCATAGCCTTGTTTGTACAGAAGTTAAAAAGTGGTCAAATATGACATAAATTAGATCAAATTAAGAGTATATTGCTAATAATAATTCGCTAAGAACTAATCTTGCTTTGAAAAGAACGTCTCGGAAATTTTTTCTACCCAAAGCAAATCTTAAACTATTCATCAGTTAATTTTAATGTCTTTACTTTCTTAATATAAGGTAGCATTCCTTTGAAGTTATTTTATGCGATGAAAACTTGTATTTTCCCAGATTTTTCAATAAATTTTTCAATTTTTTTTTTATTTAGAAACCTTCCTACAACCATCCACACGTTTTATATGCTTATGATGGCTATCCTTAGCTATATTTTTGTTTTTTATTATTGAATCGCAATTTTGTTTTAATTAAAAAGCAAGAAAAATGCACATTTAATCAAAAAGAAATACCCGCAATAAAATAAAGTTTTTCCAGTCCAACAAAATCTGTTGATTGGTTTCCTTTGATTTTCTTCTTCAACTACAAAAAGAAAGAAAAAACCCAGAACAGAAGAAAAAAAAATCATTACAAATCCTCATTTCCCAAAGACCAGACTCATCTATACACCTTTTTCTCCAAGCCATTGCTTCCTCTCTCTTCAAAGAACATTAAATTACCGGAGCAACTAAATCCAAAGTAGAAAAAAAAGGACCTACAAAAAGATTGAAGGAAACAACACTACAACAAAGAGATGCGAATCAATTTTAAAAAGGGCCGTTTTGTAATGAGTATTGAAAAGGAGTAAAAACACGTCTTCGTCTCCGGAGAGCTGTGGCAGGTTGGTAAATAAAAAAAAAAAAATGTAAGAAAATCGCTTTTCTAAATGAACACACTTTATTGAAACAAAATGAAGTAGCATTCCTTAATCCTATGAAAAAAAAATATAGAGTTCGATTAAATGTTTTGTTTGTTTGTTTTGTTTTGTTTTGTTTTTTTTTTTTATAAAATATAACAGAGTCATTCCTGAAAGAAGTTTAATTAAAATAGATGAGTATTGTTTAGTGTTTTGAATCACCAGTTGGCTCATTGGATGAATCCTTAGCCTGACTTTCAGTTGGGAAAGGCAAATTTTGCAAACGCCTAACCATTTCTTCGAGGCTCTCTGAGGCTGTATCAGTTTTCAGAACGGCTACTCTCTTCCTTCCTGTTGCTGCACAGAGCTTTGATGTGGGATGAGATTTTGGTGCTTGGTCACTATCTGTAATTTGACTTGATTGAGGGGTAGACACTTTTGGAATTGCACCCTGAGTCTCGGCTATTTGACTGGGAGTTTGTGTTATCACAACTCTTTCTGTGATTTCCTCCGAAACAATGCTGCTACAGGCAACATTTTTTAGTGTAGGTGGAATTGCGGGACCAGCTACATCCTCAGGATTTTCAACCTTGTCATGTTCCAAGGATGCTCTGAGATTTTTGTTCTTTTCCCTTTCACTTATTCTATCGATCATCTTCGATCCACGATCTGAAGCCTTTGATAGTTTATTCAGCAACTGTTGGCCTTCTTCCTCGAGAATCCTTAGTCGTTCCTCCCTATTTGTTGACATTTTTGCGACATTTTCAAGTCGGTCTTCAATTTTATCAGTTTGAGTTTCACGCTCTTCACTGCCGTATTTTTCATGAAGTGCATCAAGTTTTGTATTGAAGGTCGTACCACGTTCTGAGTTCTTCGATAGTTTTGATAAAAGAAGCTTGCTTTCTTCTTCTAGTCTTTTTAATCGTTCAGCACGTCTAGCTGTATAATCTTGTTCGGTTTCAGTTAGTAACTTGGAATCATCTGGTCTATTTGTACAATCTTGATCTGCTTTTGTTGAGAATTTAGAAGGACCTGCTTCTGTACAATCTTGATCTTCTTCTGTTGGTAATTTGGAAGCAGCTTGAGCACCTTCACAAACTTCTGCAGCGCTTATTTCTTCTGGGACAGCAACTTCTTCAGTGTTACTTTCAAAGCTGCCCTCACGACTCAAAGCTCTTCTCGAATGTATCCTCTCTATGGATGAGCGAAGAGAATTTCCTTTATCTGAAGTTCTCTTTATTCTACTCATCAATTGACGGCTTTCTTCTTCTAACCGTTCTAATCTTTCCGATCGTTTTCTTGTGTATTCTTCTTCGCGGGCCGTCAAACGAGCCTGTCCTGCCTTGTTATCTGTGATTTCAGGAGCAGAACTTGCTCTCTTCATTCTCTCTTTTGTCTTACCATCCATGTATTCATCCAGTGGTATAGGATATTGTGTTGGAGCAATTTCATCTTGCAAACAACAAAGTTGAACCTCTAATCGTTCACGATTGTCAGAAGTTTCAATGACAGCAGCTATTAGAGATTTACATTGTTCTTCAAGTCGATGAATTCGCGTAGTTCTGTCGTTTTCTTCACCATCATCAGGACTGTCATCGATCGCATCATTCTCTTCAGTGGAGAGTCCACGTTTTTTGCTTCGTGATGTTCTGGGTCCCTTCTTGGGTATAGCTCCACTAGCGCCCAATGAGGGTGATGATGACGATGATGATGTTGGTTCATTATCAAATAAAAGTAAACTATCGTCTGTCGGCCAGGTTACAGCCGGTGGTGCACTATTCCATCTCAACTCTTCATTACTATAAAAACCTGACCTCTCTGGTGAGGTGCTTTGCATACGCTGAATTGTTTTCTTAATTTCAAATATGTCAGCCCAGTTTTTAGCGCTGGAACTTTCCTTTCTGACAACGGCATCATCTTCGTCTGACCCTGGCCCATCACTATAACCACTTTCAGCAGAATTATGTGCATCTTCCAATTTTCTCTTAGCGAATTCTCTTCTCAAATCATCACATTGCAACTGACTCTCGTCGTTTTTGGCACGAGCAGCAGCCCATTTTCGACGACAATACTCCAATTCATCTTTCAATTCACTTAGCAGACGTCTCTTTTGTTGTAACTGATAGCGAAGAATTTGTTCTTGCGTATGCAGTTGACGATGTTGACGTTGCATCTTTCCAACTAAATGCCAGGTCTTCTGTAGCTCCAAACTAACAGCACTCAATCGTTTTTCTTGTTCGTTCAGGCGATAATCCAAATGGCAGTTGAGTGTTTTTAGTCGATTTGTTTCCTTAACAAGAGATTTCTTCTCAAGAATGAGGTCCTACAAAAAAGAGAAACAAAACATTTTTATTTGGTTTGAGAGTATTCATTACATTTATTTAGAAGAATATTTTGGATCTTAATAAAATTGGCCCTTAAATGTTTTAAAGTCTTGGTTTTGCGATGATATAAACCCCAAAATATTGAACCAACAATTTATACATGCAGTTGGAACATATATTCAGCCAAAGGATAATCAGAAGAAAGTAGATATATTTCTTATTCAGCTTAGCCTCTTCACACAAAACTTATTCTTCCTCGGGTAAGAAAAATATTTTGTTTTATTCAGCAGCCTATTCTCTTGAAAGAAATTTCATTTTAAATTATATTCAGCTGGATTTTTTTAGAATTTCGTTCGTTCTTACTCAGCAGCCAGTTTTATATAAAGAACAAATCTCCCATAGAACTAGATAGTATATTTAGCTGAACATTATAAAAAAATGGAAGCAATTTGGATTCTTATTCAGCACTGTAAAACTAAAAAATTCTTATTTTTTGAAAGATATTCAGCTGAAAATTATATGATTATAGAAATAGTTATTTTCTTATTCAGCATCCAATTTATTATTTAATTTCTATTTTAATATTTTAATTTCAGTATTCAGCTAAACAAAATGATTCCATAGAAGTAGTCTTTTCTTATTCAGCAGCAAACTCTTAATCCAGTTCAAAATTCCAACTTAATTTGAGAAGTATTCAGCTGGACTAGATCTTACTTTATAGAATTATTTGTTTTTTAATTCAGCAGCCTACTTTCTAGAAAGAACGGAACCTCTTATGCAATCGAAAGTCCTACTTTTTACATAAAGACTTTTCATAATCGAAAATTTATTCTTTCTTAATGCCAGGTACTTAAAAAAGATTGAATTTCTTCTTCAATTCAGCAGGGAAAACTGTCATAATTTTAATTCAGCAGCCAACTCTTTAGGAAATACAATTTGTTTCTCGAATTGGAGAACATTCAGCTCTGTGAGATGTTACACCTTCACTGTCAAGTACAAATCTGCTTAAATTACGGGAATATATAAAGAGTCTTTTCTTCGAAAGAAGTCTTTTTTCGAGTGAAAAAGTTCAAAAATTAGGTTAACTTCATAAAATATTTGTCGTGTCCTGAAAAGCCTACCTTATTTCAATATCAAATTAGCTAAAATAAACGCCACAAGTCACACAGCTCTTATGCATATCTATTTAATTGAAAACTTGTTAAATGTCCTCAAGCGGCGATGTCTAATGCACAAAAAAAAACTATTTCAACCAAGTGTTTTAGCACCACAAGGTCCCACCATAAAATGACTATACTCATCTACACACACACTATCCTTTGTGTAACTTAACTATTATATTCAAAAAGATTATAAAATATTTCATTTTGTGAATGCATAAATGTGTACCCACCTTAAGCTTTATATAAGTTTTGCTAACACTCAATTCTGCCTTTGGTCCATTAGGGGTTTGCACCGATTTAAAGCAGTCCTCACTTTGCCCGTTCTCCTTGAATTGAACTCTCTCGATTTTATGATGACTTAGGAGCTCCATCAACACTTTCCAAACTTTTGGTAGGTTGCCGATGATTTCTTCTGCGGATGCAACTTTTGCTATAACTCTCGGCTGATTGTGGTCGAGATTTCCTCCTTGTTGCTTCTGATGATGGTATTGCTGCTCGTGCTCGAGTCGCTGTTGCACGTCCTCATGTAAGGATTCATCGTTGTTGGTGGTCGCGGTGGTGTTGTTTGTGGTTTCATGACCGCCTCTGGCCGTTTGTTCAACATTTCCTTTAGAGGAAATGTTGGCTTCAGTAGTTGGCATCCCGCAGACAGTAGTTGGCGCTGGTAAAGCGGATGCTGATGAGGGATGTGGTGCTTGAACGGAAGCTGCTTCTGATGCTTTGGCGGTAAGGCCACTACAATATTTCGTTATATCACAAGAGTTTTCGTCTTCTTCTTCATCATTATGGTTGGTTTGGCCTGTAGCAGCAGCAAAAGCAGCATCAGCAGGAGCATGAATTGAGGAGGATGATTGGGTTTCAGAGGGTTTAACGTTGGCCACAGACGCTTGCTGCACAAGTTCAAACAGCAGCTTCGGGAGGGTGGCACCATCGAAATTCGCCTCTTTTGTGGCCATATCGTTGAGTAAGGTTCGATTCTCCTCCAGCATTGTTGTGAGTCGATCGATATCTAGATTATTTGTTCCATTAAAACCCATTAGCATTTGGCTAAAGAGCTGCAAAAACATGAAAAACAAGAAATAGTGAAAGAGAGAGAGGGAGACAGAGATTGTTGAAATGTATATTCTTTCATTTGGGATGTTTACGAGAGTATATATCTATTTGCCCGCGGTTATTTACTGTTTTTAAGCTTTTGCGGAATGAATTTCGACTTTATTTACCTTATTTACTGCGCCCATTTCTTCCTTGAGGGTTTTGTTTTCGAATCTATGCTCATTGCATTGTTCTCTTGAGGCGCGTAATTCTTCAGCAGCATTTTCTAGTTCCTTTTCAAGTCCAGCATTACGTTCCTCAACATTTTTAGTTCTGAAAATTGAATAAAATATTTTGATATGATTACAAGAGGATGTAATGTTAGTGTACGAGAGTATACAAATTTGAGATTCTAAAGCACTTTGTTAAACCAAGAATCAACAAGGGAATTATTTAGTAGTATTTCCAACAAGGCCTTTGGGAAATTTCTCATTTCCTACTATAATTTTCTATGCAAAGATGTGTATGTAGATTCCTTTTGTATTAAAATGAAATGTGTAAACAAAGCTTTAATTGTGTGAATAAATAAATTCCTTTTAAAAATGTGAAATTTGTATTTTGGCTGCCATCTGTTAAACATTTTCAATGCTATTTTTGCTTCCAAGTTCCAGGGGAAGATTAAAAACAACTTTTAAAGACTGTGCAAACGAACCAAAGAATAAATGAGTAACTATCTCGTGGCGTAATATCCGTCAAAATCTCCGTCCCCCCGACCTTTAAGAAGTTAGAACAGCAATATCCAAACTCAAATCGCATAAGGCCACTGGTTCGGATGGCCTAATGTCCGAACTATTTAAGGCAGCAGAAGATGACTTGGTCAGAAGCAAACATCAGCTCACTTCTAGAACTTTTTCGGAGGAAGGAATACCGGTACAGTGTGTCCAATCTACAAGAAAGATACATCAGCTCACTTCTAGAACTTTTTCGGAGGAAGGAATACCGGTACAGTGTGTCCAATCTACAAGAAAGATACATCAGCTCACTTCTAGAACTTTTTCGGAGGAATTAATACCGGTGCAGTGTGTTTAATCTACAAGAAAAGAGATACTCTCAACTGCACCAACTACCAATGTCAAGTTCACATGTAAGATTCTGGTGCCTATTTTGTGTGTCTACAAAATCGTTGGTAAAACGACTTCATCGGGCCCTACCAGTGTAGTCTTAGGCTAGGAAAATCAACTTACGTTAAGATTTTCACACTCCGGCATACCCTAGTAAAAGAGAAAAGTTAGAAACAGGGTTGTACGCTATCATGCAACCTTTTTAGCATCATGCTTCAAACAATTGAACGCAATGCAGAAATCAACAATAAAGGCACAATTTTTCAAAACTGTTTCTGCTGATGAGATTGACATCATTCGGAAAACAAGTTTAGCTCTCAGTGGAGTATTGGCATATATTCATTCGGAGGCGGTGAAGATGGGTTTGGCTGCTAACTAGACGAAAACAGAGTATGTGCTGTCATCGAGAAGAGAGACCGTCGAATGAGTCAACTACCTGGGATCCACTATTACATCGCACAACGACGTCAGTGTAAAGATCAAACGATGAATCACACTTGTCAACCGGTGATTCTTTGGGCTTAGAACCTAAGAAGACTTTAAGTAGTAAAGCCTCTCTCAAAGACACAAAAAGAAAGACTTTATGTAAGACCTTAATCATCCCAGTTCTGCTGTATGGGGCAGAGGCTTCGACGCTATCAAATTCGGATGAAAACTAGCTGGATTTTTTTGGGTAAAATAATCTTCGAGTGACATTTTGTCCAGTGTGCATCGATGGAAAATTGAGAAGAAGATACAACCAGCACCTCTATGGCCTTTATAGCGACATATGTAGATCTTATTATCAAAAAGCTGAGAATACAGTGAATGAGATGGCTATGGAAATGGAGCAGCTGGACAACAACGCACCAGCTCTACGTGACGAGCCTTCTCATCAAATCCTCACTATACCCATACCAGTTTGTCTAATATGGAGGTATAACTTTGGAGGTTAATACAAAATAGTAGTATTGTGTGTCCATTTAAATGTAAATAGTGTTTTTAAAAATCACCTCTAAGCCATCTTGGCCTACCAAGGCAATCAAAATTTTACTAAAGGCAATGTTTACTGTACAGGCACACAAAAACAAGAAATTGTGAAATGATTGGACCTCTCTGTCATTATAATGTCATGTGCAATTAAAGTCTCAAGTAATTTAAAATACATCTTAAAAATGTTTAAAATAATATTTTCGTTCTTTTTTTTTTTTGTTTTGTTTTTGTATTAATTCAAAACAATGCTCTTTCAACACACAAGAATGCATTTTATTAAACTCATGTCACTTATAATTCTCATTTAATTTTCAAAAACAAAATAACAAAATGCTACAACAAAAAAATCTTTTGTCTTGCATTTTCTCTTCCGTCAATTGAAGTCAAAGTATCTCACTTGTTATTTAAAGCAACGTGACTCAGATAAATGTACTGTACACATTCTCTCATAAGGTAAACAGACTCAATGTGACAGATATATATATTAAAATCTAGATATACATATGAATATGTATAGAAGTAAAAATAAATAAAAACAAAAGTACAAAAAGTACAACAAAAAAAAATTCAATAAGATTGATTTAATTGACGAAGACTGGCAAGTTTATTAGAAACAACATCACAAGATGTCACAAGATGTCTATTGATTTTGTTTTGATTTTGCGCTTTTTTTTCTCATTTAATTGACTTTTCGAATGTGGGATATGGAAGTAGCGAAAATTTCAATATCCAGATTCCGGATTATTTGATAGTACAGGCAGTCACTGGGAGTCGTTTCAAAATGTTCAGCTTTAAAATAATAAAACCAAAACTCTAAATCGAACGATAACATACTTAATTTTGAGATAGCAGTTCGGAATCATAAATTATGATAAATTTCTACTAAGTAATCAATAACTGATTAAAGATTGACCTGAGAAAATGGATTTTCAGTTCCTGGTTGACAAGTACCATAATTTGTTTGTAAACTACACACATATTTTAAAAATCTTAAATTTAATGTTATTAAAATTCATTCTTTGACTAACTGTATCTGCTTATACTCGTAAATATAAAATTTTAATTCTTTTAAAATTTCTGTTACTCACTTTCCTTTCTCAACTTCAAGTTCATCCTTCTTTATTGCTATCTGGCGTTCAAGATTCTCTCTTTCAGCTGCTGCAACTCGTGCCCTTTCTTCGTATAATTGACGTAATGTCCTCATATTGGCTAGCTGTCTGTCGTATTCTTGGCGTAAATTGTCTGACATTATTTTAAGTTCACGTTCGGCTAATGAATCTTCGATCTCGTTAAGTTTATCTTTTAACTGCCGGAAAATATTATTAAATAGAAGAAACACAAATAATAATTATTAAAAATATTTTAAGTAGGTATATGAAAAATATGAAGAATATTGTAAAAATTTTGGCAAATTTTCAATTTTTTTTAGAATTAATTTGATTTTGAATGCATTTTTTTTTTTTTTTTTCAAAAATAGGTCAAATTGATTATGACATCGAGGCCTATGAACTTTATTTTTTATTTTAAGATTAATGGATCTTTTCTTAAAATTTGTTAGAATAAGAATAAATAAATCATTATATGGACCACCTGTACCAAAATATATGCGTAAGATTTTGCGATATTAAAAATTATGATCCCATGAGATTGTGGTAATTTTTTAACCTGGACCACATTATAGTACAGGAAAGATGGTAAATTTCGAAAAATTCGAACTCGTGTTTTTTTCTAACCGACTTCAAAAAGGGTAACTGGGTGAACCGATTTAGAAGTTTTTTTTGTTTTATTTGGATGCTGGTACATCCCAAGTGGTCCCATTTCAACTGGGTTCAGTTTGAACAGTGGTATTCCTGAGAAATCTATATAAATCTTAAATTTGAAAATTTTTTTCTTTTGAAATATAATACCGACGCATAAATCCTGCAAGAATTCTTTTTTGGAATTTGAAAATTTTTTTCGAAGAATTTTGAAACAATTTTACTCCATTGTCTTTTAAGTCTGTTACTAATTATATTGATAAATAAACTGCCTTTCTTCCTGGAGGAATAAAATTAAATGTAAAAAAGATTTTTACAAGATTGTCACCTCCAAATGAATTATGCCATTTGTTCTCTTGTATAAAAATTAATTTTAGGAGAAAAAAATCGTTAGAACGGATTTTTTTTATATAATTTTCTTATACATAAAAATTCAAAATTCTTTTCCAAAATAATTGGAAAGCCAAACAAATTTTTATTGAAAAAAAATTTCCAGAAATAAAAATCAGCAATTGGTTTAAAAACAAAAACAAATAATGTTTTTTTAATAAGCCAAAAAGCTTTTTTTTGGAATTTTGTTTCTACATTAATTCATTAAGGCTACTTAAAAGCTTCTATTTACAGAAAATCGTTGAAATCAAGCGATATTATGGAAGGTTCAGTTAGAAATTAAAAAAAAAAAAAAACAAAACTGTTTCATACAGAAGATAGACTTTATCCAATATTTTTTTTTATTGAAAAGAGCCGTTTTTGAGATGATTGGTTTTACTAAAATCAATAAATAGTAGGTACGTACCTTTAATTTTGGTGGAAATAAAAAAAAAATAATTCCAACTATCTTTCTAGACATTATTCAAAAAAAGACTACCAAGTTTCAGTGAATCGATCAGACTGTCTTTCCTTATGCCGGCCTTACACGATACAATATTATTGCACAATATTTAGTATTGTGTTTCTTTGCTTATTCTGTATCTGCCTCGTTGTGGAAACCAAAAATATTAAGTAAATGTTCAGAAAAAACTAAACTTTTTTATTATCACTCAATATTTTGCGTAAACCGAAAATATTGTGCAATACGGACCTTACATGGTCAGTATAATTGCACAATACTGAGTATTGCGCAATAATATTGTGTCGTGTAACGCCGGCATAATATTTTCTGAATTCTTGCTCAATATTTTTCGTTTCCACAACGATGCAGATATAGAATAAGCAAAGAGGCACAGAAATATTGACCAGTAATATTGAGTCGTGTATTTTACACCCTTTTTTGCACAAAATTATTGCGCAATAAAATTATGTTGTGTAAAGCGGGCTGTAACCCGAAGTACAGGACTGGCCGATAGATTTTAAAATGTTATTATAGCTTTTTACAGTCTTGTGGGGCTCACTTGAACTCATCAGTTGACTAATCGTGAGGCACCTTGTCAATACGCAAATTTTTGTATAAAGTATTTATGTTCGATTCAGCTGTGCTGTAGAAGCCATATAACTTTTAAGCAAAAGTCTAATGTGAATTTCTATATACCAGGTATTATTAGCCTAATTTATTAACTGCATAAGGATTTGTTTCGTTACTACCTAGTCAATGTTGCAAAAATTCTTACGCATTAAAAACTTTTCTATCCAGGAAAATCTATTAAAAGTAACTTGGCTTTCATCTACATTCCACGCAAATAATTTCTCTATTCAACGTTGCATTCGTTTAATGAATAAGGTTGCTGTCAGAGGCATTACTAAGAGTGCATAGCGTTATACACTCACTATAATGCGTTTATAAATAAGGCTGTTGTTTTTCATAATCTACTGTTTGGTAACAATGTTTAAATTTTGATTATGAACCTTATCTATCTTACGGCAAATTAGTACCAGTATTCGATTTAGGAGCTTAATCAAAATGTAGACAAAATGCTTGCGTCGCTATATGCAGTAAGTACTCTATTCTATTGTCACTTGGAATAGTTCTCACACTAAGATCTTTATTGGAATTTTAAATTGTTTTCCTTAATAAATAAAACAAATTTTATCCAAGTAAACAGTCAATTTCAAATCGTTTACAAACCACAATCACTTCATGAAAAACAAAAAAAAAATCGATAAGAAACACCAGCCAGTCAATAAAAATGAACGCAATTCCCAAAACTTTGTTTACTTTGTCCTGGAAATTTTGCAACAAAGAAAGCCGAAGAATTTCTTTGTTCATTTTATTGAATAAATGAGGAAGATAGTAAATTCACATTTTCAAAATTTAATCCGCAATATTTTTATTTGCCCAAAAACAAGTATTCCGAATGTAATTTTGCGTCTCATCTATAAAATGGTCAACAAACTTAATTCATAAATATTTTCATCGTCACATATACAACGTCAAAAGAAAACACACTAAATAAATGCGTTTGACAATATTAGAGACCTTCAAAATAAATTTGTGTGAGGGTGATATATGTATAAGAAACTGGGCTACTATAAGTTCGAAAAACTATTTGGATCAAGATCATATTATGGTGTATAGTGGCAACCCTGATACTCAAACAGTGATTTTTTTCAAATGAAATTATCACTGAACTTGACATTGTAGGAATACCATTTAAGATTTCAAATGATACATAATTAATTTGGCTAACCTGTACAACTTGTTCTTCTTTCATTGCGATCATTTGCTTGCAACACGTCACAACTTCCTTCAACGAAACTACCTGCTTCCTTGTGACTCCTAGCTCCGTGTGCAATGACAAATTTTCCGCATTTGCCATTTGAAGAGCTAATTGTGCTTCGGCCAGTTGCACTTTAGGGTTTGTACTTTCCGAAACAACTTCATCGTCTGATATTTGCTTAGCAAGTGCATGATCACTCTCTTCCATTTCCTTCTTCTTGATGGCCTCTTCTGAACTGGTCGCTTGAACTTCTTCTACAGTTTGCTCTACACTTCTGGAACGCCTTGACTCTGCTCCTCTCTCTTCGGCCAATTGTCTTCGCAGCGATTGAAGCTCCTCCCGGAGATCTTGAACCGCTGTCTGTCTAGCCATTCGTTTTGTTTGTAGTTCTTCTTTGAATTCTTCTAATGATTGTTCCTTTTGGACATTTGTCTCGATTTTCTGTTCGATTTCTTCACTATTATTGTTCAACACTAAATTTTCACTTGCACTTTCTTTTGGAAAGTCATCACTGGATTCCATTGGATTGGATTTACTCCTTCTACGAATCACTTTCTCTTCACTGGTTATTGACACTGGTATTTGATTATTGTCACTGACAGCAATTGCTGATGCTGTTGCACTTGTACTTGGACCACTATCTATTATTTCATCACTAACTACTACATCGAGGAGTAAATTTTGATTCTCAATTTCCCACCACCAAGGATCTTCACTAGAATCCTGGCTCAATTCCTGTTGACTTGTTTCACTGGTAGGCTCTCCTTCGTCCATGGGGAGTGACGACTCAGAACTGCCCATGCTCCTCGAACCTCACTGGGGTTTTATATAAACACGCGCACGCACAGCAGCACAGATGCGGTGTGACGCAGAATTTCTTGAACAAAAGTATGAAGAACCAAACCAAACCAAACTGCGACTTTAATGCGCTTATTGTTTGTTTTTTTTTTGTTTTGTCTCAAGAACGCTCAAGAATTAATCTCGAAACAAAGAAAAGTTAGGTTGTAGTGAACCTTTTATGTGTATGTGTGATTTTTATCTGTGTAGAAATGTTCGCACAATGGTTTTCTAAGTTTAAAAAAAATATTATTTTTTTTTTTCTCTTACATGTTAACAACGAATGTTAACTTTAAAGATATTTTATCTTTTTTTTTTTTTAATTTAACACTTTTGGAAATTTTATATATATTTTTGTTTTATATAAAAGAAAAAATGGAAAAAAATGTTATAATTTTTTTTTAAAATAAATTTCCTATAACACACGGAAAGGAAAATTTTCTTTCAAAATCTAGTGCAACTAGTCGGAAAACTCGTGAAAAACTGATCTATTTTTAAAAATGTTCTCTTGCCTTTGGGTTCAATTTTGTTGGCAGTTTTTCTTTTCTTCGAGAAGCAAGAAATATCTTTTACTTTTTCATTTTTTTTTTTTTTTGTTTCTTTCAGTCTTCGGTGCGCGTAGTTCATAGGTAAATTTGTTCTTTAAAAAATATACTTAAAACCGTATGCACGAGTATTTATATATACATTTTTTTTTTCTTTTCATTTTGTAGATAAATCGGTTTTTGAAGAACAAAAATCTCAAAATGAGAGAGATAGAAAAAAGAGGCAGAGAGTTTAAATAAATTCAACACAAGAGCGGCGATCCGAGCAAATTGTTGTTTCGCGTCCGTCCGTCTGCTCGTCGCTCATCACAAACGATATCAGCACTTTTTAAATTTCTATTCCAACACAATGCGCTGCTTGGATTGCAATGTGCAGTTTAAGATTAAATGAATTATTGAATGTATGTAGTTTATAAGCGAGTAATCGTACTTGGGAAGGCCTTTTGGTTCGACTTGTTGTTTTGACCATTTTTGTATAGTTGACATCTGTTGGATGGCATATTTCCGTGATTACTTGCTGATTCAGTCATAGAGGTGTATACTGGCTGTGTATATGCTAGTGCCACTGACCATATAGTCTTGTACACCTTGATTGGATGAAATCATGAGAAATAACAATTAATTGTGATGCATTTGTGATTGTTTTATAATCATAGATTGCTAGTTCTGAAGATAGATGTTTGTAGATGATTTAATTGTTTAAGCTTTACTTTGATTTCCAAGTTGAGGTGGTTATTTTATAATTACGTATAGTAAAATTGAAGTCACTTTGAAGGTGGGGAGGGGTTAACATTCATAGGTAAACCTTGTTATTAATGTTTTATTAATTTATAGTTGAAATAGAAAAAAGAAAATTATAATATTGAAAAATAAACATAAGAGGTTGTATTAAAGTTAAAGCAAATGAAAGAAAATGTTTATGGTGTATTTTATCGTTAAAGTGAATTCGAATTATAAATGCTTCCATCAAAGAAACTGACTTTACAAAAAAAAAAAAATGCGGTTTAAGGTCAAAATTCATAATCCAAAATTCTCCTTTCAAAAATCAATTTTTCAACATTCTGCTTTTGAAAATTCTGTTTTACAAAATTCAGCAAGGAATAAAAATTAAGGTTTCGAAAACTTTAAAAGGCCCATGCCTTTTGGAGTATTAGAAAATATTAAAAAAAAAAAAATACCATAAAAAAAACAAAATTTTTAAAAGCAGATTTTTTTGAATAGAAAAAAGTGAAGTTAAAAGTGAATTAAAAGAAACAGAATTTTCGTTGAAAAAAACAATGTTTCGAAACCAGAATTTTCACCCACTCCCAAAACAAAGTATTTGTTTGCATTTGATATACGAGTGTGAAAATGCGGCATGCAATTTTTGGTTTGATATGCATTAAGTGTTATGTGAAATTCTATAGAATCCTTGTTATTCAGTTTATTTTGTTGTGGTAAAGAAGTCAAAAATAACATTCTCTTCGAAAATTTGTACATAAGCTCAACTTTTATGACTTACAAAGGAAGTAATCAAAAGAGCAAAAAGTGTTAATAAAGGGCAACATATTATCGGGTCAAGGCGCAGTTTGGTAAATAACTATTGCTTTGTTAGAGAAATTCAGATTTCGTAATTCTACCAAGCTATAACTTAGTACTCTGGTCATTAGACGACAATTACTTATTTTTAATTTTATAAAATAACATTTTCACAGTAAAATAATATTGGCAAATTTTGTTTATATTGCGTATTGACAAGGTGCCTCACTAACAGTGTCAACTGATGAGTCCTAGTGAGATCCACCTGGACGAAACGCCAAATTTTTGTATGGACTAAAGGCCGTAAAAAAGCTATTTTAATCAATTAAATTTTGAAATGTGCTTCCTCATTAGACCTTAAATTTCAATACAAATGAACAGATCATCAACTTCGAGCAGTGAACTTCAATAAAATCACGACGATATAAAGCTGTGCGAATGGCCATGTTATTAAGAAATATTCATTTTCAACCTGGGTGTTTTTTTTTCTCCATTTCTTTCTGAAATGAAAAATTTCATCTGAAACATCCCATCCGCCAGGGCAAGACAATGCACGGACGCAGCTGATGGGGGCTTTTAACGCATAAACACAAATTCTTTGTGTAGTCAAAGTGGCACGGATGTGCGCTTTGGCCCTTTCATGTCTATGTCAACATTTCATAGTTTATCTTTAAGATGATGACTAAAATAGATCCACAAATCGCATTTATAGATTCAAGTAAAAACAAATCAAATATTTTAAAGCGGCTGCATAGAATTTTGTTTTCGATACGAACGGCCTAGACCAAAGCAGACATAAATAAAAGAAACATAATGTTTACCCGCTATGTCGATGAATTTAGAGACAATTTGCGTGTGCCAGTTTGTTATTTTTTTTTGTTTTCTTATGAACCGTTAGTTGTATAGAATTTTTAGTCAAAAATAATATCTTATTCATGACAATTTCACAAGAATCGATTCTACTTCTGGCATCAGGTGAAATCTTGTATTTAATATTTTTATTAAATATAAACATATGATGCGATGTTTTTGTTTTCGTGGGAATAGTCAAATTTTTATTTTTTTTGTACATTTTTTTATTCAGTGATATTTATATTGATTGAGTCAATTAAATTTGGATTGCTAAAAGATACAATAGAAAACTAAGATATGCAAAGTTCCTTAATTTAAAATCAGGTATGCATTGACATATTTATTTTTCGAAAATTTTTTTCATCAATATAAAATTAAATTACAAATTGAATATCGCAGAAAATATCAAACAATCTTGTAAAATACACAAACAAATTAGAACGGTTGGGCAGTTCAAATTTTAATTTAGTTATTAGTTTGTGTGAGGTTACCTGGGGCGTATACGTAACATTAAAAACTGACAATTTCTTAATTCTCTGATTTTATTAATTTTTACCTAAGCTAAACTTTGATCAGATTAGAACATCATGAAAACATGTATACTTACGTTCTTGTATCAGTCAAATAAGGATTTGACATCACAAACATTATTAACAGTAGGGGTACAAAGGCAACCGTGGTAAACGTGGTGAGCCTGTCAAAATTTGTATGGAAATGACAGTTAGTTTACCAGGTATTCTACTTTACCACGTTTACCAAGAGGTTACCAGGTTGCATGAATACCCCTAGTGTGTTGTTTGTGTTTTATTGTGCCTTAAAGTGCGCTAAAAAAAGGTTTACTCCTCCTCCTTGACAAATCCCTTACCTTCATTTTGTAAACATTATTTTTTGTATATAGAGTAAGTAAAAACAAGAAAGGGTAATATTCACCCCACTGCCTCAACGTGCAAACTAATAGCTAGAGGTATTAAAAATCGGCAGTCATTGTTGAAAATTTCATCTTTGTTCCAAGTTATGATGTGATGATATGAGATCACTTGCATTACTTAATTTCAGTTTGTGGACAGTAAGTCCCACGCAAAAAGTCCTCTAGGCTCTCATTTTTCAATAAAAAGGTTAGACTCTATCATTGAGAAAGAAGAATTATTACAAATAAAATGATTAGCACAAAAAGTACGTATACGCCATAGTGAACACATTTTCTTTGTTAATTTTTTACTCTATGACTGCATAAACGAGCTGTTTTTTTTACAAATTTCCTTAGCATATATTTAATTTTACATAATACAAGCGTTAAGAAGCTAATAGAAGATTATTGATAAGACATAAATCAAGTTTTCCTGTAGACCTTTAATCTTCTAAACGTTTCAATTGTTTGTGAATAACGTCTGTTGTGCATTTCAAACCACCCAGTAAATTGAAATATGAAGAGGCACTACAGAAACAACCTACCTGAACCTGAATTGATATTTTACCTTCTGTCTACTGTCCACACTACACACTCCATTAAATATTCTGTCTGCCTTAGGCGACGCGACGCACGACGAGAATATTCTACCCCAAGCACTTTCTTTTTGTTAAGATGATTGACAATATGTCTAACAGGTGTGAATGTATTAACTTTTTACCCTCTTTCGAGTGAACCCTAATTTTTTTTATCAAACGATTTTTTTTTCATCACCTCACCTCAAATTTCAATCATTTATGCTTTCAAGTTCAAAAACTTTTAACTTATACCCTAGTTCAAGCAGCTGATGTAGCTATGACTGTGAAGATACTTAATTCACCGCATTGCTTTTAATATTTCAACCCACAAAGCAACTCTATCAAATCCCAAACAGCAGCGGTGGCTGAGCTAGAAGATACTAAATCAGGCAAATTACGCCCCTGCTTGCGGCATAAGTGCATTTTCGTGTCTTGTTCTTTTTTTTTTTGCTTATTTCTGTTTTTTTTTTTTTTTTTGTAATTTTGTTTTGTATCTTAACAAAGCTATCCGCAAGGTTGGTAGGTACCCAAAGCACTTTTGCCGAAAATAAATTACTCCAAGCTACATAAATTATTCAGCACATTGTGGCTAAGTAACAAATAAGGCTTCAAAAGAGTCCTTACAGCCAACTGCAACACTATTGTGTTATAAGTTTTGCACTTTCATTGCATATAGGTATAACAAAAGGTAATCCTAGTTCACTGTAGAAAGTTCATGAAAGAACGACGAACTGGGTGTTTTTTTTTTTATTGAGAATATTTTATGTGAATTCTTGAAGAGAAACAATTTCGTACTGAAAGTCAAAAAATGGAAAGTCTGTTGAAGGGAAGTGCTGAGAATTCAGGCTTATGTTTGAAAATGAATGCATTTTACAAAAAATACAAAAAATGTTTCTTAAAAATCGTGTTCTGAAAATGACAAGAAACAAATTTTGTTTTTTTTTTTTAAATCGAGTTGTTTAATTGCTAAAACCACAAATGCATGGTGATAACTTAAAACCTAGTTCTGAGGAAGCAGTATGACGCAAGTTAAAAAAAAAAAGTTTCTTCTTAATTAAATTTACAGATTATGTGTTTAAAACACCCTGTAAATGTTCACCTATTTGTTAGCTAAGATACACAGCAACACCCATCCTAGATAGGACATTTATACATAAATCATCGCGAACGAGAAAGTATTGTTTGCCAAGTTAGTTAGATGTTTTAGCACTTATTCGGGGTTGCTCTTTTAGTCGTTTTGTGTGCGCGAAAAGTTGCTCCTCTAGAATTTTCTATCAGAGTCTCAAGTATTTGCTCTTACTGTTTGCAAGATGTTGCAAATAAACGTACGACGCGACGTACGAGTATTGAGAAATAAAGTTTTACCAAGCAGACGAATGGTGGCCTGAAATTATTTCCTATTATAAAATAGAAGTCAGTGTAAGTACACATTACAGTTGTTGGCAAAGTGTGACGTGGCAGACTAATAAGGATCAAATACTTTGTAAAGTATACTCGAACATGTATGTATAAATACAAATCTAGGTTACCTATTCTCTATAAAATAAACTTTGCTTTGCCATAGGTTTGAACTAGGTGAAGATAAAATAATAGCGCCTGAGTCACACGATTTCCAACAATGAGATGAGGCGTGTGTGATTGGTAAAATTAAATTCAGTCATTATTAGTACCTACACCCAAAACACGAACAACTAGATTTGAAATTTGTAAAAAGAGAGGGACTTTATTCACTTTTATGTAAGAGTTTAATGGTATTTGAAAAACAAGTTAAAGTATTCCCTACCTTTTAATTTACGAAATTCCCTTAAGAAGTAAGAGAATGAAGGAATTGTAGATTTATCCTAACTTGTTTATTTGGCAATAGCCGTAAAATCCCAAGAAGGTCCTGTAAAGGCTCGATCCCAAAACTACACAAACGTATGGGGTGCTTTAGAAAGTGCTTGGTGATTCGGATTTTGACGGTACTAATTCAAAAATTAAAAGACTGCTTTACGCTAAGCGGCAGCATCTCAGCTAACTTTTCGAAAGAGCTCCATAAACTTTTCCAAATGCAGCGGCTAAACTATTTTATTATGGTCGGCGATTTCAACGCGAAACACCAAGATTAAAGATATCAATTGGATGGGTTAAATTGTGCTGATGAACCAAAGTCGGTTGATTAGTTTAATCCATGATTAACAACTAAAATTATGGATTCTCAGAAAAAACAAATGGTTTAAGTGGACATTTGACAATTTACAATTGGTATGGATAAATATAATCAAATGTGAACCAATTGGCCCTTAATATAGGATCGATCTGCTGTCAATAGATAGGCCATCGTTTCCAAGAAGATTTTTATATCTGGATTAATTGCTTATTTACTCAAGATTGACAAACGAACCATGTGGGCCAACACCTAAAAAAAAGCTTACGGACGATCGAGTATGATAATAGTAGAATAGTACCTGACCACTTAAGTCTTACGGCCATAATACAGCTTCCGAAAGACCTTGTAAATTTAGAGGAATTTGAGTCTGTGCGTGTGCATGGTGTGCATTCTTACAACCGCAGTAAGATGCGCTGGTGAACACTTACCAATTCCTTATAAAGAGAACTGAATAATATATCCCCACCAAAGCTAGAGGGATTCGAGAAAAAAATATGACGCAATCTGGTGATCGTCATTATGAACTGCCGAGTAAAAATGTAATAGGCATTTACCTTGATGAGTTTCTCTATTTAAATAGACATATTATACACTATCCTGTCCTGTCCTGTCAACAGATATTTTTTTTTTTTAATTCGGTCAAAAATCAAAAATTGCTGGTTAACATACTTTACTATTAAAAATGTGCTTTTTGTTAAATATTTTCAACTCAGTTTGCAGACTATTAGGTTTGATTTTTGACCGTTTTTTGGTCCAGTCCAGACGTCCAGATTGCCGCCTGCATTTTAATATGATGATCAAAAGAGATACATAACAAAGCCCCTGTAAACTAGGTTTTGAGGGCCAGTTTTTCAGGGCTTAGTTAACTCAAACTTAAATTATTTTACATGATCTGGGCCCTGTAAAAAAAGTAAGGTCATGGATAACAAATAACGTAAAGCAAATAAAATGATTCTTTTTAAGAATTTATTTTTTTTTATGATAAATCAATCATCCAGGTCTATAACATTGTCACATTGTGGATCTGCTTTTATTTGCACTAAAAGTGTTCCTTTTTTAACCCCTGGTTTTGCATGAACAACAACTGTTTCTGCAACTGCTTGCTTTGTTACCAATAATTCAGGCATCTGTAAATTCGATAAAGCACAGCAACATCTTACTGTATACTCGGAATAAACTTCTCCATTCGAATTAACCGGCTGTGGATTGAATAGAATTCGAAAGTTATCTTTTAATATATCAAGTACTTTGTCTTCTGAATTCTTGGCAAATTGTTTAATTTTTTGTATTTGCTCATCGTCTTTTTGTTTCTCTTCAAACATTTCCTTCACCGATAGAAAAATATGATTTTCCGTGATTTTATCAAAAAATCCCGAGTCTTGAATGATAACCTCGTTCGAAGAACTACTTCCAAATCCCTGAGATACAAAGATTAATTCGCCAGCTGGCGTAAAGGCAATTAAATATTTTATTTTATGTTTCATATATGGAGCTTGTGTATTAGCGGGAGCTGAAATTCAAAGATAATAATTATTCAAAAACAAATCAATAATGGAAACCAAAATTACTTAAATTTTTGATTAATATTTCCAAAAAATGTATTAAAACGATGCATTTTTCACCCATGATTTCCTTGAAATAAACCGGCGTACTCGATAACAAGGCTTGATCATCTGGCCATTTGACAAGAGGTCCAATTTTTTTATTCATTATTGCTAGATTTTCACGATACATTCTTGACATTATTAAAGCTGGTTCTCCGAAGACGTATGACAAATAAGATATTGGAAGGTCTAAACGCAACTTCATTAGAGTTATAACAAAAGAATCGAATTTTGTTAGTTTTGTCTTTGATTGTTCCTTCAAATCGTCCTTAACCACATCGTATAATCGTTGGAGCACTGCGAAATTTGGCAATCCAGTTAAGTTTTTAACTTTGGCTTCATCACTTTTAAATCCATCAAATGAAAAATCGTGCATGATAAGTTTAGCTTTGAGTTTTTTGATAGTTTGCTCATAGACTTTAACTCTTTGTTCTAATTCGCGTATTGTCTGTTAAGATGAATTAATAAATGAAGTTAAAATCACAACTATTTCAAGTTTTAAGTTTACGATTGGAAGGAACTTTGTAACTTTTTTACTATTGAACACGACACTAGATGGCAATAAATGAAAACCTTAATAATTGCGATAAGAAACAGAAACGAGGGCCATGGTCGACAGGTCGAAGTGAGGTAGATTGTGGGTACCTACTAGTTATCACCTAAGGAAGGAGTATTCCTATCAAGACAATTCCAACAGATCAGACGGTAATGGAATCATGCTCTAGATTAAATCAACAGTAGGCTGACTAGCTCCAATCAGGTTGAACTACTTACTAAACTACAGCGTCCTTGGATTCATTAAAGCCCTCGAAGTAGAAGTGATTTTAGTAGTTATGAACAAATTACAAAGTTTCAACGTATACAGTCTTGAACATCAGACAAGATGATACACGAAACAGGAATGATGGGTTTTAAGGTGACCTCCAACGACTCTAAGAGTGAAATGAGAAACGTTAGCTGTAGATCGAGCTGGCAGTAAGAGGCTACTCAGTACAGCGTTGTCAATTGTATAAACTAAGCTAAAGCGAAAAGAAAAAACAACCGAATCGAAAGCAACTTACCGCCTTGTTATTGGATTCATTTACTGTTTGTTTCATTTGATACGATTTTATAAGATCATCTTTTTGTTTCAGTTCGAATTTAAGTTTTTCCAGTGAAAGTTCATTTTCTACTGAAGTTCGTTCACCAAAGGATTTTGCCGCATTTGAACCGATTTTGTTCGATATGTTGTCTGCTTTAAATGCGCCACTACTACTTGTTGTTCCTGGCCTATCAATAATTAGTGTTTGAACCTTTGGCTGAATTTTTTTTTTAGCTCCTGTATTTTTTAAGGAACGAACTTTCGGAATACTTGTGACAGCCTCATATTTCAAATTTGGTTCATCATAATCATTACCATTTCCGCCAAAGCATTCATTTTCACCAATTTCCAGTGATTCGTCGGCGTATACGTTAACTTGTTGAACTCGAACTTTTTCCTTGGGTTTACAAGCTACTTCACAAATTTTGTTAACGCCTTCACCTAAGTTCTGGGTAGGAATCCAATCTGGATCGGTCTCATCCGTTAACTTAGCTGGGCAGCCTAGAGGTATATTTTTTTTTTTTTTTTTTTTTTGAAAATTGTACAATTTCTCAATTGGAAAAACTCACCTTTTTTAAAATGTCTGTAACAAACTGTTTGGCGATTGAGTACTTTCGGATTTGGATTAGTTATACGAAGCGATTCTATCCAAGCTAGCCGCCTTTTCTTTGAGAGTTCGCGAAGTTTAATCGAACTGTAATAAGTCGATGGAAATGAAAAACTTCGACATTTTGGGCTAATTGTTGATTTATTTGGACAATCAACAACACAGCAAACCATTATTTTTTTTTTAATTATTTCTCAAAAAGTTGATAATTTTTATTTATATTTTCTGCTGAACAAAAATTCAAATGATATTTTTGATCTTTTGACAGATGTGCATTTTCCAAGCTGACAGGCTGAAACGGATTGAAAAAATGGAATAAAAATAACTAAACTTAAGGTGTCACCAGAATTGAATTATGTATTTTTGTTTGGATCGCTTCAACTTATGGCCTTGCTTACACCACGTATCCACAAGAAATATTATGCTTTCCGCACTTTTAATTGAAAAAAAAATCTATAGTAGCCACGTTTCATTAAGACTTAACTACAACTACATTTTGCAAAAATGCAAAAGTAAAATAATTTAGTTTCTCTATAAATTCATTTGTTTGCGAAAAAAAGTTGTTCCAACCAAATTGACTTGGGATAGTTTTCATGAACTTTTTTACTTTACCTCACAGAATTGTTACGAACACACGGTCATTAATGGAGTGTCGCTTTCGGGCTTTGTTGGTTTGGTGTGAATACTCTGATAATAGGGGTATTCATGCAACCTTGTAACATGGTAAAGTACAATAGCTGGTAAACTTACTGGCATATCCATACAAATTTTGATATGTTTACCACATTTACTAGGTTAACCACAATTACAACGGTTGCATGAGCACTCCTTAGAACGCTGTGCAAAGGCTTGCCCAAACCAAAGTGCGACAGTGCGGCACAATTTATTTACACTGCGTCAAATGGAAGTACCCACACCAAATGCGACGAAGCGCAAACCGTTTTTCATATAAAAAATCGTGTCGCAATGTCGTGTCGCACTGTCGCACTTTGGTTTGGACAAGCCTTTAAACTGGATTTAAAAAAGACGATGAAAGCGCTCCATTCTGTTTAGTTCTTTATACTTTTTATATTTGTCATCCATATTAAATTCGCCGGAAGCATCTCGATGAAAAATTACCCGACCGGCATTTTGTTGACATCTTCATTATCTTGTGTACTTGTGTACCTTTGAATAAAAAGTACTTATTCAAAGTTGTGTACTACAAAAATTGTTTATGCATACAATTTGTGATGAAATTGCTTATGTTTTTTAAAAATAACATTATATTGATTGCTAAACAATGTCATCAAAATCTTTGCAATTAGAACGGCTTAAGGAGCTCCTAAATGCTCAAAATCCCATTGCAGCAAAGGAATACATCGATGACATTGTCAACTTTTTCGATTCTCCATTAACTAATGCTGAGCTTGGTAAACTATTCAAAGAGTTCTATTTTTTACCTAAACAAAAATATTTTAATTCATTAAAAAAACATTGTTTTAGATTTGGCTTTGGAAAAACTTTTTAGTTCAAAGGTCGGTACTATTTTCTTTCTCAAGAATTCTCTCAAGGCCAACAAACTCTTTCATGAAAGCAATGTTAATATTTTCACACTATGGTACAATTTGATTACAAAGAATGTTACGAACGCAAATTTTACTCCCTATATTGCCAGCGTTATCCAGGTAACTAATATTCAATTTAAAGGCGAATTTGTTTTCCTTTAAAACTTTAACAAATTTTAGTGTTGCATGAATTTTATTGCGTCCAACATAGCTCCTTCAGCAAAAGAGCGCGAAAGAGCTACCATGGTTCTGCAGATTCTTTTCCAAAACAAGTTAGTTGAAGAACACCTAGCAACTGAGGTTCTGGAACGAGTTCTAAATGTCTTCAATCTTAAAAAGCCTCCGGAAATGTTTGCCCAACAGGTTTTTAAGCTCCTAGGTATCATTGCTCGATACTATCCAGCAAGTGTTTCTGACGAACAAGCGCAACGCATTAAAATTGAGTGTTTCAAAACTTTAGACGCTAATATAGTCAGCCAAGATGTTGTAAGTTCCTTATATATAAGTTTGAGTTGTAATTTTCTAAGTTCGTTTGTTTTTTAGATCCGATATAGAGCCCTCACCGGTGCTATGGAATCTCTTAATGATTATTTGTACAATTTCGCTCCTTCACCAGAGTCGGAACCTGAGACGTGTGACCGCATTTACATGAGCACTAAAACTCTGTCTGTTTTGCCGGATGACATTGCACAAAAAACCGCATTTCGGGCCGGCTTAGACATCTTTACCAATCATTCGACATTGTTCTCCAAACAAATTTACCGCGACTTTAAATTTTGGCATGAGTGTCTTGGCAAATGGTTAGGCTCTAGTATCTACGATGAACGTCGACGTGGCGTCTATGGATTTTATGCTTTCCATAAAATTATTGCCGAAGAACTAAAAACAGATGGAACCAACTGCAAAAACACATTGGAGTTTTTCTTGAATGAATTTCGTAAAACCCTGGAATCGCCAACATCCAAACCAGCAGAGACTCGTATTGCAATTCGGGGGTTCGGTTCGATGTCGCTGCTATGTAAACAATTTCTACCGACAATGTTGGAAGATATGATATCGTTGGTTGTTCAGAAGTGTGATTTAATTTTAATGGCCGATGATAGCGCAATGAGAGACCTACTAGATCACTTTCCCGATTATATTCATGCTCTGTCAACTGTTATCAAGGAAATTCAAAATCCACAAATCTCGGAAGTTTTGGCAGAGAATTTGAAGAATATTATGATTCGATTGATACGAGATTTTCATTATCTTCCAACACTTTACAGTGGAAATGTAGCTAACTCGATGTGTAATGCATTTAATGCGTTATATTTAACAGACGTTACGCTTCTGGAAAGATTGCTGAGCAAGGTGAGCTAAGTTTTGATACATATATGATTTACGCTAGAAAAAACTCAATTCACTTCTCTAAAATATTATACACAATTTCTTTTCCATGAATAAAGCATGAATAAAACTATGAATATAATTTCACACAAAAAAGTTGAAATTGTATGATTACACTGTCCCCGCTATTCCTATCTAGAAATACACTGAGTAAAATAAGTATAAGATCCTGCAACTGCAACAAAATAAAATATTAATTAAATTGGAAATCCTCAACTTTTCCTTTACGTTGCCAGAAATTCGTTTCTTGAAATTGTTTTTTACCAAAACCTTGGAGTTCTACATAAGTATAAATACAAAAACAGAGCTATAAAAATAGTTTAGATCTGCTATAAACAAAACTGTTTTCATTATGTTGCGTCGGCACAAAAAGGACTTATGCACTTATTTTTAAGACACATTTGTTTGTCCGGACAATTATTTTTGCCCAAAAAATAATATATCTCAGTTTGATTTTTGTTGCTTTTCCTACTATTTTGTATTATTTCTTTTTTATGCCCTTATTACGGTTGTCAATAATCAAATTCATATATAAATAATAAAATTCCAGACACCTTAAAAGTGAAGTAAATTATTTCAGAACCGTGCGAAACTGCCCAGATTTTTATAATTTTTTTTCTTCTTGCATTTTGGAAGAAATAATTATACTATACACATAAATTTTGAAGTAAAATCAGTTAAACATTTGTATTGAAATATTTTTTTAAAAATTTTTATTTAAAATGTTAATAAAAGGACGTTTTTCTGGCTATCAAAATACATATAATTTGATCTTGTATTTTACTCCGTTGTTTTCAATAATTTTTTTTTTTTCTGCTTTAAGTCAAATTTTGAAAAAATTCCTCTACCTAAACGGGTTAATATAACCCTTGTCTTAACTAGCTGTTTTCCTTAAACAGATCTGAAAAATTTGTTCCGAGATAATTCTTTTGATTGAGCTTTAGTTACTCCACTATAATACCAACCAACAAAATGTTTGAATCGATTGAATTACAAAAAAAAAAAGTAATAATTATAAGCATTAAGTATAAGCATTAAGTATAATATAGTAGTATAAAACTAAGTTTGCAGCTTTGAAAGAATTCTGCAAACATTATGGTGAACCAAAAACCTATTTTCATAATAATATTTCTAAGTCGACCTTCCTCAAAGTTGAATTTCCCTCTTAATACCTTTTGGTACAATAGACTTATAAACTTATTGGACATGGTCTAATGTTTGTTTTAATGCTTTTGTAGTTTTCCATTTCTCTGAGGAGTGTGCCAGTTGGCAGATGTCTGGTTTTATGCAAGCTTTAAAAAATTGTCCTAAAATTTTCAATTTTACACATTCATGCTTCTGACAGGGGTGCGATATACAAACTTAGATCTGAAATCAACAAATTCGTTTCTTAATGCTTAATGCTTTTTTTTTCTTTAGGTAATTTTCGAAGGCGTCGTTTGGACATGCTCCCATAAACACACATTTGACGCAAATGCCGATTGGTCGGAGAATATTGATTGGAAGGATAACATAACTCATAAATCATTCTGTATTCTTTGGGATGCGCTCTTAGATGAAACATCTGTTTCTCGATCGTATGACAAATCAATAATTGTCGATCGTATTTTCGATAATTTGATGCTTACTCTATTCAAAATTCTGGATAAACTTGATCTTCGTACAAAAAAACGTGTCTACACGGATGAAGATGGTAAAGATCAAGAATTTCACTTTTGTGATCCAAATTTTGATCTATCTCCCATTCGACCTAAGGACTTTCATATATTCATAAATCTGGTTGACTTCTACAGAGATCTTTGGCCAAAGTTCCAGCGACAATACACATTAAACTGGATTGAGGAGTTTTGTGAGAGAATGGTCAAATTGGCTCTCCGTTATCCTCTAATCAGTGGATTTTTAAAACTTCTTGAAGTGGGTCTCAAATCTGCTGATAAACTAAGAGTCTTCTCATGTAATTTAGCACCAGGATTGGAAGTAACCCTGGCACATGCTTTCAAGGTTATGATTGTAAAATGCCAAAGAGTATCAGGAGAACTACAAATTGCAACAATTGAGCTCGTCCTTCAGTATCCCGATAAATTTTACCGAAAATCTTTGCTCGATATGATTCCGGTTTTCGAGACCGCATTTGATTTGGGAAAGTCTATGCCTTGGTTGGCCAGTCTGGCTACTAGTTGTTTAGAAAAAATTTCTGGCTTCAATGACAGTAAGGAATTGAAAAAGCTTTACGAGAAAGTCCTACCTTTACTCGACTCCTATCTAAAGGGTCAAAGTAACATTGAGTATATAAGCATAAGAGAAGGTCCTGGTGGAAATAAATTACGTAAGTCTGGAAAAAAGAATAAATGCAACATCGATTTTCGCGACATTCAGGCCAACATCGTTTCACTCTTTGGAAAATTGCATCCAGATGCTGCTACTGCGCTCGTCATGAATTCAGCAAAAAATGAAAACTTGGTCAAATGGGACTCGCAAAAATGTGTGCATTTAAATATAAAGTTGCCCGACATGCATTTAATAATACAGTTAGATGTTTTAGTTCCTCGTATTTGTGATCTCGCATTGACATCTACTGATCGGCAGACCAAAATTGCCGCATGTGAGCTAGTTCATGCTTTGGTCTTATATTTGATCGGAGCCCGAGGACACCGTGGCCAAATGTGGAAAGAGCTTTGCGGCAAGGTTTTAGAACTAGGATGCGATGGCGATGCAACTGTGCAGCAAATATTTGAACCCTTGCTCATGCAAGTGATGCATTTCATGTCAAAATACGAGAACCTAGATAGAGGTGTCGAAGAAATTATGGACGCATTGATGGACGGCATATCTAGCAAATCTAACTTTGGTTTACGTGATTTGTCATCTTCTTGTTTGCGAGAATTTGTTGAATGGAGCATAAAGCAAACCACACCGCAGCAGTTGTCAGCATCCCCCGTAAGCATTGAAATCATTCTAGGAAGATTAAAGATGTACAGTTTCGATTCGGATGCAAGTAAAAGAGTTGGTGCCGCTCTAGCGTTTAATAATCTCTATCGTTTACTGAGAGAAGAAGAGTCCATATGCGATATATTCTTCGTGGAGCTTTTGCATACGTTCTGTGTGAATTTTAAACTTAGCGAAGAACTTACTACCCTCCCGCCAAATGATGACAGCAACCCTGACCTAGAGATGATTTCGGAATCATTGGATCATATTTTGAGAGTTCTTTCAGAGCGAGGCTATTTATTTGAAAAGGAATCCAGTAATCGTCGAGTTCCGAGTGCTCTAAAATCGGGCACACTCAGAGACGTAATGAAGTTTCTCATATTTGAAGCTGGCTCGAAGAAAATATTCTACCGCCGTAAATGCATAAAACTGGCACACTCCTTGGCTCCAAGGATCACAGGACTAGGCAGTGTTTGGGATTTCTTTCAAACCAATTCGATAAGTGATGATCAACTGCGAAAAATTTGTGAAGGTTCATCGGAGGGCTTTGGTATAGGAGCCCGACCAGATATCAGTTTTTTATCACTCGTGCACAGTGAGATCCCAGTAAAAAGCCTCTACAATTGGTTGGAATATTTACTCGGATCACTTGAATGCTACATTTGGCTTCTGAAGGAAAAAGTAATATACAAAGGTAAACATTTCTTTCGAGGAACCAATATTCTATGCGCTATTGAATGCTTCTTGCATAAAATCTGTTGGAAATCACTTACCGATATAATTGAAAATCCATGCTCTTCTAACATTACGCAAATATCAAACAACATGGATGTCCTCAAGTGTCTCATAGTCATACACATTGTTGATTTTCTAACCGAATTCCTGCAATCCGAGTGTGCGCTGGAAGAAGGTGATGGTTTTTGGAAGCCGTACACAAATCAACTCCTACAAGATCTAATTCTACAACTTATCTTTGAACCTAAAAGGCTCCATTTGGATTTTCGATTGGAGAATATGTTTTCACAAATCGATAATCGAGTGCAAAAATTTTGCAGGCAAATTCAAACAAAATGCCCAAACAAAGAAATCTTCAATCAAATCAATCAGGAAATGTTTGTCACTCTTGTTCGACAGCTGGACAATCTTTCGCAGAAAATGAGTAACATGTTCAAAATTGGAGGTGCTTTCGCTACAAAACCTTCCTATGTAAATGGAATTTTGCACATTCTTAAAATAACTAATTTTGAAGAAATGGAAGATATTAGCCTTCAAGCTTTGATTGGAATTTGTGATCGAATTATGAAACTTCTATTTGATGGTATTAAACGGACAAGCTTTGGCAAGGAGGTTGCTGTTACCCTCACAGAAAATATTAAATCTTTTGCAAATAGTCTGATGCGTATTGCCTTTGGTGTAAAAGACTTTTCTCATGACATTATTGATTGTTTGCTTAACAATACAGAATTGCACACACCAAATCTCGATTCGAAGATTAAGTACGGACAATTGTACTTTGAATTGTACGAAAAAGTCATTTATCATGAGGTCACGTTGAGGTAAGTTATCTTATAGATTAGAAATTTCACACCATTAATAGTCTCTGTGCTGAAGTCCTGCAAAAGATTTAAAACTGACCGACTGTTTTAGCGCGTGCTGCTGTTGTGATTTGCATTTGCTTATATTTTATCTTTGATTTTATTTGTATAATTGGCAAACTGTCTTGTGCCGAATCCACCACTAAATTTAGTGCCAACTAGTAACTGCTACCGTATGTCATTATATTGACCCAAAAAGAGCAAAATATGGTGATAATCCAATAGCAGTATGTACCTCAGGTGGATATCCCATTCACGTTAATCCCCTATAACTTTTTTATGTGGTACATCGAAGAAAATTTCAGTACGCAAAAGTTAAATGATACTGCTAGGATTTACACAAATGGTCTAACACTGCAAGCAAATGAGCATTTTGCCCTCTGAACTTGGGACTAGAGCCAAATAACTACAGAAACCATCTTTTTTTAAATTTTTGCGGGACTTCACCTCAGGGACAGGAGACCAAGATTAAAATATCAAAACATTTTCTTCTTTTGACTTTCAGTTTCTTTGAAAAGTGTTTTGTTCTTTTCCCCACCATAAATGAAGATCAACAAGCTTACTTGCTTCGGATACTAACTGGAATTCTGGATTACAAAAGCAAATCCACCCGAAACACCAGCACATCGTTTAGAAATATTATCGATGCATGCATTCAAAATTTGCACATTTTTATAGAAAATTACTCTCAAAAGCAAGAAGAGTTTTATTTCATTGAATTTCTAAGAGTACTTGCATCAATTGCAAGCAATGACCCGATGGATATGAATGAACAAATTCCAGCATTGGGCCAGTTCATCATTGCAAAACTATCTTCAACACAATTGAGTTTGGAAAAGAAATGTAAAATATTATCAATTCTGCCCCTAATTGTGGGTGTAAATGATTGTGAAAAACCCGCGCTAACGAGTGCATTGGAAAATCTTCAATGTCAGCATTTTCCTTTGCGATCAACTGAGTTTGCTAAGAATAGTTTACAAGAGACAAGTTTGAAATTTGCTTTTGTAACACTTCTCAATGCTTTGGTAGGTTCAAAATCATATGTTTTGTTGGAATTTCTCTTTAAATGTACTGCCTCCGATGAGACACATTTAGTGGAAGATATGATTCGAAAGGAATTAAAGTCATTTACTCTTTGTTTGAGCGATGATCAGCAAGTAGATGTATTAAAGCGAACTCTTACGACAGTCCTCAACGAATGCTATGAACCCACAATTCGAATAATTATCTATCGGAGGTTTCTTTTGAATATTTTCATAAGTTGCAGCGAAGAAGCACTTGTGCATTTCTTTAAAGATAAAATTAAACTAATAAATATGCTTTTGGAGGCGAATTATAGAATCGGTTCTTCTGGAAGACCCACTGAACAGGCTTTAGCCAATCGTATAATCGGCTATGGACTACTAGAACATTTTTTTGGAACTGTTAGAAAAGAACTCTATTGGAGTGTTACATGTCCAATTGCTATAGAACTGCTAGGCAAACCAAAACTTGAGAGTGAGCTGGTTGGGACGTTCACCAAAAAGGCATTCTATGTGCGATCTGAAGTATTCGCCACTGAAAACAAAGAAGCTCTTGAACTCTTTAGGCAGTATCAGTGTGCGGCGTATTGTGCTCTTTGTTCGCTAGTCAGCAACACTCAAACAGAACTAAAGTTCTATTCAAAATTTTTGTTTGAAGAAAATTCTCGAAAGAACGAACTAATATGGTCTAAACTAGTTGACTGTTCGTCAAACAAACACTATGTATTTTCTGGGCAAGAAATGGAAGAATATGCCAAAATTAAGAAACGTTTTGTTTCCATACGCAAACTTGATGTAAGACCTTTGGTAAAGTTGAACACAATCACTTCATCGAGACGCCTTCAAACACAAAACATCATGGAGTCAAGTTTAAGTCAAGATGTCAGAGGAATCGATATGACATCTTATTCGGTTCGACCATATGCTGAAGCCCTGCGACGGCAGGAATTTAGATCTGCCGAAGTTCAATCGGTGCGATTGGAAAGTCATGATGTCAATAAACACGAAGTAATGGCCATGCTATGTGGTGTTATTAAATTTATGTACACAAATAATATCACACCGGTCATAGTTGATAGTAGTATTAAACGTTCCTATCCCTGGGTTCAAGCAATAGCGAATAGCATTGGAAGTTGTGAAAGTCATAAGAATATTCGAGTTTTTCTTGCCCAAGTCGTTGATAATTGTAATGAAGTTTTCCAACAATTTGCACATGTTCTGTTTAAACCTATTCTCAGAATGCTTGTGGATGAATGTGCTGGAAGTACATTGAATTTCTTCATCACCGATATGATTGCCATGCTTGTCACTTGGTGTAAGTTGAGTTTTTTTGTTACGTATACGCCCGAGTGTACCTATATTGTTTAATTTTTGTTTTCTTCTTACTTTTAGCCTCAAAAAACTTGCATCTGCCCCAAGCCGCCGATGAAGTTTCTCTCGTTCAGGATCTTATCAAGTTTGTAATGAAAAATGCTTGGAGTGAAACTCGAGAAATCGTAAAGTTTAACTTGGAAATCGTCCAAACCATGCTGTCTGTGTGGAAAGATGTCATTGTAGTCCCAACTAATCTCCTTCTAGACATGATAACTCGAACACAGAAAAACGATTCGGATTCCAACGAATGTGGAATTGTTTTCTTGGGAATGATTCTCTCAAGCGATCTTGTTCCATGGACAGATTTAAACAAAGTTCTCTACATTAATGCAATCTTAACAAACATTGAGAACCTTAAACCGAGCGTCTACCAACCAGCAGCCTATTCCTTGGGTGCTGCACTGGGAGTTCTTTCAAAGTCAAATGATCAGGACAGTGCGGATAATCTTTTTAAAGAAATCCAAAATCGTTTGCATTCACTGAATAATAAAAAAGATCGAAAATGTGAAAAACGTTTCACCGATATACTCTACAACGTACACAAATCATGCCCTCATATTGTTGATCGATTGCGAGAGGTTATTTGTTTCAAGATACCTACAGCAATTGGCACAACCAAACGAACCTATCTCGAAATGATTTTATCCAGAATCGAATCGTTTGAAGAAGATGATGTACACAATACAATTATAGGAATCGGAATTAAAAATCTACTGAAACAACCCGACTTTCAACTACTTGCTTTGCATATTCTCAATCGTGCCCTACCCATGATTAAAAACCATAACATTTCTGTGCTCTTTGATCTCGTAGAGGATTCGCTGCAGTTGCAACGCATTGATTGTCGAGATATTGGCTACGAGATATGCATATACGCTGCACTAAATTTCAATGAGAACCTTCGCAAAAAGGCATATAAGTTGATTTTGAGAGGTCTTAGTGATCCAGAAATCGAGATACAAAAACGAATCTATAAATTCTGGTCGAAGGAAGCTCAAATATCTGCAAATCTAACCGAACGTGTACTTTTTCTTCTGCAGAATTATGCTATCGATGGGGAGAGAAATTTCCTTGGCCTTTGCACCCAACTTATACTCGATCCAGCCATAGAAAGCCCCGAGTCAAAGAATCAGATATTTCAATTCGAAGATGATCGTGATTTGAAATTACATGAATATCACATTAGTACAAAGTTGAGAAGCCGGGCCACCTACACCCTACCACCAATGTTTGCAGAGTCCACTCAAGCTCGGCCAAGTTTATTTAAAGCCACGCAATTGTGCAGTTTGGTAAGAAATACAAATGCTGAATATTCCTTTGAGCCAACGCAAGATCCAATTTCTGTGACACAGGCAAATGAAAAATTCACTCTTCAATGTCAAAATTCGATGCCATTTCAAGTTGGAACTCAAGTGCTCAATCGAAGATCACAACTTGTCGAAGTGAAGAATTTAAGAAAAGACCCAGCAAGTTTACTTTGTAGACGTAGATTCCTCAAAGATAAAGAGAAAGAACAAAGAGACAAAGTTTTGAGGGTGGTGACTGTGAGGCAGAAGAACGTCGAAGCAACAAATCGCAAAGCTATTGAGAATGATGTCGGTCTGTATCGTCGTTATCGATTTGGTGAATATCCAGATTTGCTTATCAACAATCTAGCATTCCTGCTTCCCCTACAAGCACTGGCAAGAAGAGACGTTCAAGTTGCCCAACAATTGTTTGTAGCAAGTTTGACTGGAATACTTGAAGCAAGAGAATGTGATTCCACAGAATTTCTAGAAAAAATCAATGATATCTTTAAAGAAATTTTAAGTGATTCCACGGCTTGTGATCCGATGATTTTCTCTGCGTTGCTTGAATTGAGTTTGGCTAGACCTAGCGCCTTTAATCTACCACCAGATCAGGTCGCCAAGATGGCAAAAGAATCGAAAAATCTAACTCTTGGAGTGCTGTACTTGGAAAATCGCCTAATTACCGATTGGGACCATGAAATTGCACTTACTTTGGAACCTGCTCATTGGTTACAGTTGGCAGATATTTATAGTTCACTCAAAGAATACGAAGTTGTTTCGTCAATCTTTGCCGATAAACTGCGCACAGATCCAAGATTAGCCACTGCAATTGAACTGAGAGCAAACGGTCGAGCGGATGAGGCACAAAAATTACTCATTGAGGTCATTGGGAGGAATGTTCATATGGAACATTATTATGCCTATAATTGTTATTATGAGTGTTCGATTGAGCTAAGCGATTGGTCGCATGTTACCCAAGCCATCAGCAATGAAATAGATGATTTCGAGGAACTCTGGACGGATAATTACAATTTGAATTTCCTTTTACCCAAATTGATGCATGCAAAGATTCAATTACTACTCGAAGGCGACACAGAGAGCAAAGTATTTTTGCGAAGAATTTCTGAATGGATGTCGATACCAAATAAAGCAAGGCATATGAAGAATGAATTTTGTGAAGAACTCATGATGTTATCTATCGTAACTAAAGATTATCGTCAATGTCGGGTGCTCTATGAGAATTATTTGAAGAAGTTCCTAAGGGAATGGAGCATAACCGGGTCGTTCTGTACTAAAACAAAGTTAGAAAGTTTGCTTGGCGCACAAAGAGTGGCAGAGATTGATTTTTATGCTCAATCATTTTTGAATGGTTTCGATGAAAACAGCTGTGAGAAAATATGTAAACGATGGAATTCATGCAATATAGATCCAACTGAATCTTTACGTATGTGGAACACGATTGTAGGATATAGGAAATATATTGCTGCACTTGGTTCGAAGACATTGCAAGATGCCCAAAGTAAGTAGAATAATAAAATAAAATTTTTGTATTTCGATAAAACACAGTTAGGAGAAAAATCGAAAAAAACGACTAAACATTGAAAAAATGGCATAAATTTGAGACGCATTGCTGAGATTATGACATTTTCATTTCGTAGAAATCTTGCATTTCATTTAATTTTTGACAAAATACACAATATACATAGCTTTGTGCAAATGTGTCCATTTGGGGCAGCAGCAGTGTCACAAATTAAATAATTTTTACTTTACTTTTTATGATAATTAGTTAGTACTGATTGTCAAATTCGGTCGTGTGAACGCAGGATGTGTATCTACCTCTGTTTAAGTAGTAATTCCTTACCGTTATTTTTACTTGCGATATATGTACTAAGGGCAAGTTTAGGATTCGTAAAAAGAAATTGAACTCGAGATAACAATCAAACATGGCATTACGATGATATGGAATACGAAAACGAAACGGATCAGTGATATTTTTTTAAATTTTGGTTTAAGATTTCCACTAACATTTTATTGAATATGGCATACCAACGTTTTGTTTTAAACACGATTTGAGAATTTTTATTTTTTTTAAAAACGTCTCTAATGATTTTCAATTTTTTTTTTCTAAAAATGTATTCTCAACAAAAACAAATTGCTTACTTAGCTTGGAGCTCAAAATAATTTAAGAAGCTGTTTAGACGGGTATTACACGGCGCATGTTAAGGAAATAAAACATTAATACAATTTTATTTTTTTTCTCTTTTGCACTTTATACATGCGGCCTTGAAATACCCGTCTTCAGTCATTTTAGTAATGAATTTTATGTATGTATTTTTGAAAATTTCTTATAAAATTATTTATTTTTAAAAACTTTATATGTATATAAGAAACTTTAGCAACCACAGCAACTTTGACCCTAAGAGCAAGTACGTCTTTCGATTTTTTTTTGGAAACAGATTAAGCGATCTGGTTGCCGATTTCGCCTTCTTGAACCTGGGATTGGGAATATTGTCATCCATTCTTTAGATGTCGGATCAATATATGTAGGTTACGTCCTTAAGCTTTTTAAACTATGGACTTATATTTTAAAATCGCAGATGGTCGCATTTCTAGATATTTGTTTATGTTAACTTTTCCTTAAACATCCGTTTTGGTTTGCTAGGATCTTTAATAAACAACCTATGTCGAAACTTAGTGAACACTAGTGGTGCGTTTTATTTAACCCCAAAAATCCCTTTTAGTAGCTACTTCGACCACAAATAAGGTTGTTGACTGGTTATACTTGGTAATACTTGGTGATACACTCTGGGTGCTAAAAGATACCCTATAATAGAAGAATTACCGATATTCAGTTTTAAAAACTGAACAAGTCACATCCTGTAAAGTTCTTAGATTCTCTACAAGTGTGTATAATGAAATATAAAACTTTTATATCCATAGTGAAAGCACTCGTAAGTTAATTTTCATATTTATATTTCTGATTTTGTTGTTACCCATTTTCAGTCGAAGGCCCACAAAAAGATCTGAATAGAGCAGTTTACCATATGACAACACGACTCTTCAATGCCGGAGCTCATCAGAAAAACTTTGCTCTGGCACAGAAAGTTTTTGATCGCCTAACACCAAGACGATCAGATCCAATCGAATGGATAACTCATGAGCTGACAAAAATAAAAATTATTTTCCTTCAAACACATCGAACAGCAGGTTGCATTGATCACATTAAAACTGCTTGGAAAGCAT
The DNA here is from genome assembly GCA_948107695.1 of Meliscaeva auricollis. Lineage (NCBI taxonomy): Eukaryota > Metazoa > Arthropoda > Insecta > Diptera > Syrphidae > Meliscaeva > Meliscaeva auricollis. The sequence continues at coordinate 15,242,017 of OX403618.1, forward strand.
CAACACAACTTTTAAATAAAGATATTATCTCACAACATCCCGAACAACACATTGAAGCTTTAGATTTGAATATGAAAATTTCAATGCAAACCATCGAAGCGCTCGAACAAGGCATATTCAATGAAACGGAAGTGATTGCCTTAAAACAAATGACAAACAATAAATCAGATGATCTTAAATATGATTTCATTGAACTAGCCCTAGAAGCACTCAAGGCTAAAGTACTCGTGGCCAAAAGGTCATTATCAACCGATACCAGAACTCTGGCTGATAGCAATTATAGCTTAGCTCAGTTTTGTTATGATATCCTAAACAAAATTAAAAAGGAACAAAAAGTTGAATTCGAGAAAACATTCATAGAATCTGTGCTGGAAGGCATGAAATATGGTTCTAAGGAAGCATGCCAACTCTTCCCATGTGTCCTTCAACTGTCATCAATAGAAAGCGGTGTACTTGGTGATCATTTTAGGCAGTGTTCTGCTGATGTTCCGGTCTGGACTTACTTGATATGGATTCCACAGATATTATCAAGATTTCAATTGATTGAGTCATGCTATTTAGATGACGTTGTACAAAAAATTGCCACTAAACACCCTGAGGCTTTGCGTTTTCCATTTTCAACATGGTATACCCAAGCTAAGATAGATTTTAATTTATCAACACTTAGAGGTGAATACACTGATCGTGGTGTCATTCGTCAGATTATGAACAGTCTTCAGCATGAGCTTTGTGATAAATTTTTGAAAAGCTTTAGATACTTAGCTGTTCCGGAAGCATTCCTCTTGGCTCAGCTAGAAAGCTTCGATAGAGACATTCGATTTCATTCAAACATAAGCGATGCTAAATTTTCGAAAATCACTGAAAATCTTCTGAGGGACGTGTATTGTGATGAGGAGGGTCTTCAAGGAGTTGCCTATCGAAGATTGTTAAAATACAAAACTGAATTAGAAAGTGTTAAAACTATGTCAGTTAGTTGTGACGAGAATCGTATTCGAAAAAAGTTGAATGATATGGTTCGAGTTCTGCGAAAGCAACTTAGATCTCTTGAAACCACTTTACGCTTGGAAACAATTTGTCCCTGGCTAGCTAATTATCAATGGTGTGGCGAAGAAGAATGCACAACAATACCTGGGCAGTATAATGGTCAGAATTCACTAGAAAGTAACCCAGAAGGGTTGGAAAGCATTAAGATTGTACGATTTGGTGGTAAGGTTCAAGCTCTTGTATCGAAGAGTTATCCCTTGCGAGTTTCAATTCATGGCAGCAATGGACACATTTATGATTATCTTGTGAAACATGGAGAAGATCTAAAGCAAGATCAACGAATTCAGCAGATTCTTAAGCTAATGTCGCAGAAGCTGCGCGAAGATCAAAAATGTCAGTCATACAATTTGTTTATTCGAATCTATCAAGTGGTTCCGATTGATAGAAATTGTGGAATACTCAGTTGGGTTAAGGACACCGTATCTCTGAATGATTTCATTGTAAATTGTTTTGAAAGACGATGCAGTGAAAGTCGAAATATCTTTGATGGATTAATGGAGACCTACTTGGAATTTATCGGGCAACATTCTCAACTTCCTTCGAACGCTGTTACTATGTTGTATGGAATGTATGGGACAGCTGCTAGTAAATATACAAGGGATCAGTTAATACAGAATCTTAGATCGCTAGAGAATATTATTGATTACGACATAGTGAAGAAAGCCCTAATGGATATAGCACTCTCGCCAGAGAGCTTCTTTGCACTGCGCAATAATTTTGCTACTTCAATGTCTGCCATGAACATAGCCCATTGGATTCTGGGCATCGGTGATCGGCATTTGAAAAATACTCTAATCGGTATTAAGGACGGCTCAATGACAGGAATTGATTTCGGATTTACTTTTGGTTCGGGAACACGTGATCAGAAAGTGCCAGAGTTGGTACCCTTCAGATTGACTTCACATCTTGTGAATTCTATGGCTCCAATGGGTACATCCGGACTCATCTTTAAGTGCATGGTTCATTCACTGAGAGTCTTTCGCAGTGTAGATCGTTTGCTAATGGCTTACATGGAGGTATTCATACGTGAACCATCTGTTAATTGGCTAGATATAGCAATGAAGAAAATCAACGAAGACGAAGATTCGGTGTTGTGTGCGTGGGAGCCGAAAGATCGTATTGATATTGCCAGATGTAAATTACAAGGTTACAATCCAATGTATCTCTTTGAAAGAGAACTCAATGCTGGAGTGGTATCTACGTAAGTTTACATTGTTTTGCACTATTTGTAATAAGTTAATTTAATTATTATACTATATTCTAGAAATACCGATTACCTTCAGGGGTACTTGAAGATTTTGCGGGGCCACAGCCAGTTTAACATACGTTCTAGACTACCCAAAGACAAACTATCGGTTGAAGACCAGGTGAAATGTCTTATTGATCAAGCTACTGATCCAGCTGTATTAGGAATATCCTATGTTGGATTTTCACCTTGGATTTAAAGACATATTTTTGTTTGTTTTGTTTTCTGTTTTATCTATTTATATATTAAATTATTATTATTGAAATAAGCTGTTTTCCACATGAGTTTTTTTTCAAAATCATTTTTACCGCTTGTTCGTAATTATATTAGCCTAAAATACAGAGAGACTTGTTGAAAGAGGCCAGGACCGGACCCCGGTTGTCGAGCCGATGATGATGATGATGAAATACAACATCTTTGAAGAAAAACACAGTTAATATTAAGCATGATACCGCTAATACCTTTTGAAACCTACACGATCCAAAATGTTATTAACTGTTCGAATTGGTCCTCCTCCACATGTAACACATCCAGACTATAACATAACCCTAATAAACATTTATAAGCACATTGGGTCCTAAAAGCCGATAGGTCCGACTTGAATTTGAATCACATAATTTTAGTTTCATAATGGAGAACAGTTCTATTTTCAAATGAAAAAAAAATGTTTAAGACGAAAGAAAAACATCTACGATACTCTAAAGAATGGCTGAGGTAATTTTATGACTGGGGATGTTTGAACTCAATGGAAACACTCGACTCAGTTATAAAGGTGATGTTTCCTTCCGGCTATAAACCAATTTGAAAAATGATGACCATATTCATAGTCGTTTTTAAACTCCAATTTATCGTAGACTGGGGTTTATCCTATGTTATTTGAATAGGATAAACCTCAATCCTTCTCCGTAACAGCTTGGACGGCTTGGTCTATACGGCCTAATATATTGTTGTATGCGCAGGAGAGAATGACATGATACAATAGAATTTTCATCAAAAAATCACCATTAAAACTAGTTTAAAGTAGTTAAAAAACTTGAAATGGATTAAAGTTTGCAATTTTACATCAGGGTCTCCTATATTTAGATACAAAAAAAATCTACGAGAAAGGTTAAGGTCGCAGGTTAGATGAGATTATTTCAGAAAAAAAGATTGTATTTCATTTAAACGCCTTGACTTTGACGAAACCAACAGTTATAAAGTTGAATTAAAATAATATAGGTTCAATACACGTTGATAAACAATGAAACTCACTCTGGGTTTAGATGTATCATGTGGTAGCTTGGCGTAATGCGTAGTGCATGTGCTTTGCAAACGCCAGGTCGATGGTTTGATCCCAGTTCGGGCATCAGTTTTTCAAATAATTCGAACATACATCGACTTAGCACCACTAATTGAATGAATCTGATGATCGGGAGTGGCAGTGTGAAATAACTATAATTAAAGGCTATGTACTTAGTGGCAACAAACATAGGTTGTTGTTGTTTCATTCAAACCTTTATTGTTAATTGATGGAATAATTCTGCACTTGAAAAGCGTTTTATGACAACCAATATAATTGGTATGGTCATTTAAAATAAAAGAGGTAAGTCTCTCAGTTATGAATAAGCTCAAGTCCTTTCGTATGGATAGAACTTTTCCTCCATGGGGACGTCTGGCTGTAAGACTCATTCGAAGAATGTATAAAATCAATATTTCAAAAAATGCAAAACCAAAAATTTTAAATTTTGATCATTCTTTGAGTGCGTGTTGGAAGTAGACGGCTCCATGCATAACGTCTTTGACCTTCACATTCTAAATGAAAAGAAAAAGTTACATATAGTATATACAGTAATAACATGGATATTTATAATATCACAATGGATTAAAAATACTTTTTTTTATTTTTCTTTAGGGTCGTCTTGCATTAAGATCTATCTTAAAATACGAGTGACTTCGTATGCAATCACTCACACCTACAAATTTCTGCGCGCTCTCAGTCTATCACCCCTATTGCGATTGTCAATCATAATTGATTTGAGAAAGTCGTATATAGTACCTTAAAATTTTAGTGCTTAGTCTATAAGGCAATGGTTAGACCTCTATGTATTTCTCTAATATTCTACATATTTTATTCTAAACAAAATTTTTGAATGCCAACAAAAAAAATAAAATGAGTCTTCTGCAAAATTCAAAGTTGAGATAAGTTTGTGGCTCTAGGACTAGAATTATTGATAGTTGACAATCACAATAGGGGTTTGTATTTTAACCCTTTATTGACTCTACTACCAAGAAAGTAGTACCCTAAAAAGATAAACTAATGAATCATTTCCAAAAAAAAAAACTTACTTTATTTTTATATTAAACGTAACAACTATATTTACACTTCTTAAATATGCGTCATTTTGAATCTTGCATTAATGTTGACTGAACTTAATTCACTCACTAAATATTTATACGAAAATGGAAGTTCTATGTTTCCAACGCCTTTACCGTCTCCACAAAGTCTACATGTTTCCGGTGTAGATTCTACTCCAGTATCTGACTTCTTAGAAACCCACTTGATAGGGGCTAATATACTTCCACATTTGTTACATGCCAATGCATTTGATCTATCGGAATTATGAAAGAGGCGATCTTGTAAGAGAAAAGCGCATCCATGTGATATCAGGGCATCACGTTCCATCTCACCAAAACGAACACCACCACCACGTTTACGACCCTTGATGGGCTGCTGTGTTACTGCATCAACGGGTCCAGTTGCACGAACTTGCCACTTATCGAACACCATGTGACGCAATCGTTGATAGTGAACAACTCCAAAGAAAATATCAGCAGTCATTTCACGTCCATCGATTCCACTGTACAAACGTTCCGTACCATAGTAGTTGTAACCACCCATTTCAAGTAATTTACCAAAGTAATCTATGGCTGTATTCTTTTCAGTAAATCTAAATGGTGTGGCATCATGCACAAGTCCATGTAAGGCTGCACTTTTGCCTGCCATTGTCTCGACCATCATAGCAATTGTCATACGAGAAGGGAAACCATGAGGATTGAAGACAATATCCGGGATAAGACCAGTCTCTGAAAAGGGTAGATCTTCGGCGGGGTATTTTTGTGAGCAAATACCCTTCTGTCCGGCACGAGATGCAAATTTATCACCGATATTGGGTGGACGTGGCACTCGAAATGTTATGCATATCAGTTTAGTTGCACTGGACTTGAAACTACCACAACAACGAACACTATCGATGATGCAATCTTCTTTTTCATCACTAGTACAGACTTTGTATTTATATTCCTCGGTGTCATAGTAGCTGTAAGTATAAATAAATGGATGTTCACAAGTATATCATTTAGATAAAAAAAAACAAACAAGAACTCACCAATATAAAGTCGACCTATAGCTTACTTTTGCACCAGCTTGAGGTAATCCATCATTATCCAGATATTTGGCCAGTTCTGGAATATTTGGATCTCGAGCAAAGAAAGAGCTCCCGGTTAGTTCGACAAACTTTGTTTTATAAATACTTCCATATGCAAAGCCTCTTTCATAGGCTGATTTGTTTATTATCATGGCATCTTCCATGTCATAGCCAGTGTATGAGATCACCGCTACAATTGCATTGGTTCCCATTGCGAAGTCATCAAGTCCAATGTTATCATGATGAACTGGTCGGAAAAGGGGTGTTCCTGGAGTTTGCAGACGATACAATTTGTTGGCTGCCTGCTTGGGCCAGTTTAGGCATGGAGTTCCCATGGTTTGTTTACCCATCTGACATTGGTACATATTCCTGGAAAATACAAATTTGGTAAGCTAAAACAAAAGCAACAAAACATATAGATTAAAGAGTGTATATTTTTGCAGTTCTGTGGCGAACAAATATAAAAAGGAAACAGAATAAAATGCTTCTTCATCAAACAAGTGTCGTTTTAATTGCCTTGTGAAACCCAGTGGCGGATGTTCTGATAGTTGGCAGAGTTTTCACAGCTGATGCTGGTAGTGGCTTCGGCCAGAGTTCTGACGGTGGCTTGCGATAAAAGTTTGCCGACGTAGAATTTTCTCATAATCTTCTATTTTCGCCAAGCACAAGCATTTCAAAGAAGACTAATGGAACGCAGCTTTCGACACTTCAACCTACCCTCACAATGTATATTTTTGTGTTTAATTACCTAGGTGATTGATTTAAATCCGGCATCGGGATTAAGTTCGCCAGGTTACTCATAAAGTCGGTTTTTGCCAATTCAATGTGTGTTGTTACTCCTGGATATGATTCCTTTTCGTCAACAGCGATTTCCATATAAACCTGTTCCAACGAACCAATATATTCAACTTTTCCCAAAGCTAAATTTTTAACTGGACGCATCATTCGCGCTGGGCCAACAAACAAAAACAATCCTGGAAATTGTCCTTGTTTTTTGGGAGGGATATAAGCGATTTCCATCATTTCTGGTAGCGTACCATCGACCTTCAAGTACCGCAGCTTATCGATTATTTTTGTAGCATCAACTTGGCGAATGTGACCAAGGTGTTTGCCCTCTACGAAAACTACCAAAAGCTTAGCGGCGGGGTCAAAGCAAGGTGATTCTAACGGAAGCATTCCAAGATCAACCAGTATCTTGGGAATAACCTGAAAATAAAACCATAGAACTTATGAAAATATAGGAGTAAGAATTATTAGTTAGGTTTGTTGGTTGCTCCAATAGTCAGGTCCGACCAGCAACCAAAATATTATTCACAAACGAAAATACTTACCGCGACTTTATCTGCCGGCGGAGTCGTTGATATCTTACATGTCACAGTCAAGTGATTCAGTAAACCACATGGAGTTCCATCGGGTGTATGGACGGGGCAAATAAATCCCCAGGCGTCGGGTAACAGCTGACGAGCTTCAGTAGTTCTCATCGTTGTAAAATATGAACCACGATGCACGGCGCGGAAATGTGACATATAGCGCATCCGATTGATGTTCTCTGCCATTATAACCAAACCGCTGTTCTGCATCAAGCCCATTCCACTGCGAGAAGCTGCATTTCCAGTTGCTAGGAAGGACTCCATTGCTCTTTGAATTCCACCCACCTGACGAAAGCACAACTGAAGAATTGATGGGGTCAATAATACACCAGCATTCTCGGCTTTTTTGAGGATGACCTTCTTAGCATAAAAAAGCCACAGTTCAAGGCGATCCATTAGAAACTTTTGATACATATGTCCACCTAATAGCAACTCTTGCATCATAACAGAATCGATGTTTTCAATCTTGAACTTGCCCTGGACACATTGGAAAAGCTTTTGTACCATAAACACAAGCATATTGAATTTATCCTCGAAGCTATCCAAATGAATGAGAATACGTTGGCTGAGGATGAATTCTGTAACCTCTGAGGCACTTATCCATGAGGGTAGATCTGAAAACTTGTTGCGGAAAATCTCCCCAAGATAGTCTTTGCATTCTATGTGTGAGTGGATGCCTTCAGTGTGGACTTCCCTCAGCATTGTTTGCAAGCATGATTTGAAGTATTGGTCATCTTCATAGCCACGAATGAGGCGACTGTAAATCTCCTCATCAGTGTAGTCGACCAAAGCTTTCAAGATCAAGCAAACAGGAACATATGACATAGATTTCATCTGTGAGAACATCAACTTGGCTGTCCCGTTGTTAAGAAAGTGGAGGACATTGTTATATGACATTTCATCACATCGAACTGTACGCACAATAACTCCCACTTCCGAGAAACCTTGACCACGATCTTTCCATGTGGAGCGTTTAATACAAATTGGATAATTTCTTCGTGACATCATGAGCATACGAATAATCTTCTCATTTCCTTTGACCACAAAATAACCTCCCCATTCGGAATCATGCTCGCCATGCTGTACCATTTCTTTGGGACTTAGCTTTCCGAGGTTGCAAGCTTTGGACTTAACCATGATAGGAATCGGTCCTAGATCCACATCGATGGAATTATTTTCAATAGAATTAATAGACCAACCGATTCTAGCAGTGCAAAGGCCTGAATAAGTTTCATGCCTCTGGCGTGATTCCGAGGGGAAAATTTTGCGTTCCTTCACTTCTATGTAATCAAGTGGGACACTCGGTTTCGAAATCATTACATCTTCGAGCCAAAAAGATAGTTTTTCGCCGGCTTTTGTTTGTAAATAAGCAGGATTCATGTTTTGAGCGATCTTTTTAAGCCCAATGCTGAGCATTTCATTAAAGGAATCAAGATGTGGTGCACCCAAATTTTCCAAGTGCTGTTGAAGAGATTTTTAGTTTTTTTTAGATATAATGATGCCATCAATATTACCTCATTTAATTTGGGTGGATATTTTTTGAACTCCGGACGCGAATTCGTTAGAGATGGATAAGTTTTCATTGTTATTAATATAAAAAATAAAATCAGAAACAAGAATTCACGAATCACGATTATTTATTTGTAGCAGCCAAAAAAAAAAATGACAAGCACATGTAGTGGATCTGTCAGTTGTCATCGATGTGTGATACCTTTTATTTTTAAGTGGATGAGCTGACGTCGCTCTAAGCTATATTCACAATGGGAGCATTCACTAATCTAGTGACTACGTAGTCGAAAATCAACTAGTTTTTGGAATGCAAAATTTGCACTACAAAGCTAGTCAATTCTAACTGTCATATTTGCAGATGTAAACATAATGAAAACAGAAATATTTGTGTTCTGAGAACTTTGAATATAACTTCTTATCTTTTAATTACAAATTAAATAAAATCAAATACCTAAGGAGTGATTCGGAAGAAGATGAAGTCATAGGTTCATAATGGTTCCATTATTCACCGTCAATTTAATTTTTAAATTAAAGACAAATGCGTAAAAACCCCAATTGGGCTTTTTACGCATTTGGCTTTGTCGCTTCTCTTTCACACAAAAATAGAAAAAAAAGAAAACGGTAAATCTTGTTCGAAGAATGTAAACAAACAACGCACACCATATTAAGTATTTTTGCAAAAAAGTGTATATTTTCTTTATATTAACATTTTAAATTTATTATAATGGTAATTTTTAGTTGATAGCCAACTGATTTAGCACAAAATATATATAGAGAGCTTCAATTTTTGTTTGTCATTAATTTTTTTTTTTTATTTTTGCCTACCGCAGTTGACCGCACTGTACCGTATAAACCATAGATAAACCAATCCCAAGATACGAAAACTTCGTACGTTTGACCCCCCAAAACCCGATTGTTTACATTGTTGTATTTGTAATTCGATTTTGTGTCTGTGAATAAATGTGAAAACCAACACCAAAATAATAAGGAGTGAAACAGCTGATTTGCTGCGGGGAGTTTATATGTGTTCGAAAAACACGCAACCCATAGCAAACCTTGTAGCAAATCATCTGTTTTTGATGGCAAATCATCTGTTTTTCAGCTTGGTGGCAAAATTTATTTGACAGCTTGGTTTCATATCTTGGTATTGGTTTATCTATGGTATAAACGCTTGCCCAAACCAAAGTGCGACAGTGCGACATGACAACGACACAATTTGTTTACACAGCGTCATATGAAAGTACCCACACCAAATGCGATAAGGCGCAAAGCGTTTTTCATATAAAAGTCGTGTCGCACTGGTCGCACTTTGGTTCGGTCTAGCCTTAAAGGCTTGCACTGTTTAGCTCTTTAAAGAGTTGAACAGAATGCATCGGCCGTCACTGAGTGAAGTCGCTGACAGATGAAATTAGAATGGACATTGCCCATCGGTAACAGAATGACATCGTTCATCGCTCAGCGAATCGCTCATAAGTTCAAATATTTTTAACTTTTATTTTAATTTAATTTGTATTCTATGGTAATACTCACTTATTATAACTCACAATAAAGAAACTTAAAATCGTTTCGAGTGTCACAAATTTTTCATTTCGGGTGTAACGAGTAAGAACTAAAAAAACAATTTGGTCAAACAAAAAATTTATTTTTTTTTTTAATATTTTCCCTTAAATAAGTGCTTTTCGGTTTAATGAAAATACCAATGGTACAATGAAAATTATACAATTCAAGATAAATAATATTTAACCTATTTTTCCAAAATATAAATAAAAAATATTATTTCGTTGTAAAATGGATCGGGTACCAGAATAGGGTTTCAAAATCTTTTAACGAAAAATTAAAACACTTCATCAACAGATTATTCAATAATGTTTCCCTTTATTTCAATCAAATTGTATTTATAATCGCTTTCAAGTTAATTTTGTTTAATTCTCATATTCTTTTTGTTTTATTTATATAATTACATTTTCTGTCTGTAATACACTTTGGGCAAGTGCAACTGATTTTCCAAATCATTTATGCTTTGATGCATATTTTGTTCTTTTATTTCAATATATTCACCATAATCTGGTTGTATGTGTGTAGTGTAGTCACGTTTTAAAATTCTAAAATTAATATTGATTATTTTTTTTATTCAATAAACTTTTAATTACAATATGTATATTTTTGTATGTTATATTAATAACTTTTTATAAGATTTATGTTGTTTTTCTTGCTTTGTGTTGTGATTGTTGAGAAGAAAGGTTCATAAATTTGTTGTAATACTATTCAATCAAATGTAATTTTTTTTTTCAATACGTATAATATTTATGAGCATACATGAACTTTCGACACGTATTAATAAATAATTATATTATTTTCTTTTCTCTCAAAATATACATATTTCTATAACATAGTGAACGCATGATTTTCGTTTTACTTTTCTTTGAAAAATACATAATAAAAGAAACAACTTAAAGTTTGCTTAAAATAGTAACGTTTAACGACTTTTATTGTTTTTTTTTTTTCTAAATAACTCTATTGCAGTGAATAATACAGTAGAATTTAATAATAGCGAAATAATATATTAAAAGTGTAATATTAAAAATGTTTTTTTTTTAATCAATATGAAATTTTGTTTAACAAGAATGAGACTTTTTTACTTTATATATATTTTTTTATATTAATTTATAATATAGTATATTATCAATAAAACATAACATTATTTCTTTTTTTTGCTACAACGTTTATTACTAAATATATTTATGTATATGGTAATTATATTATATATCTATATTTGTTTCATTTTTATAATTTCATCAGTTATACTTCTTTCTATTATAAGTATACCATACCTCGTTTTTTTATATATAGTAAATTGTATTATCTAGTATAATTCCTATGCAAAGTTTATTGTTACAATGTAACAGAGTAGATAATGTTTACTTTTTTTAAAAATAAAATGGAATTTTGTATGTAGTGTGACCATGGATCAGAGGAAAATATGGCTTGAAGAAGTGCTGTATATAATAAGAGAGAGAGAGGTGTAGAGGGAAAGATGTTTCCTTAGCATTTTTGCTGTGTTCGAGAGAATTGTATTATGTTGCTTTATTTTAATTTTTATTTTTATTTTATTATATTATGAAACTTTTAGTTTAATTCTTTTTTTTTTCTAATTCAACACAAGTTCTTAAAATTGGTCAGCGAGAAGATCGCAGATTTCGCGGGTAACGGTGTCCTTGCTGGCTCGGATAGTCAATCGAAACATCTGAAAGATTTTTATTGTTTTTTTAACAACTTTTCATATTAAGGGAGCTAAGGGAATAGGGAATTTCAGGGTTAATAATTATATCTTCCCCCCTCAGGCCAAAAGCATGAATGAGTAAATTTTCAAATTTCGAGTTTTTTGGTTGGTTGGATTATCGTTTAGGTGACCTATGATTTACCAAAAATACACAGGCAGAAAACAAACCATTGTTTTCTCTCTTATTTAACGACACCGACAAACCTTGTAATACGATTTTCCAACACTTTGATTTTTGCACATTCATGCTTCTGGCATGCGGGGGTACACAACTCGGTACAATCAAATAAAAAATAAAAATACATTTTCAAGTTAAAGTCTGTGGCAAATAGACAGAACAGCTTGAGTCAATTTTGTTTTTGTTTTGAGAAAATTAAGTTTTAATATTTCAACTTTCGAACAGAATTTTTTAAAAAGAATTATGATTGCGTTTTGAGCACATTTTAGGTATTAAATTGTTGGTTTTCATCCTATTGGAATTAAAAAAAAATTCCAGTAAAAAAATACTTTCGTGGACTTGAGATTTTTTGCCTGAATAAATGTGAAAAAATGGACTTATGCTGTTATAAAATGTGTTGATTCAAGTTATGTAACTCATGTAATAGAGTACACATATGGGAAAACCACATCTTAAGCTTTTCATATACCCTTCTTTCATGTATAATCGATCATAACTTGATCGATACATCAAGTAAGAGATTTTCGGTGAACTCTACAGTCAAATAACTCCACATAAAGCAACTGTTTAAAAACGTTTAGTCATAAAAAAACGCATTGAACTACTTTAATTTCTTCCTAATTATATAATATACAAACAAAAATAAGTTAAGTTCCTCATATATTTTTATTTGTATTTGTAAGATTGTACCCAATAATTCGCATATCACCAAAAAATCAATCTTTTGGATTTCTTTTTGATGTGATTAAATTAAAAAAAAGAGTTCTTTGATAAAGCATGAAATTCATATTGACTAAAGGGTTTTTAATAGGTTAAAATAATATGTCGAACAAAACTCACACTAACCTGCGCTTGTTTATTCGGTTCCAGTCGTAATAAACATCCAACCTGTTGGGTTTGTGTATGAATTATGCCTGCGCAAACCATGTTATCAGGATTTGGATCCACACTAGTTAGCAATTGCATACCGAAGCCCATCAGTTTATTTCTAGCTCCTTGCAAATCTAAAGGAATTTGTGCCTTAAAGACTTTTTGTGCCCTTTGTTGTTCTCTATATAAAATGAAAACAAAAATAAATAAAATAAAAATAGAAATTTACCAAATCTCAAAAATACTAACCCTCCTAAGTTTTTCCATCGAGCAAAGAAAGATTCTGCATTCATTTCGGTTGGTTCAAAGAATTTATTCACAGTCAGGGGCAATTGAACACTGAACTTTTGCTGTACACCATTGTAACGGAATGTCACTTCGATGGTAGGCGCATCGCAATAGTCTTCTATGCATTCGGCTGTTAAAAGTTGTTGAATCTGTGCACCAGCTTCGAGTGTTGGTTCGACGGGCTTCATTTGAACGTTCAGCTTGAGCGCATTCTCCGCCGACCATTGCAACACGGGTGTAAAGTTCTATACAATGACACAATAATATTATGATAACGTATTCAATTTCTTAAAAGGTAACTTACGGTTAATGGAATTTGAGTCTTATTGCCATAGAACAAACCAAGGCGACCAAGATTCTGTCGGAACTCACTTTTGACACCAATTTGTATCAAGTCGTTCTCATAGAGGACACCATTGTTCTTAAAGAGGAACTTCTTAGAATTATAAATCGCTGTACTGTTTGTTGTTGCATTTGATCCATAGATATCGCCTAGCACATCGATGAGGGTTCCACCGGTAGAGTTGTTGTTGGTTGTGGCAGATGGTGGTGTACTTAATCCAAGCAGGTCTGCATTTGCATTTGTATTATTGGTCACCCTGTGGACACAAACAAAATTATAATTTCAAGTCGAAACTTGTCTCATATACTTACTTATGATTAACATGTACATTGTTAAGGGAAGCTGGTGCTGGACTCTTTGATTCTCGAATTTCATTCTCCGGCACACGACCAGGTTTTTTCTTTTTGAGCACATTCAGAATTGAACTTTCCCGTTCGGGGAACGATGGCATTTCTTCGAGTACTGTGGCCAAAACATCGGTGGACGCAACAATACTCAACTGTAAGTATTCACTAGCCCGCTGCTGCAGTTCAGCATCGGCTGAACGCAAATTACTATGCTGACGGAATACCTCTTGTATGTTCGTACGAATCTCAGGGAATAGATTTATGAACTTAATGTATGTGGATAGGAGAAGAGCTCGTGTCATTGGCGAACAAAGATGATATTTTGAATGAAGAAGCTTAAACTGAACTAAGGGTGCTGAACGAGAATCACCAGCAATTAAATTGCCAAATTCACCCAAAATATAACCACCAACTTTGACCATGTTTTCGTGACATGCTGGAGCTTGTAGAGCTTCGAATACTGTTTTCGCAGCGTATCCTTGTACTTCTTCACGATTGATAACAATCTGAATGACACGATACCAAACTTCTTCAGAGACATAATCACCAGCAATTCGAATAAGATTTAGAATCACATCAACGTACCTGAAAGTTAAGAGAAACCCAATTTATTTAGATTCAGTTGCAAGCATTTTACGTTATTTTCAGGACCTACCATGTGTAATCTGTGGCATACTTCTCGGCCAAAATAGCAACTTTCAGCACCATTTCTTCACGAATAGAGTAATCAGCTGTTTCCAAATAATTGAGCATTTCTTGGACAATTTCCTCTGCATTGGTACGATCACACATGGCATAAAGCAAGTCTACAGCCTGTTGACGAACTGAGACATCTTTCTCCATCTGTAATAAATAAAACATTACAATTACTTTTTTATTATCTTAACTTAACAATTTTATGAACCGACCTTCATGGATAAAATGACAACTTCCTGATGTTTTTTGACTTCTTCGTGAGAAAACTCTGATGTTGCCAGATGACACATCGATTCCAATGCTAAATATCGTAAATTCGTTTCGCGATTGCTCAAAAACTGTCCCAACTGATTGCAAGCACGCACCAATAGATTTGGTTCACTATCGCTATGTATGATCAAATTAATTGCCTCGAAGAGAACAGCATTTTTAGCATTGGAATGCTGTACCTTCTTGCTCTTTGGTGGTTCTTGGGCCTTATTCAAGATTGTTTCGAGGGTTTCACTTAACCGCGCACGAACTCCTGGCTCTTCAGTCACTGGATTATAGTTTTGCAATAAGCGCAACAACTTTACTGATAACCACGGAGCTGGTACAAAATAATAAGTATAATCTTGGAGATCAGTGTAGCTGGCGGTAACAATACGCGACAAACGTGAAACGGCCAAATTTACGCATCCCTTATATTCGTCGGGATTTCGCTTAACAAGTGCATCGATCAACGATGTTGCTGCTGTCACAACGCCCATATGTTGATCGTTAAGTAAATGAATGATTCGTGAAGTCCATTCACCGCCTGGAATAATATCAGGACTGGATCTGAAGAGACGCAGCAAGCAGAGTGCTGCCGATTGCTTAACAACATCCATCGTATCTCTATGAAGTACGAAAAACATTATTGAGAAAATAGTTAATACAAATTAAGTGTTGTTTCCTTTCGCAACTCACCCTGATACCAAAAGTTTTGGAATTTCATTTGAAAACGATTCAGCCATATCACGACTGCCAATGTTGGCGATGCATTGTAATGCCAGATTAACGTGAACTGGATTCCTAGATTGTAAATCGTTTTTGATGGATTGAATAATCAAACGAATAAGATCGCTGTTTGTATTAACGAGAACAGAAATAAACAGATATCCCTGTAAATAAACAACACATTCAAAATTTACAATGTACACAAATGTGATGAACAGAAGTAATTATTTTACTTACAATCTGTTTTTCTGAGTATTTATTCGATGACAACAAGTTGACGGCTTCCATGTGCCCGAAATCGATGTCATGACCAAGGAGGAAAATAAATAACAACTTGCAAACATACTTCTTTTTCTGATAACCATCGAGTGTTTTGTCGCCTTTAAATTTGCTTCTTATGTTAGCCAGCTCCTTGTTTATTCGCTTTACTTCCGCTTCTTTACTTTTACCTGCAAAAAAAGTACAAAAGAAAAGAGTTTTTAATTTGAATTTATTCAATTTTTAAAAAATGTTACTATCTGTAGCCGACAATTATAAAATTACGATAACAATATAGCTTCCGGACAATGATAAGAACACAAAGATAAACAACTCGCAACCACAACTGAATAAACCTAGTAAATCGTAAATAGTAAATCGTTGCAATGATGAGACCTATTGTTTTTGTACCTACCATAGTGATTTTTTTTCACAAACGACTCGAACGATTTTGATTAAAATTTGTGTGTGTACTACAGCCATTAAGTTCGTACTTTTGAAATATAAAAAATATATTTTCATGTGTAAATAACAGTACCTCTCAAACGGTATTCTCATTTACTCGATGACAATTTTTGCACAAGATTAGCAATTTTCAAATTATTTTATATCAAAATTTTGAAAAAAAAATTTTTTTTGTGTTTTTAAAAAAGTTTCAATTTTTTTCCCAAAAATCGATTTATCCAAAACGTGTGAATGAATTTTTTTAATTTTAGTTTTAGATGTCCATTAATATATTTTTTTAAACAAGGCTTGAGTATTTTTATATGTAAGTACATATGTATGTACATTATGTGTATAAAAAAATATTTTTTTTTTTTAAACGACTAACTGTTTTTTTTTTCTTCAAAAATTTATCGTTCTCTACGAATCAAATAGCATACTTAGGTTGGAGTTCAAAACAATTCAAGAAGTTGTTTAAGTCATTTAAGTAATGTATTTTATTTTTTTTTAACTATTTTATAAAATCATTTATTTTTAAGATTAAGTACGTGCGACCCAGTCGTGCCTAATAGTCTGTATACTGTTCAGTCATGAATCTAACTACAAATTGAGATATTTATAATCTACACTCTAGCGCCTGGGTCAGATGCAACGTCTGATTGAATTTAATCACTAATCTGATAAATTGTGTTGAGATATTTTTCACTAGTTAAAACTATTCTCTTCTAAAAATAATCTTCATCAGTAAGTAAGTTGGGGGCGTTTCAATTTCACGCACTTTAACCCGCATTAATTAATTATAAGTACATATAAGATTTTCTAATAGCTGTTATGATGTTATTTTGTTGTTTGCTTGCGAATTTTCATCACCATCTAAGAACAACGTCCAAGTTAAGTTTTACCTTCGATTGTATCATTAGAGTCAAACATTGTCGGGTTAGAATACAGCTTTGAGAAGTTTGTGTTTTGTTTTGATAAACTAAACGGTTATCGTGCGGCAATATAATAATTTCATGTATTAGATAAATTAATTGACAAGTTTTTTGAAATGGGTATTAAAATTGAATTTAATTGCAGTTTATATCAAAATTTGATGTAATGTTTAATTATGAACATTATTAAATGACCTATAATAAGAATTTAACAGATAGCAAACAGTATAAGCTGTTTGCTCCGTTTTTTTTTTACATCAAATTGTCTTAGGGCATAGAGAAGAGGTATACAAATGTTGTTGACTAAACAATAGTATGTATTTCTTCCTACCCAGATTTATTTTCCTTGTGTTCTTAAGTCGACAGGATAACACCGGAATTTTTTCATAAACCGCCTAATGGACACATCCGCTTTTCGAAAAATCATCTTAATTCCAATTTCTAAGGGATTTTTCTTTTTTTCTAATGCCCACTATGTCGAGCGCCACTTCAAACTAACCAACAGTTGTCACTTATCTCGTATTTGAACAATAATTCCACATGAGTTACTTTGTGTAGATAGAACCACCTATTGTGTTTGGATTTGCATTTATCGAATTAATCAATTTAGTTCTATTTCTGTAATTTAATTTAGTTTGGCGTATTATAAAGAGAGGATACAATGATTTGCTTGATTATGTTTTTTTCTTTTACAATTCTCGCTCAAAAAAGAATTACAAAAATAATAATTCAAATCATTATGTACATACAGTACCTACCACGCAAACAAAATGCAAAGGAAATAGTATGGTCTTGTCTTAGGCAAGAACTAAGACTGTAACACGTGGAAAGTTCACATCCGCTGTCACAAGAAAGCTGCAAACGTTTGTGGATAGGTGTCTATAAAGCATATTAAAGGGCCCCAAAGCCTTTTAAGAAGATCACAACGTATGTAAAAATTCCGAGGGCCTTAATCATGTGGTTTCAACTATGTATATGGGTCAATAACTTTCAACGATTCATTTCAGTTGCTCATCGATAATACATAGTTTTCATTTGCCTGTAGAATAGATTCTATGTGGATCCCATGGCTGCGTAAAATTACTCATTGGTCCTTAATGCTTCTAATCTCCTTTGCAAAGAAATGTTTCAAATGATTTAAGACCATAGTCAACAAAATATTGTAATTCTTTTATTGTCAATGTTAAGTAAAACACGAACATCCAAAAACCACATATATAATAAAAATAACTTCCATTTTACAAAACAAGCTACTGTGTCAATTATGAAGAATCTTCATCTATTAATATCCTGTGTACAATATATATTGTGTATACCTGCATACCTACATAAGAATAGTGTCATGTCATGATGTGCTAGAAACATAAAAGCAAAACAAAAAACACTGCTCTTTGCAAGGCTTTCTGCGTGGTGCTTTGTAGAGAATTATGTTGTGTGAATAATCAGAATCATTGAGTGCTTTACTTTAAAAAAAAGGGTGTTAATACAATAAAAACTGTGCTCCTTTTAGCATTTTCTCACTCTAGTTTTTTTTTTTGTTTGTTGCCTCAAGATTGAATGCTTATTTTTTTGTATACAGTTTATAATTTCCTCCAGTTTAATGCCTGTTTAAGTTACGATTTTTAAATTTGGAGTCTGAAGAAATTATCATCGAACATGGTAGTTTAGGTTTTGGTTTGATTTTCAGGATTGGACATTTAAATTATGTGTACCAAAATTAACAACATCTAACTTATGGCGTGAAAGCAAAAATAAAATCCAAAACCACTATTAACAGTACCCCCCATTTTACTGCATTTTTTAATTTTCTTTAAATAGTTTGCAAATTGATAGCCAAATTCATAGATAAAAAATTGGGATAAGAACAAGTTTTATCTTCCTTCGGAAATGGGTAGACCGTTTTTCATCTTACCACCAGTTTTGTCGTACGGCCATTACCAGTTTTGAAACAAAATGCTTTATTTTGTTGTAATAATACTTGTATAGGGATGTTGTTTCGAAATATTTGTAAATTATAATTAAATTGGCCGGGTTCAAGAAAATTCAGTAAAGTAAGATGACTTTCAGTTACGTACAGTGACATTTAGTTACGATTTTTAACAAATCTGCTGTATGTTCGAACTGAACTTTATTTTCTATGGTGTGTTTTTAATAATTTTGTGTTTGAAATTGTTTTGGTTCAGATTACAAAATGTAATTCATAATTCAAAATTATATAAGCAAGAAGGGAATATTCTATTGCAAAAGTTCGTTTTTTATTCTCCGTGTGTGTAAGTTCATAAATGGATAAACAAAATAAACAAGACATTATGACGAAAATAAAAGCTCAAAGAAAAATAATTATGTAAAATTAAAAACCAAAGTAAAAATTAAGACATGTGATGACAATTTTTACCGAACAATAACTACTGAAGTGAACTCAATGGAAATTTTAAGAAATAATTTCGTTTTTACAATCATTTTGTATAGCTTTGAAAAATAAAAGTTTTATTTCAAACACAGTACAATGTAAATGCAAAAAAGTAGATGCTTTAAAATATTTCAACTAAAATGTCAAATTATTTTCCGTTCAACGACCAACTGAACTGAACTTAAGTTCAGTTGGTTTTATCTTGAACCCGGCCCTTTGTTTTCTTGGAGTGTTTGGTGCGCTATTTAATCAGCTTTAAAATTAGAAGAAAACCGTTAAAAATTGAACAAAATACATATAAACAAAATTATTATCAAAGTGATTTATAACAATAATTTATTAGACCAAAGTACTTCACAAGCAAATAAACAATGTTCTGTTCTCATCCGTTTGATTTTTGTTCTGTTTTGATTTCATATCTGTTTTGACACCTATCCGGCTAAAAGAGTATCCGTCTCGTTAGTTGCTTGAACGCACCCATTGATTGTTTATAAAAACATTTGTTTTTGAGCATTTCTAGGGAAATTTATCTGTTTTTTTTTTTATTTTTTTTTGTTCTCTGGAAAATAATTCCAGTAAAGCTTCACGATCACTGAAAAAAATTACCCAGAGACAAAATATTTCCACAAGACCCAATGCCTTGTAAAAACATATCATATCTAATCGGAGGAATTAAGAAAATATTTTTAATTTAAAACAAACAATTTTGTATGGTCCTTAATTTTTTTTTTGTTTGAATAAATGCATTACCATCTTTTTTTTTCTTTCTACTTAAATCGAAAACATACAAAAACAATATTGAAATGCTTTCATTTATTATGTATAAGCAATAAATATTAAATTATTATTAAAACTTGTCGCAACTGCGACCGACATTTCATTGCATTCATTTTCTTATCTACTCTCTAAATATTAGCTTCTCGCACGTTCAAAAATAATTATATTCAAGTTTAATGCAAGTTGACATTAAAAACATAATAACAGAAAGTGATAAACATATTCAGAGATGTCTAAATATAGCTTTTACGGTTTTCCCCACAACTCAGATTCAAGTTTGATTCTTTTTTGTTTAATTTCGATTGAGAACCTACAACATTTATTAAGAATGAAAAGAAAATTATGATACTAACAATGATTGACATGATTTCGATAAATTTTGAAGAAGAAAAAAACACCCCTTAATAAATGGTAATTGAAATGTCGATAAGTTAGTTACAATTTAATCTGTATGGACGTGTATATAGCTCATCGTCACAAGTCGCCTTCGTCGTATTTACTAGGCTCTCATACACAGACAAGATTTCCCAAGACCCAACAATTCTTCCAATTGATGAATTCATTTAAAGTTCAAAGCACAGTCTAGCAGCAACAAAACAAAACATAGGGAGAGGAAGTTTCTTTTATTTTCCCCAACTACCTATTAAACTTGTGAAGAAGTTTCTTTGACCCCAACCCCAACCAATAGAGCAACAAAAATGCTACAATGACATTCACTCTTGTTGTCAATCAATTAGACATGAATATAACTTAAATTGTTCATAAATATGTACATGTGTTGTTGTATTATACTTACAGTTTCGTATGTCCGATATGAAGACGGCGAGTCCTCGCATTCCATCACCTCTTACGGGTGCCATTGATGATGATTTTTTTCCTCGTAGATTCACGTTTAAATTTTATTTTAAATATTTATCTAAATACTTGAAATGTTTTAACACCTAACACAAGTTTATAGGTTCGATCCTATAAAAACACCTACAAAAAGTAAAAGAATTAATGTTGAAAATTATTGTTATTGTACTTTAACATCATTGAATTGACTAACGAGCGGGGCGTTGTGTAAATTGATGGGAAGGGAGAAATATCCACAATATCGCTTACATTTCAGTTCTCATCGGATTGGATACAGAAGAATTACTAGGAGTTTGTTGTTTTACGGATATAAGTCCATAAATTAATGCATGATCAGTTCATGTTTAAGTTGTACGTATAGCAGCTTACAACAAAGCTACTGCACACTGAGCACTGAGATTTGTCTTCCCTTTTTATGTTTTGCACAATCGCTGACGACATGATGACCCGTAGCCATAAGACGAATCATTCTCTATTTATCTAAAATATATAAATGTACATATATGTATGTATGAATGGAAGACCATTCTGTACAGCGACTCAAAAAAAAAAAAAAAAAACGACATTTGAAATTGAGATTTTTTGTAGGCCACAAAAATCGTTGAATACAAGGATTTTACATCAAAGGAGGGCCCATATCACCCGTAGGTTGGTTGTATGCATTGAAATGTTCCTCCACATTCATTGAATTTGGTTCGCATCATTTCCCGAAAGAAAAGCATAAAAAAAAACACGAATACGAATGATATAAAATAGCAAAACTATATAACGAAATCCACGACGAATAGGATTACAGCAAAGATGAGGAAAATAACACCCATAAGCACAAGTAACAAGGAATTATTACGTATTACGTAAAATGTTGAGCATCAAAAGGAATAAGGCCGATAAACTGAAGTAAGTTATTCATGAAGCCAGACATTGTAAACGAAGTGATAAAAAGTTTGCAAGTAATTTTATTAATTTTTAACGAGATTAGGTTAGAATTCAAAGTCGTTACACAAGTCAAGTACGTCCCGTACGTTGAGAAAAATCTTAAGCGAATGCTCAAGTAAAATGCGTAATCATAAACAAAATAAAAATTCTCTAATTGGAGTGTAGAAAAATCTTGACTTGAGTAAAATTATTTCTTAATCAAGCTGACAACGAAATAATTTGAGTTACCTAACTGTCAGGCAAAAATTAATATTTTTTGTTTTAAATTTGTAATTTGTCTAAATTTCGATATTTTTTAGTTTTTTTCGAGCTGGGGTTTTCAAAAATAATAATGTTCGTAGTAAAAAAGGGCATTCCAGTGATAAAAAGAGAGAGAGTGGGTAAGTAAAAACGAGCAAGAATTGACATTTATAACGTTGCAAGTAAATGCTTAAAGTGTTTGAAGATTCCAAATCAATTAACAACCACTTGTGTGTGCTTCCACTAAATTGTTCGGTTTACCTTTTTTAGATTAAGCCATTTAGGTCGTTGCGGTAAACAGGGTTTCAAAGACCCCATCCAGTTATTTTAGTTTCTAATCTTTTATTTTACTTTTATGTCAAATTTTAGTTTTAAGTAACCATACAATTAGTATTTGTTAGTAATCTATCTATCTTTGTGTTGACGATTATGCCGTTTGTTTTAGTAATTTGTGTGAGACTGATTCTGAGAACAAAAAAGTCTAAATTTGAATGTGGATTCGAATTGAAAACTTATAAAAGATGTCATGAGCATCAAAAATAAAATGTGAAAGGGATAAAAGGATTTAAACTCCATCTTTCAAGTCAAGTTATTTTTTAATTTTTCCAAACCAGGTATTTCTGCGTCGAAATAGGAAGAACAGGGACTACTAAGAGTCATCATCGATCTAAACTGGTATCATTCCTTTTCAAAATCTTCAATTATAACCAACCTCGGCACAGGTGGACAAATATATAAAAAAAAATTTGTTTCATATCTGTACATTGGGAACACTATGGGTTTACCGGCATTAAAGGAAACCTCATCAAAACAATGGCGGTGATATTATTCGGGTCAAGATCTTTGGAAACTCTTGCCAGTTAACAAAGGCGAAAGAAGATTTTATTCCATGAAAACGGTTAGGCACCTCAAACACAGGAGTAGATTTTCTGGCAGAGTATAATAGGTATTCAGATTTTCTTCATATTTGTCTCTTTGAATTGTGCATTAATACTTCTAAATCATGTGCCATATTATTTTAATTTTGCACCAAAATGCTCTTTAACTGGACTTTGAGTAAATATTCTGTTCGAAATACAAATTAAACTAAAAGTTCGAAATATTTGTGAACAGTTGCCAATTATTGAAGAGCTGTATTCAAAAACTTATTGGACCTACAAAAAATTGTGTACATTGAAATCACAATAACGATTTTAGTGTGAAGATAAACGTTAAAAATGTGAATGAAATCGGAAATACCTAGCATCAAGCTGAAGTTTCAGGATTGGAGCTGCGATAAATGAAACATTAATGATGTGCTTAATAACCATGAAGTAAAACCACATAAAAACAAATATTGGTGTTGGTATATTTGTCAGTTGTTATTTTTCTATTGTGATTCTTAGTCATTCAAAGCTGCCAACAATGCAAGTTTTAATTTTTGTAGTAGGTATAGATACTTGTTTTCTGCTTCATACCTATACCAACAATATTCTTACCTAGAAAGATTTGCAAAATCGATTATATGTGTCAGTAAAAGCCAAAATACAAAATTCTCCACATGCAATACAATATTTCAAAGGAATAAAAGTTGATAGGTATAATCCATGACCTTTGTCACATTTATTCACGCACATCGAATTCAACTTACTTTAATGTGATAAGTCTCAGGTACTTTTTTTATGATACAATTGCCTTGTCGGCATACCTACCATATTTACCACAAATAGATACATTTTATTATGTGTTTTTGCCAAACGATCATTTGTTTGAGTCACTGTTTTGCAAAATTAATAAAAGAAACTGAAATAACAACTTGACTTGGAGGAGGAGAAGACGACGACAAGTAGTGATATAAATGCTTTTGCTGATTTTTTTTTTTCTTCTTTTCTTTACTTGACCTTTTACTTTGTGGTGATTTTTTTTACAGATATTTTTTTGGCAAAACAAAGTAAGGATGAGTTAATCAACCAAACAACAAAAACAATTTTTTTCTTTGAAGGAAAATATACATAATATATAATGTTAGCTATCACAACCTCCCCTTTTTGATAATCTCTCAGGAAATTGTTCCCCTTTTTTGTTTGAAAACGATTTATCGCAATTTTTTTGGAGCACAACCGCAATCTACAAATCCACAAAATCTAACCATTATTACTACATCTCCTTTACTTTTTTTGGAGAAAAAAAAAGGAAAATCGTTTCAAAAACCCCAATAATTGTACAGAGATGAATTCATAGAAAATAAGAAATTCCCTCACATTCCGCCCCCACTTTTCTTTTTCTATACATTTTCTTTTTTTATAATAGGAGTAGGTACTCTGAGGAGCAATGATTTTTGTAGTTTTCTGTTTTCATGACGATGACTCCATAAATCCAATCCAATCCGATGTTGTGCAAACTTTTGTTCAAAAGTTTTGCTGATATTTAGTGCAATTTTTTTTTATTTATTTGTTAATATTAATTTATGTGAAACACCACCGGCTTTTTTGCGACTGTGCACGTCACTTATAAAATATAATAAAGAAAAAATAACACCAAATTTATGTATAAAGTATTGCTGTTCGCCCCGTTAATTATTCACACTGCAGTGCGGAGAAAATCAATTTTATTCTGTTACTCACTTGCGAGATTCAATTGCTTATTATTTTATTTGTAAAACTTCGGTTTACAATATTGGATTTATGAAAAGGTTAAGAAGTTTTGTAACTATCTTCATAAAACACTTGGTTTTGGGGGAAAAATATTAAAGAATTTTTATTGATTTTTGCCACTGAAATATTTTTCTTCACAATTTTTTTTTCTTGTTAAATTCTTCTCGCGGCGAACGACAAAATCTAACCAACGACGACGACGAAATCGAACCAACTCGCCCAACTTTCGTTTTTGACACTCCTTCCTTTACACGCTAGTGTCACTTTTTTGGTTTTCTTTCTCTTCTTTGAGACGAACATTGGTTGTCTCTGTCGTTTATTTATCTCTCTGTTGGCGTTTTTTTCTTGTGTCAAGGGGAGGGTTCTGCTTAAAGTTTTTTCGTATTTTAAAAATTGTTCTTAATTATATTTGAAAAGTGATGAACGTTAATTAATAGATACATTTATGAAATGTATTTTTTTAAGTCTACTTTTAAGCTTTTTAAATAAAGTTAAGATTCAGATTTACAGGAAGAAAAAGCCGAAGAAAGAGACAAATGCAATTCGCCGTATATTTTCGTAGTACACTTAAAACCAACTTTTTATATTTGTATAATGGCCAATGTACATCAGTTTTAAAGACAGTGCACATCGAGAGGCAATTTTTTGTTGTTTGCTATTTAGAGCAGTGTTGCTGGTTAAAGCCCAGTACGCTGCTGAACGAAACGAAAAACCCTATACAAAAATCACACAACGAAATCGTAAGTAAAAAATTTTGTTTTTGCTTTTCTTGGTGAAGACCAACGAAAAATTTCGTTTCGCATCAGCAGCGTACTAGGCTTTAGCCCAAAGACTTGCCCAAACAAAAGTGGGACAGTGCGTCACGACATGTGCGACACGATTTTTACATGAAAAACGTTTTGCGCTTAATCGCATTTGGTGTGGGTACTCTCATATAACGCTGTGTAAATAAATTTTGGCGTTGTCGTGTCTCGCTGTGGAACTTTGGTTTGGGCAGCCTTACATACATTTTGGATTTGTCGTGTCGCACTTTGGTTTGGACAAGCCTTAATATTGAAAATAAAACAGTACGGAACTGTGAAAAGTATAGTTAAGTGTGTACTCGGCAAAAAGGCATCTTAATATCTAATTTTGACAGCCACCCAAGCTACTGCTAAATACTTATTCAGTCATATTTTTTCTTTTGTGGAAACGATAAGATAGTTTATTCAAAAATCAAAACCTCGTATCCTCGTATAGTGATAATATAGCCAACTTGGAAAATTATGTGAAAGTGAACGCTGTAAATCACGGTGACTCCGCGGGAGTATAGTTTTGCCAAATACATAATAGGCATGGTTATTATTTTTATTTGGATTCATGCAACCTGTTAAACTCTAGGTATATGTGGTAAAATGCTGAATATGGTGGAACTGTCATTTCCATATATGTTTTGACATGTTTTCTACATTTCTACCACGTTTACAAAGGTTGTATGAATACTCCTATTGTTTTTTTTTTGACAAAATTTCATCTTTTTTTCGTTAGCATTTCACTGTGGATGTGGAGACTATAGAAAAATTTCCTTTCACTTCAGCTGGGCCTGTACGCTGTACGGTCCAGTACGCTGCTGAAGTGGAACGAAAAAAGATATAAAAAATCACGATGAAGACTTTACCATTACTGTACATTTAAATTCGGAACCTTTTTTTCTTTTATATTTCTCCTTAACTTTGACAGCTCGGTTTGTAAACAAAACAAATGCGGCTGAAAGGTCAATAAATTGCATTTTTGGCGGAAACCCTAAAAACTTTTAATCGAATATTTGTGTTTTGTGTGTTAATTTATTGCAAGACCATGGAAGATTTAAAAATAACTTCACTTGCAACTTTAGGACCTTTTATAGCATCGAAAAACAATGCAAAAAACACAGTTTTCATATCAGACATTCCTCAAATTTGTAAGGATGAACCATGTGTTCTGGGAGTCGATGAAGCCGGACGTGGTCCAGTGCTTGGCCCAATGGTCTACGGAATTGCCTTCTGTCCCATTTCGAAAAAAGATGCTCTCGTCGAGTTGGGCTGTGCCGATTCCAAACAATTGACCGAAGAAAAACGTGATGTAATTTTCGATGATATGAACACAAAGGAATTTTCAAGCTCTTGCATTGGCTGGGCAGTAGAAATAATTTCACCCAATGTTATTAGCAACAGCATGTATAGGCGTGCCAAGTGTTCACTCAATGAAGTCTCCATGAATTCAGCTATTGGACTGATTCATAAAGCTATCGATGCTGGTGTCAATATTGCTGAAGTCTATGTGGATACTGTTGGACCACCAGAGAAGTATCAAGATAAATTAAAAAAAATATTCCCCCAATTTGAAATCACTGTGGCGAAGAAAGCTGATTCTACCTATCCCATAGTGTCAGGAGCCAGTATATGTGCTAAAGTAACAAGAGATCATGCACTAAAAGTGTGGAAGTTTCCCGAAGGCCTTAAACTAACATCAAAGGATTTTGGAAGTGGCTACCCAGGCGATCCAGTCACAAAGAAATTCCTTTCAGAAAATATCGATATCATTTTTGGGTATCCTCGTTTAGTCAGATTTAGTTGGTCAACAGCTGAGAACGCATTGGAAGGCAACTCAATTAATGTAAAGTTTGATGATCCAGACAGCGATAAACCTACCAAATATCGTGCAGGTGAACAAATTACGAAATTTTTCAAAGGCTCCACAAAAAATGGCGAAGTAATGAGAGAGCCATGTAGGTTCTTTAAGGAACGCTTCTTGGATGTTGTAACAGAGCTTTGATGTTATTTATTTTTTGATTTTTGAATAAAATTTTGACTGCTATTGAAAATTGTATTGTGTTTTTTTTACTAAAGCATCGGATCACACTTAACTAGTGGCACTGATTTGTCTTCGTTCTTTGGCAACCAAATGTTAAACATGTCTTACACCAGCTGATAGCAATTTTCTGCAACCAAAAGTTAAAAGTCAAGATTGCACCAGCGTCTACCTCAATTCGTGGCTGCCAACCAGCTGTGTGGCCCACGTATAAAAATATATTATATATTTTTCTGAATCAAAAGAAATATTCCTAAATGCTTTAGTCTAGTGGACCTATAATCAAGTAAGCTTAACTTGTAAAGTCTGTGAAATCATCAGGTAGATACTGGTATACCTTGTTTGAGTTTTGAATTGAATATTTTAAAATTAAATATTAATCCATGAATTTGGATTACATATTTGCATAAAAAGCTAATGCTTAGTCTTCTCATACCATAGTCTAACGCATGACGGTGGGTTTAATCGACGTACAGAAATAGAATCTCAAATTTTAAATTCTAATCACAATAATTCTCCTTTAAGAGACAATTGTTTAAAAAAAACTGATAATGATAAACCTTAAAGTAGAAGAACAGACAGTCAGACAATAAAAGTTAAGGATCCAGTTTTTGAAGAAGTCACTGGTAAAAAGGTTCCAAATATTGATCAGCATTCACTGGTTATTATATCACAAATTTCCTCGTCCTCGACCTCGTCATCAAGGGACTCTATTCTCGGATTTAATCTGTATTAAATATTATTTTTCGTAATGGTAGAATGTTAATTCAAAATTAACTTTCAAGAAAATTCGAAAGTAGAATTGAGTTACATAGTAGCGCTTTCACCATTCTGCTATGCTATATGTGTAGGTGTCGTTGAATTGAATTTTCTACAACCAGCAAACAAAAACCTCCTAAACTAAGAGATTTACAAAGCAATTCTTCGAAACCTAATGTAGCGAAAAAGCCTTCATCAACCACCGCAGATAAGTTGAAGCCCACATAAGACTGGTATACGAACATTGAGGCTTCAAAATTAACTCTACCAAATCGCACTTATATGCTTTATTTGGCAATGCAGATGGCAAGACCATCTAGGATAACTGAGAAGCATGATGATGAAATTTACCCCGTGGGTCAGCTAGAAGAAAAAAGTTATGCTATTCAGCGAAATATTCCTGTTCAATCCTCTGATTCTTCCCATACCCGACACAACGCATACCATATGGGGAGTTCACAGACAACGCCTTGTGTATTCATCCTACTCTGAATAAAAAAAATAATCAACAAATAATTCGAATCTAAATAATTGTTCATATAATTAAACCGTTAAGCTTTTGTAGCTTTCACAAAATAAAATTGTTGATTTGTCAATTTCATGCAAAAAAAAAAAAAGACTCCCCTCTCTAATCCTAGTGCAGTTCGCTGCCACTACTAATCGTATCTCAAAATCTCCTCAGATCAAGAACAAAGACACTGCCATCGGAAGCACTGGCGCCAACCTTTGTGCCATTCGAGTTCCAACAAACTTCAAATATTCCCCCAGTTCCTTTGTAGCTATGAACCAATTGGCCGGTTTGTGTGCTCCAGATATGAACACATTTGTCAAAACTACCTGACGCTAGATGCTTTCCGTCGGGACTGAAAGCCACAGAATAAACAGGTTCTGTGTGTTTCGTAAGAGTATGAATGCATGCACCACGCTCCACATCCCACAAACGGACAGTCGAGTCGAATGATGCCGATGCGAGTATCAGATTTGTATTGGGATTTTGTGTGCCTGGTCCGGTGGGTGACCATTTTATCGTATAGATCTCCTTGGAATGGGCCTGCAAATCATGCACACATGTGTCGTTCTTCATTGACCAAATCTTCAACGTCATATCGTCAGAGCATGATGCTAATAGCTGGCCCTGAGGATCCCATTTGATGGCGTTGACTTCATTCTAGAAAAGGGAGAATTGAGTTTGAGAAATAGTGAACCGGCAAATTGCTTCGGCTTTCCCTACCGTGTGTCCTTGGAAGGACTTGATTGGCTTTTCAACTCCCAGCTTACAAACGTGTATGCGTTGATCAGTACTGCAGGATGCGAATGACACATTGGTTTGCCAATCAACGTCCAGGGCGGGGGCATTGTGGAATGAAAATTGCTGGGTACACTGGCCAGTTGCTGCGTCCCAAATGATTGTGGTTTTGTCGACACCCGCCGAAAGGATGTAGTTTCCTCGTTTGTTCCATTTTAAGGCAAATATGGGACCCTTGTGTTGTCCTAGTGTTGAAGCGAGGACACCAGCTGTTGTCCAGATGCGTGCATAGCCATCGTAGCTGCCAGTGGCCAAGAGGGTTCCTTCACACTAAAAAGACAACAATTTAAAACAAAATTTGGAATCGGGCGACATAGATGTACTTACATTCCAGTCCAATGAAGTAACGTCCTTGTTACTGGGAACTTCGGCTCCGCCTTTTTGTATGCAATGTCGCAAGACCAATTGGTTTGGCGTCGTTGTTGTACCGGACATGTCCCAAATTCTAGCAGTGCTATCACCGGATCCACTGGCCAGAAGATCTCGGCTTGGATTCCAGGCACAAATGAATACCTCGCTCTCATGGCCACGCAGCACAGTAGCTTTAGATGCTGGGATCTCAATACTCTGATCCACTTCCATGGATTCGGCAGTCCCTTGGGTTGTTTGTTGTTGCTGGGATTGCTGTTGCTGCTGCTGCTGCTGTTGTTGTTGCTGTTGTTGCTGCTGCTGCTGTTGTTGAGCTTGCTGCTGTTGTTGTTGTTGTTGTTGTTGTTGTTGCTGCTGTGTCTGCTGCTGTTGTTGTTGTTGCTGGGCTTGTTGTTGTTGGGTTGTTGTAGTTTGTGTTGTTACCGGAGTCGAAGATGTCACTGTCGGTGTGGAAGTTGTAGCAGTGGTGGTTGTTGTCGTTGTCGCTTCTTGTTCTGAACCATTTGACGCCGCCGATTCCGATGGAGCTGTTTCCATTTTGATCGTTGGTTCTACTTTAACTGGTTCATTTTTAACTTCGGGTTTAACAGGCGGTTTGGGTGTTTTTATTTCCGGCATTACAGCATCAATTAAACTAAGACCCTCAATGGGGCGGGAGACATCACCCGAATCACCGACACTCCATTCAATCTCTGTGTACATGAGACCTTTCTGAAGAATAGTCAGCAAAGCAGCTGGCGGTACAAGAGCTCCATTGATATTACTTTGTGAAATATGGGATTCTACTCCGAATGTAAACGCGGAGTGATGAAAACCTTAAAATTGAATAAAAATGCAGGCGAGGTTAGTGGTTTTAGAGTGGGGTGGGTAGGAAGCTGCATTTTACCTGATTCCTGGAGATAGCGATAAACGAGGAAGTTCACTTCATCGCTGGAGAAACTCATTGTAGTTGATTTTTCACAGTAGTTAGTTTATTTTATATTGTTTTTCCAAATTATAAATGAAGTTAAATTAGTAAAATAAAAAGCTTTTTTCTTTGTACGTCTTTTCGCTATTTTTTTAACCGGGGTGTCATTTTATGAAGTTTGGTATGTCAGTACTAGATGTCATTTTGTTAAACCGGTACCTACTTCAGCTAAAAACTATCGAATCTAGTACAAATTTAAATTATTAGCGTTCGCCATCTGCTGTTGAGACTTTCTTAAATATTTAGAACACACTAGGCATCTTTGTTGGAGAATTACTGTTTGAAATTTTGACACCAGGCTGCCAAACAATCTTATTATCTTATTTACCACTAAGTGTCAAATGAATTTAAAATGTGGACCGACACTTTAAGGCTTGCCCAAACCAAAGTGCGATAGTGCGTCACTACATGTGCGACACGATTTTTTATGAAAAACTTTTTGCGCTCAATCGCATTTGATGTGGGTACTCTCATAATGACGCTGTGTAAATTAATTTTGGCGTTGTCGTGTCGCACTTTGGTTTGGGTAAGCCTTTAATTTTACCAAAACCATATTCTTTAACTGAAAGCCGGTTTTGAATGTCATGACATTTAAACTTCCTTAAGGCTTTTATAAGGTTTCTGCCAATAGCAAAAGAAACATAAACAAGATTACCTTTTCGTATTAGTTCTGGCAAGTCATAATTTATGTTAAATTTTCTGCGATCTTTCATTAAATATATTAAAGTTAAGGCTTGCCCAAACCAAAGTGTGACAGTGCGACACGACAACGCCAAAATTTATTTACACAGCTTCATATGAGAGTACCCACACCAAATGCGATTAAGCACAAAACGTTTTCATATAAAAATCGTGTCGCACATGTCGTGACGCACTGTCGCACTTTGGTTTGGACGAGCCTTTAATCATGATACCTATTATTGATTCCCAATATTCTACTCCCGGGGAGTAAGCTTGATTTGCAGTACTTGCATTCGCATTTAGTACGGTACAAGGAACTACTTTCGTAGAATATTGAGAATTCCATAACAGGCATGAATATCTTCCACGTGTTTTCATACATTGAATGTCAAATTATAATAATTAATGTCGCTTTTACAATGGTCCCCAAAAATGTCTGTCTGAATTTTTTTAATACATGCCTTTAATACATGCCTTTAAATTCACTCCCGAAACGAAAATGCACAAAGAACCGATGTACCTACATAAAAACTAAAAACAAAAACACGATGGATGAATTTTCGGTGAAAAAAAAACACGTAGTACAAACGAAGTAAGTACTAGGGCCGCATCATCGCAAATAGAGAATTCGTTTACGTTCGCTCGTTTTCGTATGAGACGATTCGGCCACTAAGCGACAAGGGCTTTTATATACAATATGCTTTTGCATCGTATCATTTGGTTTGCACCTTAAAGAAATTAAAAGCATATAACATCCAGGTGTCGCCCAACATCCTTTTTAAAATGTTATTTCAACCGAATCCAACTTCACTGCGCAACATTTGACGTTTCACCATTTCCTCCTTTCTTTTCGTTTTAGCATCTCGCGAAGTGTGCTTGTTCTCGAATTGAGCTAAGGCCGATTTTAATAATTTTTGGCAACTTGCACAATAAAATAAAAACAAAAAATAACATCAATCATGTCCACCAAAGCTGAACTCGCTTGCGTCTACTCATCTCTCATCTTGGTCGATGATGATGTTGCCGTTACCGTAAGTACAATTATTTTACCTAGTGATGAGAATCGTATTGCTGATTGCGGATTTCTAATCTTCATTTATCTAAACCAAAATCAGCAATCGTCTTCAATTTGGTTTATAAATCATGTGCTTGGCAATGTAGCATTCCGTTTCTAATGTTATTTTTATGTTATATTCCTTTACAGGCGGAAAAAATCAACACCATCTTGAAGGCCGCCAATGTTGACATTGAACCATACTGGCCAGGTCTTTTCGCCAAGGCTTTGGAAGGAATCAACATCAAGGACTTGATCACCAACATCGGATCCGGAGTTGGAGCCGCCCCAGCTGCTGGTGGAGCTGTCGCCGATGCCGGTGCAGCTGCTGCCCCAGCTGAAGCCAAGAAGGAAGAAAAGAAGGAGGAGGAACCAGAGGAGTCCGACGACGACATGGGTTTCGGTCTTTTCGACTAAAAAATTCCACCCTCACTTCTGTGACGTTGACTTTTATGCTTTGTACACGTTTTAATGTACAAATGTGAAATAAACAAATTTTTACAGAAAAGATGTAACATGAATTGCGTTTTGTTTTTTATTAGTTAAAACGATTTTTATTTGGATGAAATGACTTCATTAAGCACTTGAGATATTTCACGTAGAACCTTTCCGTTGATTTCCTTGAGCCCAATGCTGATGATGAGTTCTGTTGGACATTTGCCCAGGTTTGATTTGTTTACCAAAAATTGAATGGCACTGCGAGCCTCGTCTGTATCCGTGCCAAACGTATTGGTGATTGTTATTGGAACTGATGGATCATCGTAATTTGGTGGTGGCACAGGAACGGAGCAGTCTCCTTGCTTCTGGTCGAATTGCACTGAGAAGACGTTGCACATCTTCTCATACTGGGTAATTAGCAGAAACCATTTGTTGACGAATCGCTGCAGCACAAATTCCGTACGTGCTTCGTTTATTTTTGCACAGAATTGTGCATCAAAACCTTTGTTGGTTATCGTACACATTTTATTGTTTGTTTATTAAGCTTTTAATAATTGTATTTTAGATTTTATTTTTAATTTGGCGAAATAAAATTATTTTATTTTTACAACAAACAGCTTTTTATGAATTGACAAAATTATTTTGATTTCAAATAGATAAATGTCATAAATGCCGAATAGGGATGAGAGTTTCCAAGTTATCGATGTTATCGGTTAGATTGAAAAATTGGAGAGGCAATTTTTTGGACATTCAAATAAACGAAACAATAGGGGTATTCACTAAACCTGGTAAACTTTTC
Organism: Meliscaeva auricollis; assembly: GCA_948107695.1. Lineage (NCBI taxonomy): Eukaryota > Metazoa > Arthropoda > Insecta > Diptera > Syrphidae > Meliscaeva > Meliscaeva auricollis. Next base: position 15,276,257 of record OX403618.1, read on the forward strand.
CATCTGGTAAAATGGGAAAATTTACCAAGCATGTTTCATGAACGCCCCTAAAATCAACTTGTGTACAGGTGAATTACTTGAATTGTTTGGAGAAAATTATGGTTCTTTCCTTATCTTCTTCACCTCGATATTTGTAGCTGGTTGTATCTAAACTGCCCAAAATTGAACGTTAAAAGTTTTCCACAATTACCATTTTCAGATGGTAAACTTTTACCAAACAAATTTGTGGGGGAAAGTTTACCATATTCTGGTAAGGCGCAGCCCCCATTAGAAATATTTATCAGACAATATGCCAGACATTAGGGGTACTCATGCAACCATGGTAAATGTGCTAAACCTGGTTAATGTGGTAAACATGCCAAAAATTGTATGAAAATGACAGTTAGTTTACCAGATATTGTACTTAACCACGTTTACCAAGAGTTTACCATGTTCCACGAATACCCCTATTATTTCTGATGTTTCTATTTCTTTAAATTTATATAGGTGTATTTATTTGTACGCAAGGGATAAGTTGGACGAAAAAAACGCATCGGGGCTTAACGAAAACACTTGTCAGCATTGCGAATGAAATGACATAATAAAAAATGAAAAAAATGTTATCAATATACAAAATGAAATAAACAAAAAAATAAATAACAAATATCTTTTTCTGATTTGTTGAATTGTTTGCATTTTGTGTTTTACTAATTTCAATAACATATTTATAAAGAAATTTCAGAGCATTAAATACACACACTGTAAAATTTAAATAAAATAATTTGTAAGCGCCATCTTTGTTGTTCATACAATTAATCGATAATTTTGATGTTTTCATACAATTTATCGATGATTTAACTGAAAATGACTTGGTAGCACAGATTTTAACCCCTTAAAAGAGTTTGGCCCCCAGAATTTCTCCGGGCTTAGTTCCTTAGCCCGAGGGTTAAGTTGTTGTTGTATTTAACATCTAAAGCGGTTTGCCCCGAGAGTGTGTTTTTTTTAAATTTATTATTATGTTAATTTTTAGTTGATAGCCAACTGATTTAGCACTAAATATTCTTTAATTTCGATTTTTAAGTTACTATCTTTCTTCTAACTAGAGAGCTGCCATTTTTTTGCCATCATTTTTTTTTTTTATTTGCCTGACGTCTTGGGTAAAAGCCCAATAAATTACATAGCACCAATAACGATATTTTCGAATGTTTTGCCATCAATTTTTTTTTTATATTTGCCTGACGTCTTGGGTAAAAACCCAATAAATTACATAGCACCAATAACGATATTTTCGAATGTTTTGCCATCAATTTTTTTTTTGTATTTGCCTGACGTCTTGGGTAAAAGCCCAATAAATTACATAGCACCGATAACGATATTTTCGACCAATAAACTTATAAGCATACAAGATGCGAACTAGGCCTTAAATACTCGGCGAATTAACTTATCTTCGTTTCACTTCTTCCAACTATTCGTTGCACTTTGCATAAAAACAAGTACAATTTTTTTCACTTGTTCGCCTCATTTATCATTCTTCATTTTGACATTTTCTTTCTCGTAGTGAATTTTTCTCATTTTTTTTTCGATTTCATTCTTCTTCTTTGCCTTCATCAAGCGACAAAATTTCAGCCAACAGTCGAGCGAAATACGGTGATTCCGAGAGACGTCAGTTTCTCAACTTCTCGGGACGTGCTGAACAAAAAAGTTATATGAAAAGTTTCACTTTTATTTTATTATAAAATAAATTAAATTTATTGTGAACAAAAAAAAAAAATAAATGAATACCCATTCTTCGTGATATAAAATTGATTCAATTGTTTTATTTTCTGCGTAGCCGAAAAATATTAAATAAAGAAAAGAAAAAAAAAAAGAAAAATCACGAAAGAATTTAAATGATTCATTTTATGTTTGTGGTGTAGTTTGCTTCGTCCTCTTCTCCCCTGATCTTTGTCTCTTTTGGCATTTGTGTTGTTGTTTAATTAAAAAGAAAAAAGTTTCTTTTTCTCGTTTTGGTTTTCCAAATAATTGATTATTCTATTAAATTCTTTTGATAAAAAAAAAAATTAAAATATCTAAAAAAAGGAACCCAGTGTGAAAAAAGTTAGGTTTTCTCAAAGTGTTTCCTGTCTGCAAATCTTTAGTGTAGTGACTGGTGACACCAACGACAAGCTAAGCTAGTTTCGAGGAATGCAATAGAAAGTCCAAGTACCTTCCAAACCAGTAAAGCAGTAACTAAACTTACGTGAACGAAAAAAAAGTACAGTGAAGTAAAAAGGGGAAAAATTGCACTCGAAAGAAAATACATCAAATTCCAACGCATTGCTGCAACACCATCCGTACCGCAACAGAAACAACAACAACTAAACATTACGTCGAACAGCAACAACAACAGCGACCAAACAACAATGGCTGTTGTCCGCAAGAAACAAGACGACAAGTATCTGAAGGTCCTGCGAGAGCTGGTGGCCAGCGGCAGCGGAGGCAACCGCCAATGCTTCGACTGCGGCCAGAAGGGTCCAACTTACGTCAATATGACCATCGGATCGTTTGTGTGCACTCGTTGTTCCGGAGTTCTGTAAGTACATTATGTCTTCCTTTTTTCCACACAACATTTCCCTCGATAAAGTTTGATCCTTTAGTTAAGCATATTTTATCTGTAAAGTTAAAGGTCTCATAGGATTCCTTCTTAATGCATTAATGACTTTTGGCCAAAGCAAGCCTATTCTTTGTTTGTGTACAAGAAAGGCTCCTTGCGCTGCTGGATAGGTAGGCTAGGCAGTAGTCGGTAGTTAGAGTAACACTTGTTGCTCATTTCAAATTCACGGGGAGGCATGTAAGTAGGTAGGTATTCTACCACAAATTAAAGGGGCACAGCATTATTTGTGTGTAGCAACGACAAGCGCATTGAATTCTGCTCGGAAGCACCACTACCGCCATCAAGTAATGTGCTTCTTTATACGCACGATAATTTTCGTTATCGCACATAAGGTGGCACGAATAGAAATAAACTATACATTTCTGTTTAAGTTGTTGAATAAGTTAAAGCGTAGTTGAAAGCTATTTTGTTTTATGTTTGAAAAGCGTAAAGAGCTACTATCAAACTGTGTTATTTGGATGTTTCTATTCTTGAGAACTGTGTTGAGGTCAAACAAATTACATTTGTTTTATATTTGGAATTGGGTCGAATAAATCCAAAAAAATTATTAATTTTTTTTTTAAATCATATTTTTAATACCTACCTATAGTTTTTGTTGCAATATTTGTAAAGAAAAAAAAATTGAGAAAAAACACGAACAGATTTTATTAAAAGTTGCTTTTTGCTGAATGGTTGGATTAAATCATAAAAAATCAATATTTTTTGTGTGTTCGTTTTCGATTGAAAGTATAACATAATGAGTGAACCTATTTTCTTATATTTTTTTTAGGAGTTAGTGTTGATAACATTCAGATAATCTTTTTTGTTGTTCGCATTGATGGTAGAAAAACTGTCTGAGCAAATCAAACGTTATTTTCTTTTTTTTCGCTCCAAGTTTCCATTTATGCCAATTCAGTCATATTTTAACCATAAAACATATTATATCTGAAAACTTAAAAGTAAATGATTTATGTACCTACATCACTTTTAAATAACTGACCTTTTGTCGACAATTTCAATTGAGAATATAAGAAATGTTGTTAAAATTTTACTTATTATTTTACTTAACTTCCACCGGTAAGTCCCTGGTGGCTTGGTACTGTACATATATTGATCCTATTATAACGTTAATTTATTTTTATTGTAATAAATAATAATAATAATAATAATACAAATTTTAATATTGAAATAGGTACCTACTCCTACATAGTTCAAAAGATGCCACTAATAAAAATAATTTAACTTTGCATAGGTATGCCTGTAAGACCTGAGGTCTTTTAAATGCGACGTGGACGCCACTGATAAAAAGTAGTAGAATGATAGGAACAAATTTTTGCTGGTAAAGTAGATTCAGATTAACATTATCATTATCATCTCATAAAATACATAAGGGTTGTACCGTGAAAGCTGGGGAATAAAGAGTTATCCCGGATTTTTGCAAGTACATATTTCTTTGCTTCATAAACTTCCTCCGAAGATCGCATCAAAATGAAAGATAACATAACAACGTAAAGTTGCATACAGCAGATAAGAGTATGATTGCAGCACCTCATGTAGTGAAATTATCTTCCTTCAATGGGTAAGTTTCATTACTTGCAACAAATTGCCTTTATTGTCCTTCTGTGGCCTCTAAAAGAAAAGTTTTGACGAGCAAGAAACAAAATTACATCCAAGCCTCCATGCGAGAAAAATCTATTTTGCAGTCTTAAGTCCATTTCCGACTGTAGGACACATTAATTTTTAATTACGTGTGTTATCTTTAAAAAAAATACCGAAACGTGGCAGTATTTGGGATAATTTTAATTTATTATGATTGTTATTTAATTAAATGATGAAAAACTTTTGAACAAATTTTTAGCAGCTGGAAACAATTTAAATAAGTAAATGAATTTCACAATAATGTTCTGTTCTCTAAAGCCTTAGGGAAATTGTCTAAAATTTCAATAAATGTATGAAAGAATGTGCGTGTAATATATATATTTTTTTAAAGCAATTTTGGAATCTGGGTCAAAAAATCCAAATCCAAACCAATATCAAGATCTGATTTTAATTTTGTTCATTCTTTTTGTTTTTTTAATAACAAAAAAAAAAAACAAAAATAAATTGTACTTTCCATTATTCATTATTTTAAATATTTATTTTTAACTATTTCTCATTCGTGTTTGTTGTTTTATTGCGAGAATTGATATAGTTGATCATCTTAAACAAAATAAAATAAAAACAAAAAACTTGTTTTTTTTTGAGTCATGGAAAAAGAATACCAAATCTTCTTTTATTTCACCATTCGTAGATATTTGTCTGATCTTTGATGTGACATTTTTGGGATTTCCAAATAGGTACTTCTTGAAATTACTACCTCTCAAATCTTCTTTACTATGAATTCTGTTATTTGTTTGTTATAGAAATGCGCTCTCACCTTGAACTTTGTTTCTCTCTTGGCTGTCATAACAATCTTATTATTTTTTTTCTTGGTGGTTAATTCAAACGAATTATTTTTTTTGTCGGTATCTATATCTTTTAAAAGATTCCCCGGAAATGTATGTTTGCATAGAATATTAAAACAATTATTTGAAGCAAACAATTCAAGAAATAAATGATTAATATTACTGTTTAAACACTTAAAAGCACAACAACAAAAATCTCTTTGGAGTTACCTATTCGCTACGTCTTTAGTTGTTTATTTTGTAAATTAATTGATAGAGAACAATTTTAATATTAATGGATAATGGATCTATTTGCATTTTAGTGTTTGTATTTTATTATAAGATTAAGTGCTTGAGCACTTATCATGTGGAGATGCGAGAATGATCTTTTGAACATTTTGTTTTAATTTTTGCCTAGAGTTGTTGGGAATTGTTTTTGCTCAAGTTAAACGATCTAGTAGCAAAATAAAAATAAATAAAGTTACAAAGTACTGGTGGGTCATTCTGTAATTCGATTATCGCCCTATTTTTCGTAAATTTCACTGTAAAACTACTAAAGTTGAAAATCTAAACATGATGGTATTCATAACATAGAAAACTATAGAAAAATGTTGTGAAAATCACATAAGGAATTTCTTAATAGTTCAAAAAGTGTATTCAACTCTGGAATCCAATCAGGGGACGGATCGTGTCCCATACGTAAACGAACGAACGTAAACTCTATCATAATGACAGAGAGCTAATACGTTTACGAACGCTCATTTTCGATTAGAAATTCTTGACCAAACTAAAACATTTATTAATTCTTGATTAAATAATAGAAAAATCTTACAAATCGGACGTCGTAATCAGATTTAGAAACAATCGTTTAGAACTTGAAAAACTAAATTGTAAGGATCGCAAAATAAAACCTCGTTTGACTACTGGCTTCCTCAACTTTGTCGTTTGGCAGTTTCGGTTTGGTCAAATGGATGATAGGTATAAGTATCCGACAGTTACCAGCACTTGGAAACTAGGAATAATCCACTTTTACTTACGATCAAATTTGCAATTTTTCTTATTCACATGCATAAGTCATTTTTTTGTTATTTGAAAACCTCTCCAAAAGAAGAAATACCTCAAGCCATTTTGGTGAGTGAGTAACACCTCATTGCACGCTTTGTAATTGCAAAACTTCATAACATTTCCACTCCAACAAATATCAGTTTTCCTTAAAAAAAAAAGATTAACCAAAAAGAGAAAGAGAAACTCCAAGTAAAAAAAAAAACCATCACTGGCTACTGGCAGAGGCACTGCAATACATCCCGTCAGCCATCACCCCATTCTGTTTGTATTTAATGTTGAAGTTGAACCGGGGCATTGTTTCCTGCTCTCGGGAGTCGAGAGTTACACATTTGTTTGTTAAATTTCAGATTACACAACGACTGCTTTCACTGCAAAGTCAAATAATAAATAGAAATAACCCGGGGATGTGTTTACACGAATATATGATGTATTTTTTTTTTCTTTGAATCTTAAACAAAAAAGAAATGTTTTCAGTGTCTATGTCTTCTTGACGTCGTCGTCGTCTTCGGTTGTCGGTCGTCATAAAGTCTTCTTTTGTCTTTGGCCATCTAATGAATCTTTCAACACTCTCTCCCTTCATTACTCATAGATAGAGCCGTCCAAAATGGAACACCCATCATCATCATCATCATCATCGTTGAGCTTTTGCCTTGAGTTTTTTCTTTTGAAAGTTGAAGATACGTTTTTGCATACTAATTATTATGCTGAGTGATGTGTAGGCAGTGAAGAACCATCGGCACACTTCACTGCGTCGTCAGTTCAAAGTCATGGTCATTGAAGAAATTCAGAAATCGTATCGGACGTATCGCGTATAGAGTGATGCAAATCCATCAGACTGCGTTATTTGGGTTTCAGAAAAATGATATCCACTTGCACAAAGTGACCGAAGCAATTTCACCGAACGACTGCAAGTGGGTCAACACGGCACACAGTAGTTTCTGTCAGCATTAAAAATTTACTTGAAGGTGTCTCTTGATATGTTCTGGGACTTTAACTGGGGCACTTTGTCCTAGTTATTTCTTTTTTTTATTTTTTTTTTGTAGTTTTTCATTTTGACGAGTGGTGGCGGTGGGTTTATCACCGGCCATTTAGCAGTAAGTCGTTGAATATTGTATGCGGCTTGTGTGTTGTTTGTTTAGTTGATAAAAGATCACGTAAGTTTTTAAAATGAATGCTGACAAACGTGATCTTTTGTGAAATTTAGATGAAAACAGTGGTGTTGTTGGCACACGTGATTGATTCTTTGGAATTGATTTGAGTTTATTTTTTTATGGATTAATGGGACAGGTAAATAGAGATATAAAAAATCATGGCATCGGTAATTGTTGGTATCGGTGCGACATATGATGGACAATTTATTATTATTATTTTTTGATACATATTATTATTTTATAAGTAGTGTACTTTTTTCAGAAAGCGAAATTGAAAGGGATTTCAAAGGAGGTACCAATGTACGCAAGGTAAAGAAAAAATCTTTATATTTGACGGTATGACGGTCATAATTTTTTTCACTTACATTTCTTTTGCAACTTTAAGGTAAAATATACCTTAAAATGTATTCAGAGTTAAGTTGAAGTAGCTGAAAGCATTCAGGGGTATTTCTATTGTAACGGGTACGACACTTTTTCATGTTTTTATCTTTTGTACTATTCATTTAATCAAGTATTTTAACACTAACATCGAATTTATTAAGTTTGTTAATGATTATTTTCAAAATTAAATGTATTGCAACTATTGTGCTATCTTAGAATATCTCAATATAATTATGACGTTAGAAAGTCACACCCGGTAAATCATAAAGGGGTTTCAAATGGGGACTTGACAATTTTGGATTTATTTTGTGAACGAAAAAATCGCTGCCGTTTGGGCGGTCAAAATCAGTCAATTCCACGGACGATATGTGGTTTGAACAGGATGGTGCCACAAACCACAAAGCACATCTTACAATCGATTTATTGAAGAGAGAAAAAAAAAGTTGTCAAGTCCTTATTGGAAAACCCATTATTTGAGCACATTCTCAGTCTCAGGCAATATTAGAGTATTGTAATACATTCAATATTGAAAACAAATAAAAAACTAAATATATAAGGTGTTAAAGTGTTTTGAGCATTTATGTTCAACATAAAGTCTTATTGTGACAGTTTATGCGGAGGAAAAAGTAGCCCATAAGCGCTTATGTTCAACATAAATATTTTAAGTATCGTATCAGCAAACGGCCCTAAATACTTTATTGAATGAATAGTTGAAAACATAAGAACGAACAACATAAACAAAGCGTTACAATGGAAATACCCAGAGATATTTTATTATTTTTTTAAGATAAAATAGACTTATTCTGCGCACAAAATGTGTGTAACGATCCTTGTAGGTAATTTCCCTATACCCTACGTGTAAATGGCCTGATGGCTACAGATACCAATGTGCAAAAAGAGTCAAGTCATTGCAAGCAAACAACAAAATTGATCTGATATTTCTTCTTAAACGTTGCTCTGAGTGCAGTTATTGTGATTAAAGAATAAAATGTGGGACTTACAGAAATTCTGCTTATATCTTCGAAGCAAGTCATAAGCACCCAAGTCTAGTTGAAAAAATACAACAAAGATTGAACGGTCCAGGATGAAAAACGTATTTTTTTTTTATTTGATTTTCTAAAAGTTAGGATAACCTCAGACATTACCCAATAAATACTACGTAACCTTATCGTTAGTTTAATTTTGACAAACCTTCAATTGTCTTTATCATATTCTCATGTTTGAATCTAGCATTGCTCAATTTCTCAGCAAAACCAAAAACCGATAGGAAATTGAGTTTTTACTAAGGTAGATTAAAAATTGCCTAACATCTAAGCTACACTTAGTCATCTTTTCCTAACTCGACTCAAGGTCTTTTGGCTTGCGCCCAAAGAACCTTAAACGTCCCTTGCAAAAGTTCTCCATTACCTACCATTATAAAAACCGGAAATACGTTATTAGAAAAGTTCAAATGAGGCAAAAAACGTAATTCAAAGCAAATTTCAAAATAAAATGCCAAACAAACAAAAATCTACAGGTAATTCTAGTTTCTAAACAACACCAATGTAGTGGGTCATGCATCTGCGAACGTGCAGTTACGAGTACTCTAAAGTATTTCCGGTGAAAAGTGTTAAGTTCTCATGAAATATTATTTATTTCAAATAAAAAGTTATATTTTGCAAAATATATTAAAAGTTAATGTTTGCTGATAGACTATATCTACTTTGTATTACCGCAAACGTCAATTTAAAATCTTTTTGTCAAATTTTAACAATAAAAAAGTGCCTAGTATTTCACCAATGTTCAAAAATTTCTATAATACACTACACAGTCCAGTGCATTGACCGAAACACACACATAAAATAAAACTGATCTTTATTATTTGCGATAAGATTGCAAAATAAATTTTGAAAATAACCAGCCATGACACCAGTTGTTGTAGCAAACAGTCGTATTACCGCTGGCTGTTCCGTTGACCCGTAAACCACGACCGGCAAATGGCACCGGTATTCTATCACCGCACCATTCAAGTGAATCATTTTATTGCGATGTGAATAATTCATTAGACGGCTATATGTATACGTACAAATATATATTTTTTTTATTTTACTTTTTATTTCCAACAAAACACACAAAAAATGCCTCTGAAAAATTCCAGATTTTCAAGAATCTCGACCTTTTTTTTTGTTGTTGTTGTTGTTGTTGTTGATCGTTTTATTGTTGTTGTCTGTCCGTTTGTCTGCCTTTTCACAGTGAGGTATAGTTATTTTATTTGTATCTCTGTTTAAAAACGCAAAAATACCTCCAAGCATACGTCACTATTTTTTTTGTTGCTTTTCTTGATCGAATTTGACCAACGACCAACGACTAACTACTGACGCGTCGTTTGTCTGTATTTTTATTGCGTATATTTTGTCTGATTGAACAACATTATAAATTCATAAAAAAAAAATTATTGAGCAAAACAGCAAATTATGCCAAGATAAGAAAAAACTATTTTTGCTGATTGTTTTTTATTTGTTTTGTTAATTTTTTTGTTGAATTTATTATATTTGTTTTTGTAACTTTTGCAAGCGAAAGACGTGGGTTTTTTTTTTTATTTTTGAAATTTGGCGTGAATGAGTCATAATCATGTGTATCTTGCTCTGCTCACGATCTTGAGTTTTTTTTTTTCTTATTTTTAAAAGATTTTTCATCTGAATTTTAACATAGGTATTCCAGATAACCGGGTTTAAGGTTTCAGATTTGGAAGCATGACTAGGTCTGTTGATGCACAATAGTTGCATATCGTGCAGAGTAACAAAATTACTTGCTGCCCCCACAAAACTATAAAACACGCTTATTTTTTGTGGTGGGTTTTTATGGATTCCTTGAGAGCAAACATACAAGGAGCCTTGCTCGCCTATATTGGAATAGTTTCCTCCTATGAGCTTCTGGCTATCAGATTATATTTTAAATCTTTTTTTGTTGTTTAGTTTTTTTTTTTTTTTTTATCTATTTTCCATGCCATTCACTTTTTTGTTGCTGCTGTCGTTGTTACTACGCTAAAAGAAGGAATCACAAAAAATATCGACCTCCATGAAAATTGCATGCAATGGAGGAGGTGAATGACAGCAAAACGTGCAATTTTCCATTCTGTCTGTGTGAAATATGTCAATGGGTTTTAGGAAGTTTATAAAAAAAAAATCTCAGTTTTTTTCATTGTATCTTTATTTCGGGGAGGTAAAATCAAATGGAAACATTATTTTCAGTTACATTTCAATTTAAAGCTTGATGAAAAAGAATATACATACATAAAATGAAAATACGAGTGGGAGTAGATAGCTCTTTTTTTTTTTAATATGAAAAACTTTTTGAATTTAGCTACATGACAGAAACTTAAATGAATATTCAAATTAGAGAGGAAAATGTAACACGAAGGATTAAAAACGATTAGGTATACAAAAAACCTTTGATGTTTTAGTTTTTCAACATTTCAAAATAAATGAAGGGTAGGTAATGGCTGATTCTATAGAGAAGTCATTAGACTATATGACTTCTGACTGCTCTAGAGTACACAGTGACCCTAATGGACACTTTAATTATTAGACCTCAAACTTTAAGTAAATCTTATTTTGAATCGACAAATATCAGAGTCAGATTTTGAGTTTTAGACCATACGACGCATCGTATCCTCCTAAATTCATCTTCGACCATCTTGATTTTATTGGAAACATTTAAGAGGTAAAATATGGGCTTTTGAGCATCGCGTGATTTTAAAATTTGACATATCGCTCATTTAGGTACTTGAAGACTTTTTCGCTATCCAAACTGATAAGGAAACCATGACTGCCAAGAGTAACGGTTCATCACGTTAATCGTGCTCCGGGAGTGTTCCGAAATTATCCAGGCTTTATAAGACCAACCGCCAAAAAATGGACATCGTCTCAGAGCGCACTTTCTTCGAGTCTGTCAGTTCGCTTAAAGATTGTCGCGATCACTTTTTTGTTTGGAGCACTGATAACTGAAAGACTGTACTCTTTCCGAGTCCCGTTTTTCTTTTAGTGACGACAAACTAGTACGTCCATCGACTAATTTCACGCACTCAGAAATGGTTGAGTCTCTATGATCTGGTTAAAGCAAAAATTTATTTATTTATTTTAAAACTAATATACGCTTGTAAAAAAAAACAAGGAGAATAATTTACAGAAACATGTTTCCACGTTTTGAGAGCCCCATTAGTGTTATGTTTATGTGTTGGAACATGGTTGGTAGGCAACTGGTTTTTATGTTCTTGTTCATGTATCGGGTGAAATAATTGTTTTTTTTTCATAATAATACCATTTTATAAAATTATTTCGACTCACTGTACTACATAAAGCAAAATAATGTTGATAGATTACGTTAAGCATCGAATCCAGACTAGATTGTAAAGTATTAAATTCGCAATTTAATGGACATACTCTTTAATCCATACATTCAATGTGAAAATCAATAATAATCCATACATTCAATGTGAAAATCAATAATAATTCCTCTTCAAAATCGATTTAATGAAGTAAAACAAAAAAAAGTCCTTAATAATATAATCTAAACGTCCACAACAATAATTCTAAAAACACCATCATCCATGCTCACATCTTAAGTGGCTATGAAATTAGTTAAACCATCTACCGTATCCTTAGTGATGATGGTAGCGAAATACCAAAGAAAACAAGAACCGGCATTTGAAGAACTTCAACTAGCAGCGGTTATAGTTATGAACATTAAATAAAAACAACAACAAAAAAACTTCTTCATAACAATTCTGTTGTGCATTGCATGCCCTCGATAGAGTGTTGTAAACGTAATGATGATGGGAAGCTTCTTTAGATCTTCTTTTATAGAAATTCCACAAAGATGAAATGCAATAGCCAACGTTTAAGAAAGACTTTTTATTTGCCAGATGTCTTTGTTACTTTTTTATAAATATTTATTTTCTTGTGTGTAGAATTAACCATTTACACGCCAAACTCTGAGGCAGTTTTGTTTTTAAATCCGTTGTAATTAAAATTAAAAAACTAATTTATTTTCTAGATCAGAAAAAAACATATATGTAGCTTTATAAATCCAAACACCAAAATTTTAAAATTGATATGTAGGGTTCGGAATATGGGCAGTTATAGTTGCCTTGTTTTGAAAATCAAAGTAAAATTGTTTTTCTTTTTAGAAACATTTTCAGAGTCTCGTCATAAAAATCTAAAAATTTGGTTGAAAATAATGTGTACAAGTAATGTTCATTAACATCATATAATAACACTATTTTTGTGATACACTTTATGCGGCCCGCACAAACCGAAGGGGCATAAATTACGTATCCAACGAAAGCATTTTTTGCATAGATGTGCAGTGGCTATAAATTATTTAAATATTTTGTCACCGAATTTGTTTAAAACAATCAATTAAAATTGCAAAAAAATGCGAGGAAAACAAAAAGAATTGGATATGTCAAATACACTGACACATGAAATGTCAAATCCATAAAACCAAGACAAGAACCCGAAACATTAAGGTGGATTCACATTACAGTTTGTACACATTACGCAAAGTTGATGAACATGTTGTTGAATGTGAATGAAGAATCAACTCAAAATATTAGGCGTTTTTTTTTTTTTTTTAGTATAGTTGAACTCTTACAATAATATTTTGAAACATTAAGCGTTTACTACATTCGGCACTTTTTGTAAAAAGTGAAAAAGAATACACACATACACAAGCGACATCTGTTGTTGAAAAGAGCTTATAATTTACACCACACAAATTTCAGTTCAAACATCCGCCGGTGATTTTCTGAAAAAAATAAATTGGCGAGGTTCTGTTATGGAACTCTTCTATACAAAAAATATTATTTATGAAAATGAAATTCAAGATTCGAGTTTAGCATTTGGATTTCTTGAAACTTATCCAAATTGGCCTACGTGACAATTTACTCAACAGCTCCATTTTAAAATTTAATTTCCTTATTTGTTACATGGTGGAAACAAAATTTGACTTCTATTAAAGAGCTTAAATAACTTACAGGCATTCTTTTAAATTACAATAATAATTTGGCTACTACATCGCTGTTACACATTTAAACTTCAAACTTTGAAAAATAAAAAAAAAAAATACTCAACAATAAAATAAATTAAAGATAATAGGTAATGATGCGGGCCTACAAGTTCAAAAACCTCACCGTCAGCAACTAGCTTTGCATCTATCAGACGAATCGTACCCCAAAAATAAACAACACGAAGACACATTTAACAGATACCAGTGTTGCCCGGTATATAGTATAGTTATAGATGATGACCATTAACCGCTATATCAGAGAAATGATGGAGTCAATCGACTGCAACAGTGTAATCACAGAAAAATCCACTCATACCATCATTTGCCCATAGCCATAATACAAATTCAGAGAACTGCTGGCATATTCAATTAATGAAATTGGGAGCAACAGACTGTGATCCCGTGGACGGGACGCGACACCAGAATCTCGTATGAAAAATGAGGTTAGAGGTGGTTCATTTGCATTCCATACATACGAGATAGGTTTATTCATATGAATATGTTCGGACGGCCGGCATGGCATGGCATCCAAAAGATACATTCAAGATATTTTCATTGAAGACTCCCGGACCCGTTCGACGAGGAGTACGGAGGGACGGTCGGACGGACGGAGTAAAATGGCAACGTACGGAAATGATCGTTCTCTCTAGATAAGTCGGACATTGTTTGTTATATTGTAAAAAGAAGACTTAGGAATTTGAGATGGAAGTACATAGTGTAAGTTTCCTTAGCATAGCACTGATGTCTATAACTATTGCTTTGTTTTGTACTCGCGTTCACCCGTACAGAGTAACACAGTGAATGGTTAATCATGTTGAACGACGTCATGCTTCTGGAGAATGTCATTGCTATTCCCTTAGAACATTTGTTTTCATAAAAAAGAAAAGAATTAAATAAACAGACAGACAAACAGAGGATGACAATGTACATATTATTGAAGAAAGAAGAATAAGGAGAATAACACGCTGCTTCACAATTGGAATGTCAAGCCCTGATGGTTGATTGATTTCTTCGATTTTCATTTGCGATGTGATGATATCGCTGCAAATGATTTGCGGAAGTTATTTTGATGAATTTGTTTTATGTTTGCTATTGATTGTTGCAGGATTGTTGAGCATCTTCTCGATAATATCAAACTTTCTTCTTCTGTATCTCTGTATCTCCTTCTCTCTCTCTTTTATTTACTTGCTTTAAGTTTATGATGTGGGGATAATGAACAATGTTTAATGTGCGGGGATATAAAATATACGACAGTGAGTTAAAATACTTGAAAATTAGATTGATGTTTGTGTTATATTTCTTTAAAGTATCTTTAATTTGCAAACAGGGTCGTCATTGTTGTCATTTGTAGGAAAATATTGTTCGAATCTATGTCAGTGTCATGTTATTTAAAAGGTTAGATCACTCTGTGTTGAAACTATAATTTAATTTTGTACACGTATCATAGAAATGGGATCCAGCGTGATGGGAATTGAAAGACATTTTTTAAATGAACATTTTTTTTGTTTTCTGAAATCACGTTAGACTTTATGGCTCACATCTTTTGGGAATCTCAATATCAAATACATGTTAGCTACTCTTCTTGTTTCGTTTTGCACATTGTGTTCAACTTAGAAGATAATCAGCTAGCGAAAGGGGTTTCTCATATTGCTGTCATTTGCTTACCGATGTTTTTGGGGTGATTCAGCAAGCCATCAGTGTCAATTTTCTTCTAAGATCCCGAAAAATCAACACCCGAAATGGACCATAGCTGTAGCGATTCCAAATGTTTTCTTATGAACATCCTAAGCAAAACAAAAGATGTCATCAAACCAACTGAGTCTACAAACCTTCAATTCATTCAAAATTCACCAACATAATAACATTTTCAAAAATCTTGATTGGCGATTTTCATAAAACCAAACAACTACAGGTCTCTAGCTTCAAGAACATCCAGTATGGAAAGTTACCAGTGTGGGTTTCACCCTTTTTTTCGAGACAAACAAGATTAAAAATCAGATGCTATAGGTGCAAGTTCTTATCTCAGGAAACAAATTTTCAGCGCATGTATGCAATTAAATTACTACATAATAATTATCTTCAAAGCTTGAAGCCGAATAGAAATTGAATAATAAGAATTCTTGGTCAAAAGCTATTTACATCAGAGATAACACCTAACAAAAATTACAACAAAGAACCCCACATGTTGGAAAGCTCCATTTTAATTAAGTAAATTGGTTTACATTTTAGTATTTGATCAAAAGATTAAAACCGTGTTTGTTTGTTTTTTTTTTTGTAAAGATTCACAGCTTATGCATTTGTCGTGATGAGATTTTTTGTTTTTGCAATAAATTTGAATTTTCTACTGCCACCTTATTAACATCTTTTGATTGTCGTTTTAATATTTTCTCTTATTAATTCATTTTGTTTTATATCTTTATATGTAAGTTTATGATTGATTTCTTAAATTTCCAACAAATAGTGAGTACCTACCCTTAAATTAGTAAAAGAAAATAAGTCACAAATACACTAATCAGAAAACATGATGAACTCAGGCATTAGGAGCCGAACAATACATAGAATCAGTCTAATGCGTTTCGGCAACAGATCCGTTGGCGTTGAGTTGAAATTGAGGTCGAATGAATAACGTTGAGTTGAAAAAAAGTAACATTGCCGCCATAACTCAATGTTAAGTTACTTTAAACAGATTAATATAATGATGCGTAAACTTACAAATTTTAAGAATTTCTATAATTCGGCAATTATATTGACCGTGTAAATTCTGTATTGCACAATAATTTTGGTTTGCGCAATAAATTGAGTAATATTAAAAAAAAAAATTAATATGTTTTGAATTTTTTCTCAATATTTTTCGTTTCCACAACGAAGCAGATACAGAATAAGCAAAGAGACATAGAAATATTGCTCAGTTATATTAAAACTTGATCCTTTTTCGCACGGTATTTTTGGACAGTATAAGTGCGCAAAAGTGTCGTGTATGGTCCGCATATACGTAATGCTAAAATTTTACCAGTATAAATGACGATGTTCACATGGGACTCATCCCTTAAACAATATATTTAGACGTTCTAACCATGGAGTGCGAGTGAGAGAAAATATAGGAACGTAAAAATTAGTCGGCGGACTATGTTCAATGTAATGTTTCCAATGTGAATACAAAACTTTTTTTGTATTGAGATGATAATTCTGTGTTTGTGATGTCATTTTTTGTTTCCTTATTAGTCACCGCAATGGATTTTCCCATTTAATTTTATGACAAAAAATTAAAAACATAATTTTTCTTCTATGCCAAAGCAATCTGAAGAATTTTGACAAAAAAGTTAGATACATAATGTACACATTTCCTGTAGCTATATCTAACATGGCACGGTTCACAGCTTACCAACAAAAAAGTTAAATGGCCATAGAAATTCATGATTCATGAAGGCGGTTAATGTGTTTTTCCATTTTTTGTTTTGTTTTATTTGTAAACTTCATTATCGTTTTGTTTTCATGTTGATAAGTTGATTCAATTTGACACACAAAACTTAAATTTACAAGTGCTTATCTATTTAAAAAATTGCGCTATCTTAAGCTCCTTTGCATTTTTTTTTTATTTCTTTATGATAAACCACAGACAAAAACCAAACAGACGACACGTCACTAAAGATGGCGGAATTCATTTAGAAATTGCAAATACACAAATCAAAAAAGTAGGTAATGCTAGGTTTCTAAGTTTTAAATAAGTACACAAAACTTTCATATAAAATTCTATTTATTTCTATACATAAATAACGACTGAAAAACCATTTAAATAGAAGCAATGTTTTAATCAATCGGTAATCGGACTAAACTAAATGTATACAAAAATGAACTCAATTCGAATAAAAACAAATTTATAGCAAGAGTTCCTAAATTGATCACAAACCGATCTGTTGCAAACAGCTGATGTATCGCAGGTAAGGTAGTGCAATACCATAGATATGCCCCGCTCTATATGCCGCTGAATTTCTTGGGCATAAAATTATTTAAAAATGTCATCAAAGTCATAAGGAAAAACAAGTGTTTTTTTTTGCAGATATAGAAACCTACACCATTTTTATGAATTAGTTTTAACCAAATTTAATGACAGCTGTCATTTGGACCATTAGGGGGGTTCACACTGACTAACTTACCGGTAAGTTAGTCAGTGTGAACCCCCTATTAACATTTCTAAAAACTAGGTGTGTTTGATTGAATTTTCGAATAAAATTTGCTAAGGTTTAAACAAAATGTCGCATTTTTTTGGAAATGTTATATCATTCAATGTTTTTGTGAACTTAGATCGAAAACTACAACGCCATTTCTAACATGCATAACGAAAGATTAAAATTTCTCAAATAATTAATAGTGCCTACCAATATTCACGATCTGAGTATAAAGGGTTTTGTATTTTGTTTTAATATCAATGCGGTTAATTTGTTAGTAGTATGATATTGCGTATCGTTAAAAAAAAAAAAAAAAACAATCAATGATAATAAAATAATTATACTTCTGCATTCTCCTGGCAAATGGTTTTCAGGACAAAATATAATTTTTTTAAATGAAACGTAACTGAAAAAAAGTAGACCACAACAAAGAAAACCTACAAACATAGCCAATATCGGTCAAGTGCTATAAAAAAATGTACAGCCGAATGTACATATGTACAAAATGTATGTAAGTATAACATAGCACATTCACACCCATGAATTCTATTCCAAAGCAATTTAATTGCCTGATAGATGGAACCATTCCATCATATCCAAAGCCTTCATAAAAGATATAAAAGTGATTGCATTGGTGTATATCTCCTTTTTATTTTTTTATTTATTTTTTAATTGGAATATGTCTACCATTTTTTTTTTCTTTCTTCATGATATATTTTATTTTCGTGTTTCACACAAATCATTCATCAAAACAATAATAAAAATAAATATTCTTGTTATTTATTTATTTTGATTCAACATAAACAAAACAGCGCAATTAAATGACATGATGTTTTTCATCGAATTTAAGTGATATATGAGTAAATGGGACACAAATCAATAATTTTAGGAGAGAAACAACATACGAATACTAGTATTTTATTTAACTTTAATGAATTATATTTGTTATTTTATTTAAAATATGCGTAATTCAAGGCTAGAGAAGTCACATCAGAACCAGTTCAGATTCTTAGAACTATAGAAATAGAACTAGAACTAGATTCAAAACATGTTAGAATAGAAAATAGCATTTCATGCCTGTCAAAAACAAAATACCCAAACGTTGTGAGTTATTCTTTGTCTTAAGCATTCAAATATACATAAAACATAGCAATCAGAATTAGATTTCTATGTTTTTTTTTTATATTTATGAATTAACTTTTTTTCGATTCCAATGGAATATAGTGGTTTGGTGCATGTTTAAGGCCCGGTTGCTGATACTTAAAATACTTAAAATATTTTTGTTGAACTTAGGCGCTTAGGGGCAATTTTTTCCTCTGCGTTAACTGTCACATAAGACTTCATGTTGAACATAAAAGCTTAAGTTTCGATTCAACAAACGGCTCTAAGAGAAACAACACATCGTTTTCATATAAAAATCTTAAAGAAAAAGTTTGCTTACACTAGAAAAGTATTATTCTATTTCTTCCAGCAAATATTGTTATAACCCACTGAAATATACCTTGTATAAGGCAAAAAGATGAAAGGTCCTATGACACTCCCTTGTGGAACACCTATTTTCTTACGTTCCGAATGTACTTGGTCGTATCTTACTTTAAAGAATCGGTCTGAGGTAAACTATTTTAGCATTTCGTAGTACTGCTTGGGTACATGCATCTGCAGTTTTTACTCAAGCACCTCATGCCAAACATGTGAAAGGGATGGGCAACATACTTTTTTGTTGTCCTCTATTAAGTAAATGTAATGCTTGATCCTTAAAAATTATACAAAAAATAACTTTAAAAAAATACTCTGGGCTATTAACTTTTGTCAGACTAAAGTCTCTATCGAACTGAATTTTCAACAGCAATAACAAAATCGCTCAGTTTAAGGGAAATTATTTTCGGCCCCAGCAATTTAATTCCACTGATGGACTGACAAAAATTTATTGTCTGCGCGTGAGGGCTTTAATCCACATCAGCCTCGCTTATGTATAAAAGGAACAAATACGTTTATGATGGTCATCCGCACCGTATACCAGCAACCTTGAATAAAATTGCATAAAATCCATTTAATCGATTTTTTTATCGCCCTACGAGCATCCCTATTTCACAGAAAACAAAAAAAAAAAAACTTTGCATTCACTGTTTATTTTATTAGCCCTTGAGCGTTGCACTAAAACCAAAAGTACTCGCATATATACTATAGATCTTTCTGTAACATCCAACCATCTGCCGATTTGTCCATCCATTGTCTTTGCCGTCGTCATTGCGACGCGTCGTGTCGGTAGGTCGTCCCAAACTAAGGGCAGACTTATTTTATTTTTATGTATTTTTTTTTCCATATTGCATAAAGCTCAAATGTAGGTATACACTCTCCCTCCTCGTTGCCCTCTTTTATCATCAACCACTGCCACATCATAAATGAACGTTCAGTTGCTAAGTAGACGAAGTGTGTATACCTAATAAAATCCATTTCTTCGACCTACAACTAGTTGAAGCTATAGAAAGGTATACCTTCCACCTAACGTCAAACCATTAAAAAGGTTGCCCCCTTCCCAAAGCCACCAACTTCTGCTGCCATTGTAAGGCTTCTAATTGCCAACTAGCAGTTCACTATATCCAAACCAAAATGATAGGGATTCACTGCTGCCTCTATTGCGAGTGAGTGCAGCACAACTCGCTATAGTTACACCGACCGACCGTTGCCGTGTCGTCGAGAACAAGACTATACTAACCGTAACCGTATTTGAAATTACTTAAAGGATCTTACGGGTCGTGTTTTCTCCTGAGTTTTTGTGTTTCTGGTGTATAGATAGATGTGTTAGTGTGTTTAAATGGTATTAAACCTATCGAACAAAAGCAAGCCGCAAGGATTCTAGGATATTTTTATCGAAGCAAATTTAATGTTTCCTCTCTGATGGGTTACCGTAACCGTATTTAAGCCTTGTTAAGTGGTTGTGTTACCATAAAAAATAATTGTATTTTACTCGTATATGTACCAGCATTTATTTTTCGTGTGCAACACTTTGTGAGATAATGTAAGTTTCATATGTTGTTGTTGTTAATTTTGGTAATGTTATAATAATGGAACTATAAATGCGTCGCACAAATCTGTTAAACAAGGATAACCATGTATTTATATGACTGGTTTCTATGTGGGCCAATTGGCAATTCGTCTTATAAAAAGATTACGTATAAAGGAATTCCAAAAATTAAATCTACATCACATACAAATCTGAAAATTAGATCGAATAGGATGAAAATATGAATTTCAATGGGAACTAAAAAAGACTTATGTTTCATACAAGCTCCTTGAAGTCAGAAACGCGAAGAAGAATGTAGTTTTCCACCTTTTGTCTTTGATTTCCATTATTATCGTAGAAAAAAACCATCCAATATTTTACTGAATTGTTGTTAAGCGAAACTTTTTGCTTAAATTTAGGCATCCACGGAAAAACAGAACTTAAAAAAAGTAGCTAGTAAGCTAGTAATAATTTGCGTAAGAGTTACCAGTTTTTCACTAGAATCTATCTAAAGAGATTTTTGCAACGAAAAAATATGATTTGCTATGATTTGATCCTTGAAACGGAGGTGCATTTTTCTTAGTTTTATTGAAAATATCAGAATTTTTTAAAGAAAATTTGGTACGAAATGTTATTTTTGCGTAAAAATATAGTGAGGCGAGATCTGAATTATCCGATGTATTTTTTGTAATCTATATATATTCTCTCGAAAACGAGATTTATTATTTGCTTAAGTTTATCAACGATCAACTGATAACAGTACAGTTTCCCAAGCCAAATTAGAGGACCTGTTAAGGATAATTTCCTAAAACTTCTAATGAAAAAAAAAACACTCTTTCACCTTTGATATGCCTTTGATTATTAACTAATGATTATTATAAACTAATGACAATCTGAATATTATGTGTAGTTGTTAATTAAATTTGGTTTATGTATTTATAGTTTTTGTTTATGGGCTTTTTTGATTTGTATATTTTTTATGCTAATTAACTATGCGTTTTAACTATTTTATCTACGTTCCTTCCCCTTTTACACAAAATATTTGTATGCACTTTTCTGGTTATTGATTCTCATTTCAAATAAAACATTCATGCCAAATTCGATCGCTGTGCCATAATTTGAAGAGACTTTCGGAAAAAAAAATACCTGTTGTACTGAAACAACACAGAAATTGTGCTATGTACCACAATAAGATTTCCCTACATTTTTTATCCAAGAAGAAATCTTCATAAACCTTATTAAAACAAAAGAAAAAAATTGATTCATGCCGGGGGATCGAACCTGAGTATTGAAATTACCCTCCGGGTGCCTAACCACTAGGCTAGCCTACATTTTGATATAGCAGCAAAAATTTTGATTTTAGTGCAAAGTACAAAAATATGTGATAATCTTAGTAAAATTTTAATAATATTTTCTTCATGAAATTAAGAAGGTTCTCTATGGATATATTCACTCATTTTAAAAATGATTTCTTAATAAAAAGAGCTTAATAAGTCAATATTCTTGTTTTAAGGTTGCACTATTTCTCACTGTATAGAAGCTATATAAAAATAGATTCAGCATGTTAGTAAATTCCAGGTAAACTTCTCTAGGTAGGATTTTGAATCATTTTTAAATAGTTAATAGTTCTTGTATCAATAAAAACAAAATTTGTAAGATTTGGTTGTTGTTTGGCAAAAATTTAGGTCTCAAAATTATAAAAACGTTTCAACACTAAAACTTGAAAATTACCTCATAACTTATGTTTTCCTAATGTGGGGGTAAGTCTAACAACCCCTTTGTTCGGGAAAGAATGTACACACTTAAAATGCTTCAAAGCTAAATAGAGTTATGGATTTTTTGGTAGTTCATTGGTACAAATATTGTACCGCATCTCCAACGTTAAATCTTTGTATCTTTCGGCTTTTATGTCACCGTAATGTGTACCGTGCTTCTCAAAAAGCTTAAAGAACATCTAAGTCGTTATATTATTAGTTGATAAGTCGATTTTGATTGCCTATAAAATGATTCAATGTTATACAGACCATACCTCAAACCTTTTCATTTCAAGTTTAATACTTCTATGATCAGAATACTAAATCATAAAACGTTTCCCTTTTTCTTTTCTCTTCTGTTTGTTTTTGTTTTTTGCTAAAAAAGAATTATTAAATTTTCAATAACAATCCATATATTCTTTCTTTTTAGCTTCGAAAAAAAATTTCTCAAATGGGTGAATAGAAAAGACTTTCGCTGCCAATATTGAAGGTGAATTTTCTGATGTCAATTTGCTTTTTGATTGACGTTTTCCCTTTCCATATCAAATGAAAACGACAACTCATTGATAATTTTAAATAAAAGGTGTTAAATATACACAAAACAAAACACAAAGCATCAAAAGATTGATGTTAACTTTTTTTCTGCAACAAATACAAAATAAATATAAAATTCAAAATGAATCATATCGTCATTCTCGACTCTCTCTGGTTCAATTGACCATTTACAAGCAAACAATTTCGCTAATATTTGTTAAATGGTATCAATGTACTAAAATGGCACATCAATACTACATCCGCCTTCAATGTAGCTCTTAAATTAAGACACACGACTCGATTCGAATTTCATAGTTAGCCTGAATATAATCTGACGCCATAATCAAGTGACTCAGAGTGTGTAAATAATATTCAAATTGATCTATTGTTTGAATTTCTGTATCTATAAACACAATACAAAAATTGTTTTGTTTGCTTTGTTTGGTGTCGCACTCATAAGGAAGCTCGCGTTTGCAGCTAATTAATTAAACAAATGACAAAAATGCTAATTGCTTGTAGTGATTGGTACCAGTCAATTGAACAACATTTGGCTCTGTTTGTTCAAATTTTATTTATGCATGCGTTTGGTTTATTGTTTGACAATTATTAATTTTATTCGATTTATGTTGTGTGTGCTAATCACGATGACAGTGTAGTTAAAATATAGAAAATACAAAATTTCACTTCCTTATATTTATTATTTTAAAAATCATCAGTAAAATATTATATGATACAATCTATAGGAAAATTCTTATCATTATTTTTTGTATTACCTTAACCCGTTTGACATAACCAGCTCCATTGCCTGACATTTGTCATACTGAATTAAATGCAATTGAAGTTAAGAAATCAAAAAAAAAAAAAAAAACTATTATCATTTGGCGCCTTACTATAATGATAATGACTGTGTACTTGATGAATTAAGGAGCAAGTTTTTGTGTTATTCTTTATCAGACGCAGTAACGAACAACTACACAGCACAATGTGCTTCGATTAAAGTTTCAATGATTTATGTTGTTTTTTTTTCCTGAATGCTAATGAGTTAAGAGCGCGTATATTGTTGATTTATTTCAAAATACGCCTTGATAGTAGAAAATATAAATACAATCTTTTTATATGGTTAAAAGTTATATTATATTGTTGCTCGTTGTAAAAAAAAAATTAACGTTCGTTCAAGTGCATATTTATATTGGCGCTTTGTTATCGGATGTTGGGTGGCGTCAGTGGAAAATTCATCAACTTTTCAATGAAGTTACAATTTTTTCAATGTTTTTTTTTATAGTAAATACTAGATACAGTTGATTTAAACGTGACTAGATTTTTTTATTAACTATGTTCTTTTTTTTAGAATTAGGTTTTCTCTTTTTTAAAAATTTTAATTCTCTATGTAAAGCTAGCACCCCCAAATGCATTTTTTTTAAAGAAAAAAGTGAGTTGTTTTACCAGAATTTTTTTCACAAATTACAATTTGTTTTTAAAAATCGATAATTACACATTGCGGTTTGTTTGCCTAATGTTATTCCAGAAAAGTCTAGTATTTCAAGAGTTAGACGACAACAAACTTGGTCACTTCAGAATCGATTTTGTTTAGTGTAAAAATAGTAACTTCAAGACGTTCGTTTGCCCACAGAAATCCTATCATAAACCAATGTTATTTTTCGTTAGTAGGTACACTCTTATATCCGATGTTAAGACGGAAACATTGTAATTTTACCTCAAAAATTAAAATAAAATGATTTTTTTCAGTTTTCTGTTTTCAATTCTGTTTTTCAAAGTTAGTAATTTTTGAATTGAAAATTCTGTTGTAACAAAAAAGGAACAAAACTAGAAATATTTCTCCCTTGAAAAAGCGAGAGAAAATTGATTTTAACAGTTCTGCGCATAATAGAACAGTGCCAATGCAGTTTTCAGGGGGCAAGACAATGGTGGTGGAAAAAAATTAGAATAAATGATAGGTATAATATGAAAAACAAGAGTTGCAGATTGTAAAATATCAGATAAAAGTTTAATTTGGTTTTTATGACCACTTCTAGCTGTCATTTACGGAAAAATCGATCCGAACTTCGTTTTTTTGCTCTTTGTTTTTTTAATTTTTAACAATATTTTCCACACTTACTGTGTTGTTTTTTATTTAAAAGAGATGATTTAACCAAAAATAATCCATCTAAAAGAATTAAAATATCAAACAAAATTTCGTCGACTTTAGGCTAATTTTTCGAAATAAATTATTCAAAACCACAAAAATTAATATATTGCCAAAAAAACTTGTATACGTAGAAGACATAGCAATGTACATACGTACCAAGTGTCATCAAAATCTAACTATTTTTGTAAAAGATATAAGAAACAAAAAAACAAATTATTTTTGGCATTTTCCCAATATTTTTGAGGTTATATAAAAAAATTATCTAAACAAAACAAATGTAGATCTTTCTACCATCTACAATTCTTTTATGAAACTTTTTTCGATAGGAAGTCTAATTTTGGTAGAAATCATAAAAAAAAAACACGATTTGCGATCCTACCCTCAAGGTTTGAAAAAAAGTTAAGAATTTTGAAAACAGAATTTTAAAAGACATTTTATGTTTTTATTTATTTTTGTGTGTAAACAAAGCTGAAACAGGGTTTATCGAAAAGTTGAAATGTCAAAGGTGTATTAATTTATGTTAAATGTAAATTTTTTTGGTTTTTGTTTTTCAGTTGTTTTATTATCTCAGAAAAATAGCTTTATAAAAAGTTCATTCCTGAATTTTGTTTTCATCCATTTAATTTTTTTTTATACATAGGTCTTCTTTTCAAAATTGCAAAAACAAATTTTTGAGATTTTTAAAATTTTTAAGTGAAAATAATGTAATATAAGATATAACACTTTATTTTCTACACATGGTTGCTCGTGGAGAATTTTAAAATTCCACGTATTATATTACAAAATTTACAAAAAAGATCTGTTTGTCCATTCTATTAAAAGCTCAAAAATTAAATTATTATACTGTAATGAATTAATCAAATTAATTAATAAAATTCCTATAATATCTATTGCTAATTCCTTCCCTTTACATTCAGGTAAAAAAAGGTAAGATAATAACAATAAAAAATAAAGAAACAAAACTTGAACTTTTGTTATATAAAAAAAGATAATAATCAATTCATGTTCCTTGTTAACACAAATAAACTACTATATTAATTGTGTTAATTTAGTAAATGCAATTCTTGTAATAAAAATGAATTCAAACTTAAGAACGATTTCACTGGGTGGCATTATCACAAGTACACCACTCGACAGACTCATTCAATTCGAAACCAATAATAATTCATTATAATTCTCAAGAGTAAGCAATCAACAAACGATACGAAAGTCAGACAACAAAACAAAATTCATTTGGCAATACATCAATTAAGAAAAAAAAAAAAAAATCAAATCAAAAAGGTTGGGTCAAAAATCATATACAAACATGATTTCCATTAAGAGCCAATGCCAATGCTCGTGATGACTAAGATTTCCAATTATAACTTTCAATTTTGTTTTTTTTCTTTCAACAATAGTTTTGGCAGAGTTTAAATTGTGCAATATGAAAATATTTTAAAAACTGTCATAAATTAAAAAAAGAAATGTACATAAATATAAATTTAATAATAAAAAAAAAAAAAAACAATATGAGATATGGAATTTTGCGGGTGGACGAATAAAAGCTTTGACATGTCCTTAGGGCAATTTGGCTTCTCTCATTTAGTTGACTCGGAATGTCAATATTGCCAAGAAAAAAAAAACATAAACCTATATCCTGACTAATTGTTTGGCCTCTTCCCATATTTTTTCTTTCATGACATTTTTCATCATGTAATACAAAATATAAATAAATAAAAAAAAAAAAACTAAAACTAAAACAAGGAAAAATATCTTTTTATAGATCTGCCCATAGGCTAGGAATGTATAAAATACTCTCACACACACACAACATAATGGTGACAGGAATATAAGGGACAAAGAATGGTTCTTTTAATCTCAACTTACTATATTGGTACTTTAAGGACAATTTATGTATTCGTAAAAAAATGAGATAGTTTATGAAGGGTTACAAAAATTAATAACATTTTGTGTTTCGTCGGAAAAAGTCTTTATTTAAACTTGACAACCTTAAAAATTCAAATTTAATTACTGGTATTGTTCGGTTAGTGAGTAATTGTAATTAGTTTAATTTTCTCATTTCTGAGGTTGATTTATTCGTTATCAACTTTAATGCTCTGTTCTGGACACTGTTTAGGAGAGCTAATGATGTTTAAGTTGCTCCCGACCAGATATGAGAGTTGTACCCTAGTTTCGGACGTATGACCGCCTTGTAAATTATTGCGAAATCGGAGGGGGGAAAGCAGTTTTTACATCGCCTGAGAAAACCTAAACATTTCGTTGCATTTTTAGCAGTATCGAATGTGTGGTTATTCCATAGAAGGTGGTTGGTTATAGACATACCAAGAATTTTCAGTCTCATCAAGCGATGTATCATTTATGGATAATGGTAGGGGAGGAAAGCGAAATTTAACGAAAGTAAACAGCTTTGGGTCTTGGCAGCATTGAACTCCACACGATTAGCGAGTTATTCATACTCTCTCGTTGCAATTCAATGCTCGAAGAAGATGGGTGTAAATCAGTAAAGAAGTTTGAAAACCTGAGAGTACTGTTGTCAGCTAAATAATTGAGTGGATTAGCAATTTCAGATCATTAATAAAAATAAGAAAGAAGGTTGGAGACAGAACTGAGCCTTGGGGCACACCAGCATTTATTTTTTGAACTTCAGACTTAAAACCATCCAAAACAACTTGAATTGAACAATGTTGTACAATATACTGTAGAGCGCATTCTATTCTTACGATAATTAGTGACAAAATCTTTTTACGATCTTAAGCTCGAGAAATAAAGTGCTTACTTGAAAAAAACGATATTCGGTACTTATGAAAACAAGGAGTACGGTAGCGGCCCAAGTCCTATGCAACTCTGGCACTATAGCCTTATTTAGAATATTCAACTCAGGCCATATTTCACTCCTGACAAAGTTAGGATTTTCGATTTGTTAAGCCAATTTAGAACTAATTTCAATCATTGTGTGAAATGTTATCAAATACTTTATAATGCATTTCTAACTATTTTTGAATCTCGAAATTTTGGAACATAAAAACAAAATTTTTGAACCCATTAATTTTCTTTTTTGTAAATATATTTGTTTTTGTGATTTTTTTTGTACTGTCTTATGGTTTATGTGAGTTTTTCAGCTTCATGAGCAAGAAACTGCGACCTTATTGTTGACTTATATTCGCCTAATAAGTTTAAAAAAAAAAACTTTTTTAAGGGATTTTTATTTTTTTCATAAGTTCTAGTGATGGGGAAGTGATTTGTTGGTTTTGTTTTACTCAGTTTTTGTCCTCATCTATCTGAAATGACACTGAAGAGAAATAAACCCACTGACAAGCAGCGAAGAAAAAGAAGAAGAACAACAACAAAAACAAGAAACAGCAGTTGCGGAAATGTTTTCTTGCGGCGTTACAATATGCCATGAGCCGTGTGATGTAACCATAACTGCTACCAAATAGATAACAGGGGATATAGGATAGGTCGGTCGTGAAGAACGAAGATTTTTATTGATTTTCTTTTCTTATTCTTATTCAGTTTTTTCTGTTTTCTTATTTTATTTTTTTTTTTTTTTAAGGATAGGCAAAAGTTTCTGATGGAATTTTGTTCTACAAAATTAAAGACAAATGGATGTTGATTGCGATGAAAAAAGGATTATTTGTGATTATGTTGCGGCGCCAGACAAGGTTTAGGACAAACAATTTTCATAATTATTGAAGAGAGGATAAAAAAATAAAAAAAGAAACGATTTAAATTTAAGGCCAAATCTCAAATGTTGTAACTTTAAGACAGTTTAGCCTCTAGAGAGTGCATTAGCGCAAGGACATAAATATCTGTATAGGGTTTCATAGGTAAATGACATTGAACGTGACAGGACATCCTATGGTAGGTATGCGGTCACGTGAATTTGTATTCAAAGTTTTGATGCAGGGGAATTTTTAGATTTACGTAGGTATAAAGTAATGCAGTATTTACGTTATGGACTTTAGTAATTTACATTATTTTTTTGGTTAAGTATACCATATATGAAATGTAAGTTGGATGAAACTGAAATTTTTTATGTTTAGATATAACATCCGCGAAATGTTAAACAATCATTTTGACTTAAATTCTGGTTTGAGTACATAGACAATAACCATGAGACTTATAGATTTAAATTATGACATTTTTGTATAGCCCAGGCAATATGGGCACTGAATGTGGTAAATTCAAGAAAATTAGTGTCAAACCAAGTCTGTTCGTTGACGTAGAAGTAGTTTAAGCTCGGAAATTCAAAGTCAAGTATAAAAGAGTTTTGGGAAATTCTTCAGAACATGTTAGCTTGAATTTAACAAAAATTCATATAAAATCCACTGCATAACCAATTATTTTCTTTTGAAACAAGAATACATTCCAGAGTAATGTAGTTATTTTTTTACCATTTTCATATAAGAAATTACTGAACAAATTGACATTCTTCCCACGCACACCTTTCCTACACAAACAATAAAAAAAAAAAAAAAAAAAATAGTCTCCACCTGTTCATAAGGTATCTAATTAAGCTTCAATAAATGAGACACGAACAAGTGCTGGAAGGGGGCATGTTCGCCTCCCCCCCCCTCTTGTGTTACATACACAGTTTAATTACAAATCAGTGAATTTTGTGCGCACGAAATTTGTTAATTAAGAACTATATTGACAACCAGCTGGCATTGTATCCTTTATTAATGAACTTCTCTTGTCTTTTATCCCCTTTGCACCTTACTCTTTCTTTTCTCTACACATCTTATATACCAATAATATCTTATTTAATTTCCTCTAGAGGTATACAGTTACACTTGGAATTCTCCATTTTTATAGCATAATTTTCACAAAAGAATACACAACACCTACAACAATTCCAGGTGACAATATCCTTTCAATAAAAAAAAAAAAAAAAAAAAAAAATATAAGGGCAAAAAAAGCTGTATCGGAAAATAAAGGGAAACAACAGTTCGTGCTCACATAATCCTCGTGTTATTGTTTTACTTCTTTCCTATATCCATAACAACTACAACGGCAAGCCGAGGTCGAAATGGACGTTGAATTTTATTAACCTTGTCGGTTGGGTGGTTTTCTATTTTTTTTTTTTCTAGTCTGAATGGTTGTATAGTTAGTCCTTGATGAGAACATGAAAGGATACAAGACTGGAGAACAGCATAAAAGAAATACAAAAAAACGAGTATTATAGTTTTCACTCTATTGATTTCCCTTATGTGACAAAGGGTCGAAGCGTGCCTCCACGCCCACTTTTGTCAATAAAAGGTTGTTTAACTATTAACAGCCCATACTTTCCGATCAAGTAAATAGTAGACTAGTGAGTACCTATACCTACCTTTTAAGTAATAAACAATTGAAGAGCGATCATAGTTCATTTTTGTCGAAAATGAGATTATGGTGCCATCTTCTGAGCCTCTTAAAAACGAATTTAATCGAAAAAAAATGAAAACCGTAAGAGTCAACGAACTAAGAGAAACGTCATAAGTGTTATGCAAAAATTGGAGCAAAATCCAGCTAAAAACAACCAGTCCATAAATTTTAACCAAATTTGTGTACATTTGACTAAAAAAAATGTCTGCTGAATACGAATTTGAAGTAAGAAAGATGTACGATGTCACGATTTCGAGATAGTTTTACACAAAAATATCACCTTATTTGTCAAACTTTTTTTATTTAGATTATATTTTGAGTCTTGCCGTTGTTTTTAAATATTTTCGAGTCATGAGAATTGAGATCTGTAAACGCAAAAAATTAATATTTATTCAAATTTCAGCATTTTCCAACAAACCCTCTTTGTCATTTCATATAAAAATATAAACAAAAAAAATGGCAAAAAAAAGTCGTAAAGATTTTCTAAAAAAAAAAAAATTGGACCACAATCAATAATGACATTAATAATATTGGTAAATACTTAGTCTGGCATTTTTATTAAATTATACAAAATATTATTTTTCTCTATATTATTTGGATATTTATTGTAATATTATTGTATTTTATTATAATTTAATCCAATCCACTATAGAGGAAAAATTACAATTTAATTTATACGAAAATTGACCTTTAGCAGATAAGAGACCCATAAAAATGTTTTTTTTTTTTTTTTTTTAATTTAAAATAAACATACAAATCAAACTCTAACTCCCAAACTACCTATACAAAAAATGATCCTGTAAAACCCTAAATGGTAGAGCACATTCTACCCACCCCACCCATAAAGCACATCATTCGCTCGAATTTCGACGTGCAAAGAGCATTGTATCTTCGTATCTCTGTCTAGATACGCTTCACTTGTTAAACTGACTTAATTTTTTTTCAACTTCAAAGGTTTTCTTTTTGTTTGATTTTTCTTTTTGAAAAGGTAAAAGTTGATTCCTTTGTGGGGTTTCTTTTAATTAAAATAAGTGACCATGAAGTGTTTGTATTTCTTCTGTGTTTATATACAACACAACACCGATTGACTGCGATTTCAGGTGTCCATTGAGAGAATTCAAAGGTTTCTTAGTTTTCTTTCATAAAAAAAAAACAAAACAAAATAACAAAAAATTAATACCTATCCAAAAGGGTTCATCTGAAAAGGTGGTGTCGGTGGATTTGGTAGAAATAAGTAGTTCTTTTGTTTTGGGGTAGATTTTTTGTACAAATTGAATTGAAAAAGTTTTACTTACAAATCTTGTAAGTAGTTATTATGAGGTAAAAGAAAATAAAGGTGAAACCAAATACTCGGAAGTTTGATTCTTCACTTTGGTGAGCTCTTTTGTTTAAATCAATATTTTTTGTATGTATTTCTTTATTCTTTTTTTTTGGTCTTAAGTAATTCGCTGAACTTTTCTTTTTAAGATGCCTTATAAAATTGTAAACAAAAAAAAATTTAAGAAATTTTTGACGCATGCTAATTTGTCAGCTAAAATCCTTATAAAATATTTTGAAACATTCGTGATCGTTACTTCAATTTTTGGCCTCTAGATTATTTAACCTATTATTTCTCATGTGTTGATTGCAAAATTCATAATTTCTTTTTTAGGTTTTAATTAAAACCAACATTACGATAATGGAGGAGACAAAAAAGTCGTTTTCGTCATGCCGTCCGTCGGTCCATGCGTCTCTGCGTCTGTACGGCTGTACGTCCATCTGTACAAATTTCCATTGCACAAACGCGTGAACGGATTTTCTTCAAATTTGGTACAGATGATTTGTACGTAATTTCGAAAGTTTGGTTTTTTGTTTGTTTTTGAATATCTCATCTAGAACGAGTACCTCCCATACAACATTTTTGATTTATTCGAGTTTTCTCGAAAACGGCTCTAACGATTTTGATTAAACTTTTTGATATGATTTATTCTATAACGATAAATTTTTTTGAATTTTTTTTTAGAAAAACCTA
Organism: Meliscaeva auricollis; assembly: GCA_948107695.1. Classification (NCBI taxonomy): domain Eukaryota; kingdom Metazoa; phylum Arthropoda; class Insecta; order Diptera; family Syrphidae; genus Meliscaeva; species Meliscaeva auricollis. Next base: position 15,308,915 of record OX403618.1, read on the forward strand.
TCTCGCGTTTTTTTTTTAAATATTTTCTTATTAAAAATTTGTATGCCATTTTTAAAATACTATTTATCAACAACTAAGAACTAAATTTTGAAAAAAATTCACTGACCCATTAGGGGGAAAAAAATTAATTTTTCAAAAAAAAAAAAATAATTTTTCCAAAAAAAAATTCAAAAAGTGTTCCCGTTTAAAAATAAATATTATATTTTGTTTGAATCTTAAGTATTGACCGTTTTGAGAATTGCGATTTTTGCTCGATCCGCCATTTATGCACCTTATAATTCGATTGGTGTTCAGTTTTTGGAAAACAAAAATGTCAGAAATAGGGCAAATTTTCAGATACTAAGAGTTATTCATTCGTGCAAAAAAAAGTTGAGATAACAATCAAATAGTGGGTCAGACAATTCTCTGTGAATGGGTCGATTTACTTCAAACTTGGTATATAGCGTTTTTGGAGCATATCCCCAGAAGTTTTTTGAACTATTCTTTTTTTTACCAAGAATTACGGTACCTCCCATACATATGTACATCAATTTTTGACCTCTTAATATTAACAAACAAAAACTTCCCATTTTGGAACGGGTTTAAAATTGGCTTTTTGGAATTTTTAAACAAAAAATGTTTCTTTTTTATAAAAGTTATTAAACTACTATTTATTTCTAATTTATGTTAACTACAATACCTCTCCGCCATTAAAATAAAATTATCGTTTAATTTATTTTTCATTAAATATTTTGTTTACTTTTTTCTTTTCAGGTAAGTTCTAATTTGTATAATTTGTCTACCTATAAATGTCGTAAGTATGTCTATTTTATGCATTAGAATTTCATTTCTTAATAAAAAAAAAATTACAAATTCAGTTGTTAAAAATGATTGCTCTACTGAATTGCAAGAATTTATATGGGAAAATATATTCCAAGATAATTAGCAAAATGTACAAAGTAAAAAAATGCAAAAAAAAAAAAAGGAATATGTATATAGAAAACCTGAACATAATAATTATTTTGAATGACACAATATAATATACACACCGTACCGGTTGGTTAGCTTTTTCCATGAATTTCCACTCATTTGAGTTAATTATGTCATTCACTTTAACATTTGAGTGAAAATTACACTGAAAGGAAATTATTATATTCATCGTTTTTTTTTTTTTTAATTATTATCTTAAATGTGATGTGGAGAGTAGATAAATGCCAATGAAAGTAATTTTTTTCTATCACGAAACATAAATTATAGAAGATTTATGTAGATAAATATTAACATTTTTAACCGAGGAAAAAAAAAAACAATTAAGTCATGGTGTTAATTTCATATAAATATCGGACAAAATATATTCAATCACTTTGTAAAAAAAAAAAAAAAAATCCCTCCTACGTTTATTTAGAATACTGCACGGCATTAGGAAGGGAATTCGTCTTTGAAATTTTTTATTAAAAAAATGAAATGACTTACTTCGAAGCAGTGTAAGATGTTAGAGGTAGAAAAACGTTATGAAGTAATCGAGTAATTAAAAAAATTATGTACCTAAGCAGCGTTTGTTCTATCAACTATGACAAAAACATGACATAACATCTTAAAGTTATTTAATATATTTTTTTTGTCGGACAAGGAATCCATAAACCGTTAATAAGTTCTAATGAAAAAAAAAATTCTTATTAAAAATCGATTATTTTGTCACGCTGAGTTCAGATGCGAGGAGAGGAAAATTCCCACAATCGATTAATCTGTGTGAACAGTTAGGTACCTATAATCTACATTCATCATAATATATCCATACCATACACGTATGTATGTATGTAGGTACATATATGTATCAAGCACATTATTTAAATTAATGACAAGAAACAAAAAAAAAATCTACAAAGATAGCAGTTAAGACGATTAGACTTAATGACGACAATCTGACAAGTCAGCATCGATAGAGGGCTTGACATTAGATACAATAAAAAAAAAAGGTCGCTATCTTCTAATATGTATGTGAACTCGAATAATAATTTCTCATCTGGAATTTCCATCTGATGAAATAACTAACTTATAGCTTAATCGAGTTCTAAGGAGTGTTGAGTTACTATATAAAAATGTTTTTGTATTTGAGAAACCAATTACATTATATTGATGGTTAGCTTCGTTACCTATAGACTAACTCATTGTATAGGGTGTGTATTGTTGGGAAACGTTGTATCATGTTAATTTTAATTTGTGAGATTGAAATAATAAATAATTAAAATTGAATGAGTTTCTTAATTGGTCGGCTTTTCATTTAAAATTAATTTTCCATTGAAAAAAATTTAAAATATGAATTTAATGGAAATCATAAATTAAATGCTTTATTTGTAGGAAAACTGAATTTAAATAACAATAAAATTTTCACTTTATTTAAATTTTCTTTCAACAAGTAAATTGATTAAAAATGATAAATTAAACATAAACACGAAAGCGCCACACTATGAAAGACTGTGCAATTCAAGTAAACTCACATAGTTTGTTTAGTTAACTTTTGATAAAAAAAATAATTTTTGGAAAGTGTACCATTTTATTTTATGTGTATATGGCACACAGAAAAATGGACCACATAAAATAAAAAATGGTGCCGCCTAAAGCCAATAAAATTTCTCTACGGTTTTATCCAAGAAGAAATCTTCTTATTTTTAGTTGGAAAATCTATTAAACCAAATAAAAAAAAAAAAAAAGTGAATCATGCCGGGGGATCAAACCTGGCAATAGGCTAGTATACTATATGAGATAATATAGCCCAGGCAAAATGTACTCTCACTGCGGGAAAATTCCAGTAAAGTTTTTTTAAATGCAATTATCTTCATTTTGGTCTAAGTAATAGACACGCGAAAGTCCATTGACAGATCGTATGCGTGTTATTCAGGGTCAAATGTCAAAAATATTGTTTTTTTCGCATATAATTTTGTAACGGTAGAAGGTACAAAAAGTGTCAATTTAAGTAAGAAGCAAAAAAAAGAGATTTAATGGCTTCTGACAAAATTTTTAAAAATTATGATTACCTCGAAAACTATCTTACCGAGCAAAATTTTTATTTTTATAATGCATAAACTTTGTATGCAAACAATTTCGATAACATTCACAGTTTTTTTAGTTTTTCTGGAAAAACCGACATTTTTGTCATTTTACGTTTTTTTGGAAAAGCGATATCTTATGAACGATCAGTCGGAGGAAAAGATTGTCAGAAGCTACCGTTACAAAATTATATGCGAAAAATCTTTTTGACATTTAATGCCCGCTCGATTTGCCAATGGACTTACGGGAGTGTATTCCTCAGACCAAAATGAAGGTAATTGCATTTAAAAATCTTCACTTGAAATTTTTCGGCAGATTGGCCTTATTTTTGGATATTCTTCCTGGGTTAAATATCGATAATTTCCGTTTAAGTGCCAAGTGCAAAAATCTTATAAAAATATAAATAAGATTTTCTTCATGAAATCAATAAGGTTTCTTTATGGAAATATCTTATTATTCACTAATTTTCAATTTTCTTGTTTTTAGGTGGTAGGTATATTTTTTTTTCTGTGAACTAAAAAAACTGGGTATTTGAAAAAAAACTAGAAGAAATTCTTAAGGGAAAACCAGTTCATAAACTCAAATCATATTTCGGCCTATACGGACGGTACAAAAACGGAGGTATGGGTTGACCAGGTCTCTGTATCAGTATTGGTTAACCTACCAAAAAATAGATGAATGAAAATTCCAAATGTTTGCTGTGTTTTCCAGACGATTTAGTGAGACCGCAAAATACATTTCTACGTGTTAACTAGTCAAAAAAAAAAAAAATAGAATAAACGATACCATCTACACTTACAAATATAGAAGTTCTTCTATTTCTAGCGTTTAAAATGGCTCATTTTCAAACAGTTTCAATCAATTACTTATATATTACTTATATATTTTGTCGATGCAAAGAATACATAACGCAGGCTATTTTTATAATTTTTTTCTCTAAATTTCTTAGTAAGACATCCTGAAATTCATTCATATTTAGTAAAGCAGCGTATGTATACTTTCCACTTCTTCTACCGTGAGAGGCCTTTAACCTTATTAAAAATATCCTGCAAAGATCAATAGATCTTCTAGGTTCAAGTGATGCTCCCGAACTCATCATTTCCTGTTACCTAACCTTTTGTACATACGAACACAACGCGCAACGAATAGATACCACTGTTTGATTTAAGCATTTGGTCCCACATACAATTTTTAGACCTACATAGATATGTTCCTGAAACGGTTTTTCATTTTTGAAGATAAATACAAACAGTAATTTTATAAATATTTCAAAAGAATATTCGCGAGTGCTGCCATCTTCAAAAATCTGAAGATCTAAAGAGATGTGTGCCTTTTTGTTTATTTAAAAGATCTTGTTTGTATTATTGATTATTTATTTCTAATCAATTACATATTGAATATGTTTGTATTCTCATAAAAAAATATATTGAAGTAAGTACAAATGAACACTTCTACAAAGGATATTTTCAAATCAATTTTCTTTTTCAATTTTTAAGCTTCAAATGTGTGTTTAAATAAATTTCATTTAACAGATTATTTAATTTTTTTCTGCATACTAATGGGAAATAACTCTTTAATCTAAAATGTCAACATTCCTCATTTTTGTTGTTGTTATTTTGTTTAGGAGTAATAAATTCCATAATAATGGTAGTTTGAACTTTTAATTAAAAATTTATATTCCAATTTGTAATGTTTGCTCTCTTACCTACAATACAAACAATAAAATATAGATAAATGAACACGTTCAGGCATAACTGTTTGGTTATAGTATCAGAAGATTAAATTCAAATTTTGTTGAGATACCTACTTAATTTTCCAAAAAATGAGTAATCCTCTTATTGGAACCCTGGGGTAAAATGTATGTTCCCCAAATATGAGTAGATACACAATCTATAAGGATTTATGAATATGTCGTTAGGTACAGTGGCTTCATAAATTTATGTAGAGATATTTTTTAAATTTGTATTTAATTGTTTGGTAATTATTTAAAATATTTGGGCTCTGTCTTAAATTCCATGAATATAAAATTCTGAATTCTTATAATAACGATTAATGAGAGGTTAAAAGAAGAATATTAAAAAACAGATACTTGAAATAATTTAGCATTTTTTTTCGTAGGTTTATTAATTGGTTTAAACATGTTATTAACTTAAGTTACAAAAATAAGAAAAATGTGTTCAAATTTATGATAGGTAAGTACACACATTTTCCAGAATCAATCGTGACACCAATTTAATACAAAATTTATCACCTTCAATCAATTAATTCAGCAACTCACTGCACTACCGCATTGCAACACGTGTGTTGTATTCGAAACCATCATCACATTTAAATTGGCTCTTTTCCGAATAAACTTTTTGATATATGATTGCAATGTTTCCCCGAACTCATTTTCTTTCCTATCCCTCATCACACACGCAACGCACACTCTCACACATATCAATATTGCATTTTCATTTGCATCATAAAATATTATGCAAATTTAAGTTTATATAAACAAACCCCAGATGGTGAGAACTTTATTAGGAAATGAATAATTTATAAAAACCAATCAGTATTTTTTTTTAACTCTAAACAAAATAAATTTTAACGGGTGTTATCGGAATCAGACAGTTAATTTTCTTGATTAAAATAAAATAACAATATCTAAATGAAATAAGCTTGAAAATTTAAAAGTAAAACTACTTTTACGCCAGTTTGTGTTCCTGGTTTGCTGGATTTTGGGTTGTCTGGGTTTTAGGTTATCTGCATTTTTGGGTTATCTGCATTTTTCGGTTATTTGGATTTTGGGGTTTTCCCAGATATTGTGTTTCTTGAATTTTGGGTTTGCTGGATTTTGGGTATTTCCAGATTTCGGAGTTTTATGGATTTTTCGTTTGACTCGAGTGTTGGAATGTTGCCCATATTTTTTATGTGATGAAAAAAAAAATAGACATAAATCCATAATCACATTCAATATTTTGAAAATCTTTTTCAAATTCAAGCAAATCAATACACAGTTATTTCTACCACTCTGTGTGAAATTTCAAATTCCCACCATAAGCAAATTATCGCATTCCAAAACCTATTGTGGGGCGGTATTCTCATGATGCAATATAAAATGCATTTTTTTTTTCAAATCCCCATTCAAAATTCCGCCCTGCTCCCATGTCATAGTACATTGCACAATTGCGCCGCGCCGCGTATATTGCAATTAGTAGCTTTGTGTATTGATACATCTTTGTCCTTGGTCCTTGGAATTGGGGGGGGTTTTCATGGTAATGTCATTTGGAGGAAGGAAAATCGCTTGAGTGCGTTTTTGAAATTTTGGAATAGTTGGGTGTAACAAGCGAAATCAATAAACCCCTAAAATGTATGCAGTAGGTACTCATACCAAATCGAAACTTATAAAATGTTCATATTTTTTTTATTTTCTGATTATAAATTTAATTATGTGAAAAGGCCAAGGCTTTGCGCAATTGAATTCCACACCACAAAAGCGATTAACAGCATCACGAACTTGGCGCTCGCTGCACCCTTCTATACAAATAATAATACAAAAAAAAAATAACTACAATCTCTACTCTACACCAACAACAAAGTGTCTCGTTCAAATATTCAAAGTGAGACACAAAGATTTTGCGCGCTCTAAAAATAACACCCATAAATGTGGTGACCAAATTACTTAGAAAATGATAGACGTAGTAGAAAAAAAACAAAGAAATGCCTATCTTTGTTTTTAATTTGACAAATTTTAGACGATTTTTTAAGACCCAAAGGTTCGAAATCAACCAATTTTTAGATGCGTGAGATTTTTTAGAATTGTTATGCATCCATTGATTTCTTGCATCGACAGAATTTGCTATGAAATAAGCTCTCATGTAAAAAAGTTAACTTTTTATTTTAAAAAAAGTAGTGGCCTGTGATGACTACCCTGTTGAACACCAGACATTTTACTGTTTTCTCCAAACTGTTCATCTTCAGACAATTTCTATGAGCATTACCGTACTGTAGGTGCTCTGGAAGATGGTGTTATCTTCCCTCATTACAAAGTTCTCCAGAAAAAGTGATATGTCTCACAAAAATTAAATCACAAATGGTCACACCATGCATACCAAAAGATGCATCAACTCAACAGCATCATAGCTTTAGCAATTCATGTGCTTTAAATTAAAATCTATTGCGCGTTTTATTTTTAAAAGTTAAAATAAAATAGAATTTAATTCAACTGCGATTTATTTTTGGCTTTATAACAAATCCGTCAACGTTATGCCGCAAAACTATACAACAACAACAACAACAACAACAACAACAACAGCGTGTGTTTGAGTATGAGAAGAGCTTTTTAATTGTGTACTTTGAACAGACACAATATGTGCAATGCAAACTGCACACTCGATGCCTGATGATAGTGTGCATAGCTTCTCTCTGTTGTCTACTGCCTTGAACTCCTTTTGCATTTGGGGTGAGACTAGAAATAAACATGGAGTATAGGTACGTTTGCAGTTATGTTGTGCTAATTTATACAAAAAAACCGTTGTCTTTTTTTTTCTTTTCGTTTGTTTCAATTCAAAGTTTCCTAAGGCGCCAATGAGATCAGGACCAGGAGAGTAGTGTCTGGGTCTCTTGCATAGAAGTCTGATGGTCTCTTTGAAGCAAGAAGTGTACAAAAAGTAGATGTACCTAATAGCCCCTTTGTGCTGTAGAAGAGGAAGCAAAAATATACGGGGACAGACTTATGAGATTGTGAATGGGGTGGTGGAAATAATTTTAGTTTTGATTATTTATCGCCATAAGTCGGGTGCGGAAGAGAACATTTTGCTTAAACATTTTTCATTTTTTTTTTTTACAAAAAAAAAAAAAATCATAAATAATCTCCCCGTAGTACACACGGTACTTATAGTACATAAATATCGTGGTGGATTTTTTTTTTGTATTGAAATATTGAAATATTTTTTTGTTAAAACAAAAACTGACGTCGGTATTTTGTTTGTTTATATTTTCACGTGATCTTGAGAAGCACACAACGACTTGGTGTAAGTGAAGATGTTTGCTAAAATTTATTCCGATTGCGAAGATTGCAATAAATTTGATTGTGTGTAAGTGAGATGGCTTCATATTGTAAAATATCTTTCTTTCTTTTAGTTTTTTTTGTCTAAGGGTGATGGTGATTAATAACTTAAAATTGTGGTTTTATTTTATTTTTTTTTCTCTATGAGCTGTTAAAATTAAATGACCTTGATATTGTTAATATTTTGAGTTATTTTTATTCTTCCTACATCTGAAGAGAAAAAAAAATATATTTCAATAACGAAAGAGGAATTCTATGAATTTGAAATTTTTCACACACGCAAGATGCATCGGCACGCTCTTAAGAGATTTGAAATGAATGATAGTCATGCAAGCTAAAAAAATATAAAATTTAAATAAAAAGAAAATAATAAATTATAAATCTTTACCTAGGTACGTAGGCATGAGGTCATTGAGTAAAGAAAGAATTACAAGTGTATAAAAGCACTGTATAGATGAAGAAGTTTTTTCGTTTTAATTTTACAAATATGCATGAAATAGGTATGAAACCATCTTAGATTTAAAGGAAGCTTAGTTTTTTTTGAGCTGCTCATTGTTTCTGAAAACACCTGAACCTCACCAATTCAAACTTAATAGTCCTAATCTAGCTCTGCTTATTCAATAATAAATAAACAATTTATTGTTAGCATAAGTTGCCATTTTGAAAAATTTAGGTCAAAAACTGTTTTTGGGCCAAATCCCATTTTAAACATATTTAAAAATAAAAACTGCCTTCAGATTTATTAAAAATTAGTAAAAAAAATTAAGTAACAATATTCTAGTTCGTATTCAGCTCTAGCAACGCTTATAGAGCTAATTTAGCTTAGTTACAAGAACTGTTACTTGGGGAAGACATTTTCAGTATACTAAGAACGTTGTGTAATTAGGTTTTAGAGCACACAGTGGTTAGAGTTGTAAGGAGAATCGGTTTTGAAAATATAAAATCTGAGTTAGTGGACGTCATAAACAATAACATAAAATATCATTAAAGTAAATTCTTGGTTTGTTTTTTTAATCGTCTAACTACCAAATTTTGTAAGGTTGTGGTTTTCAGAAAATATTATTATGTGTGTACAGGATGTTTGCAGGGTTTTTTGATTATCTTGCAAGGTTTTTTGTTATCCAATTTGACAATATTTGTTTCCATGCGCATTAGTCCAGAAAGATCAATCAAGTCAAAAACGCTCCTTAAAAAAATCCGTGGAAAATATTTTGCAGTGTTTCTATCTAAATATGTTAAATTAACTCTATTTTCCTTGAAATTGATCCAAAAAACAACAATTTATTAAAAAAAAAACTCCCCTTAAAAGTGGGCGTGGCATCAAATATTCTTAAGACAGGTAAACTATATTTTTTTTTAATATACAATCCTCTTCAACACAAAATTTGTTGGTTAGACCACTTTTGTTCAAAAAGTGGGTGTGATATTGGGCGGAAATTAAAATTTATGATTTTGTATGTTATTCTAAATCACATCTCAGACCACTTCTTCTTACAACTCGATCCATTGTGTACCCTTAAACCTAGTTACAGCAAGATTTTTACTAACGAAAATGTTTTGTGCACTCAAGCCGTTTACTTAACAAAATGGGGTCAAGATTTTCAAAATTTTAATTAATCTGAAGGGAGTTTTGATATTAAAATAAGTTTAGGCTGGAATTTGATCCAAAACGGTTTTTAACAGTCGTTTATCAAAATGGTGACCTATGTGGCAAAATTACGAGGTTTCAAATTGAAAATTCGGAAAATGAACCTCAAAATATACAAAATGTGTAAGTAAAAAAAAAAAAAAAAAATCAATCAAAAGTATGTACCAAATGACTGGACTAAAATGATTTTATTTTAAATTTAAATTTTCAAACTTTTAACCATGATATGTATTAAAATAAGGAAACCTTAATTCAAATTAATTTCTAGTTCTTCAATTTCTCCCCTTCAAGTCATTTTTTTTTATGTGGGACATGGAACAAAATTTACACCATGGTACTTTGTACATTCCTACCTGATTTCTTAAATCAAATTAATAATAATTATTAAATTTGTTTACCTATTATCTTATGTCTATTTTTTCATTTGTATGTTTTTTATGTAACTCATAAATATATGTCACCCTGTAGTCAAAATTTGAACACAAAATCAAATATAGTAATTTAAAATTAAATAGCCTAGAGACGGATGTTCTGAAAAATAATTTTTAGATTAAGTAAAAAAAAAAAAAAATACAAAAAAAACAGTCGCCCAACGTGGGGCTCGAACCCACGACCCCGAGATTAAGAGTCTCGTGCTCTACCGACTGAGCTAGCCGGGCAGTTATAATAAAGATGACAGAAACACACACTCAAATAGATATAAAAAGTGCCACGTCATGTTAAAACGAATTGACAAAATTTATTCAATTATAAATTACTAAAATAAAGTGAGGTGTTCCCTTAAATCATTGAATGATTTGTTTACTTACCAAACAAAACATTTTTAGCACATTGAAGATTTTTAAATGCAATTCTCTTTATTTTGGCACAAGGAATTGCTACCTGCATACCTACCTACCCATATGTCATAGGTAGGTATGTTACAGTAAAGTCGATTGATAGATTATGTTCGGGTTAAATGTTTAGGTACATTTGTATTGCTTTGTTGTTTTCGTGACATGTATTAATTAAATTTAAATTAGATAAAATAAATAATACATACCTACTATCTACTTAAGAACTTTAACTTCATTTCTGAATTCATTCCCACTAAAGCAACTTCTTAGTTGCACTTAGGGTAAGTATACATAGGTCGTAAGTTTGCACAGTTGTAAAGAGGCCCCCTATGTTACCTAACTATGTAGTCGATTTTTTTTTTTATAAACAGTAGGAAGGTACCTACCTAGTGATACTTTTTGCAATTTTCAAATTTCTTTAAAAAATCTTCTGTTCGATTTAGAATAAATAAGGGCAGTTAATTTAAAAATAAAAATCAATATTTAATTAAACAATCCGGAATGATGTTGTTTAATTTTTTTGTCTTTAAATTTAAAGTTTTAATTCAATTTTTTCAAAAACTAGGTAGGTACCTACATTGTCTAACACTCATCAAATGCCTACGCGTTTAGGAGACGTACATATTTACATAACTACCTATATTTAATTAAAACAAATCTGAGTAAGAAATTTTAACGATTTAAACACAAATTCTGAAATATGAACAAAAAATCATACACTTATCCTTCTATTTATACCTCGGTCTAACAAGACAAGAAAATCGTAATAGGTCGCAAAAAATTGCACAAATTTTTTACTTTGTTTTTGGTTCTTAGCTCAAAGAGTTATTTCTTCACGTTCTAAAAAAAACCGGTTAGGTTGGTAGATATAATAATTATTTTGCAGTGCGCTTCGTTCATTATTTTTTTGACTTATTCATACCTACAAAATATTTGCTACATAATGAATGTTTTTAATCATATCTTTGACTTATGGTTTTTTTTTTCTTTAGCTGAGTACCCAAATCTGTATGCCATTGTTTTCTCTACTTGTCAAAAGTACCTATGTATCTAATTTTCTTTTTATTTTGGTTTGGTTTTAGGTGGGTACCTATGTATCTTCTTTATAATATCACAAAGTCATAGGTACCACAAACATTCATCAAATTTTTAACTTGAAATATTTATTGTAGAAAAAACCCCAACAAAAAAAAAAAAATTGAAACAAATTTGCTAAGTTTGTTCAGCCAACTATTGTCTACATACAAAATGGGTAGGTATTCGTGTGTTCATGATCATTCAGTGTGAGACTGATCTGATCAAACAACAAATATTCACACACACACACACACATATTCAACCTTATTTCAAATAATAAACAAAAACAAACAAAAGAAAGAGAAAAAACAACAACAAAAAGCACGTTTGATTTTTTGTTTTTCTTCACTCAAGTCACATTGTGTTTCTCCTCAAATATCGATAAGGTGAAGTGAATTTGCCCCGAATAAATTGTCATAGTAGGAGTAATAACTGACGGTTTTTACTACTTATTAAACCAAGTGATGATCATTGGATTATGAATTTTTCTTGATTCTTATATCGCCCACGGCGCTGATGGGGTTGCTCCTGTCTAGTGTTAGTGGAATGACTGATGGTGACCAAACAAAATTAAATTTAATTAATGTTATTAGTTTTTAATATTGAATCAACAGTTGGGACATTTTTGTAATGTTTTTAATTGTTTTTCTTTTTTATTAAACGAATTTGAAATAGAAATTGTGATTTATATTGTATTAAATTATTATGAAAACATAATAAATTATAAAGTGTAGGTGGTGCGAGTGCTTGTGTAGTTTTGTTTTACCTCTGATGCTGAATAAATTTTTCAAATAAATAAGAAAAAAAGCTATAACAAGATTCTCCCCGACGGGGAATTGAACCCCGGTCTCCCGCGTGACAGGCGGGGATACTGACCACTATACTATCGAGGATGTTAAAATATCAGGGTTTTGTTTGATTGAAGATTTTGTTTTGTTTGTGATCTTCACCTTCACCTAATGAAATGTGTTGATTTAGTAAACAACTTTTTGTAAGAACAATTTACAATAAAAAAGAGTTTTATTCATTTCTGCCCCAGAGTGACACGACCGAGTTTGGTATCAAATGAAGCTTTTTATATTTGGACATATTTTTAAAATCATTTATGAGACGACAGTCAAGATATATTTGAACTTGAAGTTGCGTATCTCAAAATATTGTCTTACATGTTTTTCGATAGCCACATTAGTTTATACTTTTCAAAAAACATAGAACATACACAGTCTACAGTCTATGTTAAACCGAAGCTTAAATTAGAATGAATTTGAAATTTACAGACATGGTAGAACCTTTTGAAAAGCTTAATTCTACGCTTGTTTGCGCACATTCGAGAGGTCTTATTAATACTATCGCAGTCTCACGTTGTTCGGTAATATTTTAAGAAGTAATACCTATTTTAAGAACGAACATCGTAGGTACACCAGATAAAAAAACAAACAGTAAAACAAAATGTACCAGTCCATTATTGCAATCCGTTTATAAGCTAGGGATAACTTCACAAAACATCGATTGACCAATTTATTTTTTCACTATGGGCACCTAAGCAAACTCCAAGAATGGCTGCTTTTTCAACGTTTTTTATGCATTCGTTTACAAGACAGGAACCTACATAGTCGAAAAACAAGCCGCCAATATGATTGCACTTTGAAAGACAAAAGCTTCCGTCGTGTCGTCTCAATATATTGCAACATATTGTCCTATTTCCATCCCTTTTAGATATTATCTATGTAGGTTCGTTCTATAGCCTTATGTCATACTTTTATGGACATTTCAATGCCTTTCTGGGTCTAATAAAACCTAAATCCATAAAATATTTTCTTTAATTTGTTTGTACCCACGTCATCGTCATGCTATATTGAGATCATCCTACGCATATTGCAAAACAAGTGCCGTTAAACCGGGTTTATAATACATATTCAAGAATAAAGTGGTATAGAAGTAATAAGAAAGAGAAAGAGATAGAGTATGTTGTTGGTGTAATAAAAATCCTGATTTAATACCCGCAAAGCAGTAAAGAAAGAACCCAACAAAAACAATTTGTGATGAAGTGGAGACACTCATAGACGTCGTCGTCGTGCTACTGCCTTTTTATTGTTGTTGGTCTATTTTACTATGCGAGTCAATTTGGGTGGGTGAGATGGGTTTTATTCCTTTAAACCACCACCACCACCACCACTATTACCACAACCACCTTCAACCTACAACAACTACTAATTCATATTTACTATCTGCAAACTGACAAGCTATGTAATTACAAATTGAGTTGTTGTTGTTTTGGAGCCTTTTTTTTTTGTTGGCTTAAGAATTGAATGGGGAATTACCATTTTATTGTTTTTAATGTCCTTTGCTATCGCACATACAAAAAAAAGGAAGTCATAAACATTTTTTAAAAGGGTGCCAAATATTTTGATTCGCATAAAGATAGGACTATACACACACAGATACAAACGAAAATAGGCATTGGGAGGAGTGAGAACTTCTAGGGTTCAAAATATGCTCCTTAAAAATAAGACCCTTGGGAATGTTAAAAGGCTTTTATGATATGTTTTGGTAACTAAAGAGAAATTTAAACAATTTGGGTTCCATTGAAGGGTTCATCAAGTATTTATGTCTTCAGTGAATTTCTAATCTCTCTGATTTTGGTAAATGTTTTATGAGGAGTTAAATGCGGGTTAAAGGCAGTTTAATGATGTGAATTAGACAACATGATTTCCTTTAGGGTTTCTTTGATGTTACCGATAAAATGGTTAACCTTTAACCATTATAATTGTTAAAGATGATGATGATTTGTAAGATAATGATATAAAAACAATAAAAAATTTTAACTGTTTAAATAAAATAACAACAAAGTTGGCATAAAACCATAGAAAAATGTGATTCTGTTGCTCCTAATTCCCAGTTGTTTCTCGTTGTTCTCATGCATTGTAAATTCCATGCGGAAATTAGAATTCTCACAAAAGTGTGACGAATGATTTCCCCAGATGGTGTATACACATCAATTGCAAATTTACGATGTTGACTTGCGTTCTTATTGTTTTGTTTTGTTTTGTAACAAACAAAAGCCGTCATTTTAACAATACAAAAAAATAATTTACAATTCGATACAAATGAAATTAAAACGGAACAAAGAACTCATAAAGTTGCAAATTAAATCGAGTATTACGGTACTTCGTAACGTAATACGTTTTTTCCAATGAAAAAAAAAAGTAGGAAATAAAAAATGTCGAACAATAATTTTTCCTCCATTATTATCGAAAGCTTATTATTGGCAATTTATTTTATCTTTGTTTTGTATATGATTCTCTCTGCATTGAAATAAGAAAAAAAAAATAGATATTTCATTGTTTATTACCTGCTAAAAGTACAATGTCAAGAGTCTAGACAATAGGAGAGGTCAGTGAATGAGCTTAGGTCGGAGTAGCATTATATTACTCGTATTATATTTTCACTCTTGTGTCGTAAAAGAACTCCACAAGCCAGGGTGTGAAAAAAAATTAGCTTTAAATGTTTTATTTGAGTTAAAATGATTTGTTAAAAAAAAATTCTTCTAGTGTTTAAGCAAACAGTACTGAAGACTGAATGCGAACACTTCCTTGTGCGGAACCAGCTTTGAACATTGATGAACGAGTATAGAAGGCCTTTATAATCTTCTATGTCTCCAGTTAAACATTCGGTCAAAAATTAAATAATGAAATGATAAGGTCGTGACTTTGCTCAAATTATTTTTAATGATGGCTCAAAGATAGAGTGGGAGTGAGTTGTTACACGGGTTTTCTGAATGCATATAAACTATAAACTTATAAATATTAGTAGTGCTTTTCTAACAGAGGTATTGGCAATAGGAATGCAGAATTTTTAAACTAGATCCAAATCGTAATAGAAATGTATCATCTAATTGATCGTAGATATTTCCGTTCGTTTTGAACTGATCATTTTTAAAATCCATATATGTTGGTCAACTAATTATGAACGAAACTAAAAGCTATTGTGTGAAAGTTTTTAAGGGTTTAAATATAAAAAGTTATTAACGGGAAGTAAAAGAATTTGGTTCTAATGTTTTCAGATAAGCGAAATAATGCTGTTAAAAAGAGTGTTTTCTCATTTTTTTAGCACAGGTTTTATTAAAATGTTTTCTTTTTAATGTTCATTAGATGCGGTATAGAAATATCTACACTTTAAGATTTTTATTTCAATTTTATTGATATGCTGCTTTTTCTACTCATCGCGATGCATCGGTTTAATTTGTCACTTGAATTTTTTTTTGTCGATAAAAAATGTTTTAAAATATTTTTTGAATTTTTTTAAAACATCTCTGGTATAAAAAATGTAGATTGGCCAACTATTTTAACATGATAAATTTTTTTGCCTGTACCTAAAGTAAATAGAAAGTTATTGGTACTAATGCAAAAACAAAAGTTAAAACTAGTTAATTATAGTTAATAAATTATATAAGAAGTGTTTCTGGGTCAAAACCTGAGTAGCGTTTGTATACTAAATGTCTTTAAACAATAAATTTCAATCATATTAGGTAGTCTGTAATTATTATTCTTCAAATACACATGTTATGTCAAACTCCTAACTCACACTAAAATCGATTATTTATTATTTATATTTAATCATAACAAATGAGAACAGTTTTGTTTGGTTATGATAGGTATGACTTATGAGTAATTTTGGTGTGATTTTTTTTTGTTGTTGTCAAATGTACTCACTTAGCCCAAGCATGATATTTAGTAATTTGCAAAACGTCATTTAATATAATGTATTAAAAAAAATCCTAATGACATCAAATTTGATGGCGTATTTCTTTCTTTTTTTAATGGAGCTTACGCTTAATTAACCGAAAAAATGACTCAATAATCCAAACATAACTTGCCTTACAAAAATCGATAAATTAACAGATTTGTAATATATACTTACATTTTTTTTTCGAGTTTTTTTGTAAAGAAAAAGCCTATGAGTTTATGCACAGACTTTAGTTTAATCCGAAGAATGAAAACAAAACTAAAAACATTATCATTCACAAATAATGATTTTTAAATAAAGCTTAGATCACACGACTTGTGTATGTATACATGAAAATTTCTGTATTTTTGTTATAAAAATCATCTGAACCACAATTCGGAAGTCACCAAATGATACACAAAAATTTTGTGCATTTTTATGACCAAAATACACAAATTTTGTACACAAATTTTGGTGTTTAGACAAATCGTATGATACCTAGTAACTTAATTTATATCACTTAATTTCAGTGAAATATATTTAGATAATAGAAGAAGCCAGTGGCTTGGCAGAAAAAAAATTGTGGGAGGGGGGGGGTTCTCAAGTTTCTGAGATCCTTCTAAATCTATAAGATTAACGAAAAAGTTCCAGTTAATCATGTGCATTATGATGAAATCACCTTATAAATAACATGATATTGGAGGCTTGGAGGGAGGGGGGGGGGGGAAGGAGGAGGGTTTAGCAACTTTTAAGCTATCAACATATTATCAAATAAATATAATTTTTTATCCCTGGGACAGTTACGAGTCTATGAGAATGCTTTTAAATGCCATTAATGTTGGTATTAAATTATTTTCATTATACATACTTTTAAAAATCAAATTTTTATCCACTTCTTTTTGTTCTTCTTTCTCTTTCTAGGTAAGTTTCATTTCGAACATAATTCTACCTTAGAGCTGTAAGTACTTTATTATTATATCGTATTACCAAGAGCTGTTTAAAACTCTGCAAACCACAATTTCAAATAAGCATATGTACGTCGCCGTCGTCGTCTTCGTTTTTCTCGTTCCAGTTAAAATATCACCTCATTATTTTTAAGGACTTGTCTCGTCTGATATACTCCTTCTATATAAAAAAAAAACACCATCACTTAATTATATCCTCGCAGGAAGTCAAAGTTTCTTCGTTAAATGGCTTTTCATATAATATTTTCTGCACCAGAGTAGAAATTAGAAAGCACTACTTTTGTACCGCAGTTATTTCGTAGCTCATCATTTTCATCGCATATTATATTCAACCTCCTATAAATACAGCCCCTTTACCAGCTTCATAATAATTAATTCCGGTTGTAGATTTTCCAAATCCGCCTCTAGACTAGGTTTGGGAAAGGCACACACAATAATGGTGGTTTCTGCGGTATGGTACGGGCGGCAGCCAGCGCCCGCCCGATATACTGCACATGTGGTAGACATCAGTCTACAAGTTTATCATATCAGGGGCGGTAAGTGTCAGACGTCTATAATACTCGTAAGTCTTCATTAATTTGATACAAGCGCTAGTAGCGCGTCTAACGTTAACCACTCTCGTACTTAACTCTGCATTTTCTAGTTAAAAATTGCATCGAAACTATAAGATTTTTTTTCGTTTTTTTTTTGTGTAATTTCTAGTGAAAATAATGTAAACTCGGTTTGTGGTTTAAAACTCATTATTGCTGCCCGTGATACTCAAAGTATATCCAAGTTTTCTCTAGAAAATCAAGTTGCCAGTTTATTTTCATTTCAAAGTGCATTCATTAGTTTTGCATTGTTGTTGTTGTTGTTTTTTTTGCGTCATTTAAGTGAAGTGTCAGCACCTACCTACAAAGTTAAGGAAAACAAAAAAAATGAATAAAAATAATTAAGTGGAAAACTATAGTTTCTTTAATTTAAAACAGCGAATGTGATACTTCTAAACGAGAGTTTTCTATATACGAGTACAATCGTACCTCGTCGCATATGAGGTTAAGAGGATTAAATTTCTTTCATCATCATCAAGCTTCAGAGACTGTGGTATGATTGTTTTAAGTTTAAAACTTTTGTTTATGTCAAATGAAGGACATTTGTTTTATATCATTTCATAAACAAGTTGAGTATTGTTTGGACTTAGGAGTTGAATAATAAATAATTGTTCTTCTTTGGGTTTTGAGAGTTTGAAACAAGACCTCTTTTCGGGAAATTATATGAAAAGGAATGCGGAATTTTTGGTTCGTGGAGCGCAAAATAAGACAAAAAAAAATCAGAATAATTGTTCTTTCTTATTTAGAATTAGAAACGCCATACAAAATTATAATGTTGGGGGAGTTTCAATTGTGTGTTTGTTTGAATTGTTAGGGGCGTAAGTGGAGGTGTATAATGAGCTTATAGGTATACTTGAAATGTTAATGGTTTAGCCTTGGATATACAGCTTTGGTCAGTTAATTAGTAACGCGGCTTTTATACAAAACAATTTCTATGAACAAAAAATTAAGTAAAATGTGCTTTGTGACTTCTTGTATGGAGGGAAAATATTAGCTTCTTGGTAAAACAAATTGGAGGTCTTAGTCTCATCATCAATGGTATGTTAGTAAATATTGTCATTCTCACTGTTGGACAGCTGCATTGACAGTAGTGATATAAGGGTCAATTAATTTGCTTTTTTTTTGTGTTATTTTTTTTTTTTTTTGTAAAAAAACCTGTGCTAAGTAGATGGTGTCAAAAATGATCAAATTGGTGCCAGAAAAGTGAAAAAAGTGTTTAACTTAAGGCAATATCTTATGTTTAGACTTTAAGCAAAAGTAAAACAGTGCTGCCAGATGAACAGATGTTTGGTAAATAAAGTATATAAAAAAAACGTCTTAATGCATTAAATATTTTTTATTAATTGTAAAAGTTAAAAATTTAATTTTCCCAAAATTGTACACTTAAACAAATTAAATAAAATAAAAACCAAATTAAAGCTTTCTAAAAAGATCTAACAATTGTATGATCCTTTTTTAGTTTGCAATACTTTTTTCCAATTTTAAACCGATTTTGCAGAAAGTTGTTCCTCCCTCCTAAACAGGGTTAGATATACCCCTCTCTCAAACAATCTTAAGTTATACCAAAGAATTACCTCGTAAAATACATTCATTTTTTATTGATTTAAAATAAAACTTCATAAAATTCAAGATTACTGTCAGTGTTAGTCATAAAATCAGAAAAAGTTGCAAAACAAGCGTTAATTGCTCGTGGAAATTTAAAAAAACCCACCTATCCAGCCCAACTGTGCATCTGTGCGTCTATTTGTTCTATACTCGGATCTTCAGCCAAAATTTCAAGACAGAATTGCTTCAATGCTTCAAATACTGTTCAGTTGACTGTACTGCGACTGTACATAATTTAAAAAACCAAACCACGAAATACTAGTAAATTCAGCATACGTATTTTTTGAATAGTAAATACTAGCCAAAAAAAAAAAAATAAAATAAACTAAAAGATAATAGCGTAGTATATGACAACAAACAGATTTTTTTTGGTTCTGTCATTAAAACAACTTGTGATGCTATTATCTCAAAAACAAGGACTCATAAAATTTGTTGATTGACAAAAAAATTGCATGTAAGCACACCTTTAAAAAAATGACAGTTACTATCTTAAAAACAAGTGTATTAGGTGCGCTTCTACATTATAGCTTTTTTTAAGCTGTCATTCAAGTTTTTTTTATTAACTTGGTATAAAGTCAAAAATTGCGTGTTTTCAAAAATCTAGAGAATTTCAAAAATCTATTTTCAATTCACGTTATGGACTATGATGTTTTCTTTAAAATTTTCTAGAAAATAATTGTTTAAAAGATATTGCGGGTTGGGGTCGAAATTCTGCCAATGAAAAAATTCTGTTTTCAAAATTCAAATTTTCATAATTCTGCTTTCCAAAATTCTGTTTTTCATAATTCAGTCTTACAAAATTCTGAAAATAATTTAAAAAAAAAAAAATCGTTTGGAAAATTCAAATTATCTTCACCGTCATACAAGGAGAAAATTTCGCGTTAGGTCGCGTATAATTCCAAATCACTGATTTTTTGGAATGTTACTTATTCGTATCGATTCCGGTAGGTAAAGTGTAAAACCAAGTCGACAGCATATTTGTTTCAATCATAAAAATACCAAGATCTGAGCGGTGCTTTTTATAAACATTTTTATGTCCAATATTTTATGGTTTGAAGTCATAATGTTGGTAGGTACTGTATCTAGCAAAAAACACAACAAAAAAAAAATGTATTTATTCGTAAAAATGTAAAACTGTAAATTTCTAACAAGGCAGTTTATCCACATAATTTAATTAAAAAGTTTCAAAAACTCCCCGAAGCACAAAGCCATGAATTCCATTTAAATGTGAGAAATAAAATTACCCCATAAACACATCATTGTAGTTCCACTGCTGGGGCTGGCTGTCAAGAATGCAAACCTATGCTACTCATGTAACTTATTCGTGTAGTACTTACATATGTATATAACTTTTTATATTGTTTTATGGTAAACCTTTTGTTCTTTACAGAGTCGTTATACGTCTGTGTCTGAAAACCAGAATATTATGCGTATAATAAGTAGGACTTGTCTTATAAACCTAAACCATCACATAGGGTTTAGGTTGTGTTTTTTTTTTTTATGTGACAGATGTATGTCACATACCATTTGACGCATTTAAAGCACAAATCTATGTCAAGTGGTGTATCTTGTATAGAAGCAGTAGGAGTTAGTAGTAGGTTCCTACTTAAATCAAATCTTTGTCTCCCAAAAAGTACATATATGTGCCCTAACCTTATTCAAAAAAAAAAAAAGAAGAGTATCTGTATCATGATGACATGACTTGACGTTGACTTTGCTCGAGTGTTTTTCTTTGTTTGCTAACAAAGATAGATGAAGCCTACATAAAGAACTGAATGACTTGTCGTCTTGTGGAACATTTTCCCCCATCAGTCATGCAGTTAAACGACTCGCACAACACTCTGGCGATAGATTTTTTGGGAAAAAAATCTTTATTTATTTTTTTTCGTTTTGTCTACAAAAGGTGTATGGACTTAAATTATCACCCCCACTCTCTCAATTTAGAAAATAAATTTATGTGACAATTTAAGTACACAAACTGCCATTTTTCTCAAAATAAAAACAAAACCAAAAATAAAACATGACAACTAAAAATTGCTCTTTCATTTAATCCATCTTAATCCGTATACTCGCACATGAAATATATTGTATGAATGTATCTCAACACCACAACCACAAATGGCTCAAAGTCACTGGGTCAAGTCTATAAATAGTCACAAACTAAAGCAAACTATTAACCAACCAACCAACCGTTCATTCGTTCGTCCATATGTTTTTTTTTTTTGTATAAACGATTACTTTACGTATCTTTGTATCTTTTTATACTAAATGTTTGGCCTTTCTCGCGAGACCGAGTATCATCTACTCTATTCTATGGCTGTATCTATTAGTGGTGCTTGTCAGTTGCCGTTCTTAAAGATAAATTAATGACAGACCATGAGAGTGAACGTATAAACTAGTATACTGCTCGGCTCGTACTATAAAATTAATCTTTTCAAATCATTACAATCATAACTTGTTTTTTTTTTTTTTTTTTTTTTATGTTTAGAAGGAAAGAAAACAACCAAAGGAAAGGAAAAGAGAAATCTTTCAACTTGATTTTTGTTTTTTTTTTTGTTTGTTTATATATTTTTTGGGGCGGGAAGGAGTGTTATCAAAAGATATATGTTTGGGCTTTCCCTGAATTAAATTGCAAGATAAGCTTTTATTAAGAGAAAAGGCAAACTCTAATGATGCATATGTATAATTATAAATTTCTCAAATAATAAATTATTCATTTGCAGTAGTTACTCATGTGGTTGGTCTGATCAGGAGCGGATTAAGACTTGTATACGAAGAACATAAAATAGAAGAAAAACTATAATATTTTTCTATGATTTTTATTCAAGAAGATTATCTTCTTCACTTTAGTACAAAAAATAAAAAAAAAAAACAGTATTGTTTTCAAACATAATGTTCATAATGTTCCAAAAATGCAGCTTCACTCCACACACACACAGTTCATTGTGACTCGTATTAGATGAAGTTTCCTCTTATGGAGGTAAGACACTTTTCTTACATTGCCGTTCAAATCATGATCAACATAATCGTTTTCCTCTGCCACTATTTCAGTGATACTCTGGAAAAATCCCAAATAACAAAATAATCTCTTTGATTTTTCTGTACGGCAGTCAGCCAAGGGAGCAATCCTGTTTCCGAACTGAATGATTTTGTATTAAAAACAATGGGTTCAGAAAAATTTTATGAGAGTACCATTACTAACGGTAAAATAATTATTTCTTTAAATGATTAAGCTTGTCTAAACGTCAACATATGTTTTCTGTTATTAAAATCGTTAGAGACGGATAAACTTTTCTTAAATATGGCAGCTAAGTCCTTAAAGAATACGAAACAATCCTTTTGCAGAGTCTCAAGAGTACGCTAGATGCTAAAGGCCAATTTATTCACATTTGATTATCTTTAATCTATGATTATTGTCAACTGAAAATTGACGAATGTCCACTTAAAATAATTTTTGATTTAGCTAATCAACCGGTTTTGGATGATTAGCGCCATTTAACTAGAACTTTTGAAAATTATGCTAAAAACTTAGCCTTCTGCCTGTAAACGAACTAGCCCTAAGTTGTAAGTAGACAAACAGCTTTTTTAACGAATGTATCATTTGACATTATACCGTAATTGGGTCTTATTGAAATGCGTTTCCCGCTTAGTTGCATTTAAAATTGAGTATACTTGAAATTGGGTTTCCGGGATAATTGTCGTAACTATTGTTCATTTTTTGGGACTACAACCTTAAATTGAGTTCACAAGTGAGTAAATAATAATTTAATTAAATTTCAATTGTTTATTGACTCAATTAAAGAACAAAACCGATTTTTTCAAATACCTTAAATTATTGCAACAGCTTTTAGTCATTCCTTGAAAATTGTTTTTAATTTTGCATTTTTCTGATAATGGAAAATAACATTTCTTTAAATGCATTCAATAAACAATTGAATTTAAATAAAATTTCTTTGATCTCTGAACTTAATATAAAAAATCTTTTAATCATTGCTTACTTAAAAGTGTCAGTTTGTGGTAGGAACAACTAGAAATATACTTGCCCCAGAATACAAATCTAAAGTTTCGTTTTCTAGGTTTTGGTTCATTGAACCGATAAGGCGATAAGCAACACAAAAACAGTTGTTTCCCAAAAAAAATATGAAATAAAAAAAGGTCTTAATTAAAATGACTTAATTGCAACACTCATGGCTGTTGCAGATGCTATGCAATGAGATGCTATCCTTCCATATTTGTGTTACTCTTTTGTTTACGTGGTTTCTGAGTTTAATCAGCAACAATAATGCAATTTTGTTGTAAATTTTTATAGATTTATTATGGTCACTGTGGCGTATGAGTAACCTTTTTGTGTATACAAAAAAAAAAAAATAAAATATTTTAGTTTTCTGTGTTCTGTGTTCAAAATTTGTCAGAATTCAACATAATACATGGATAAAAATGAGTCACTTTGAAATAAGATGATGTTGAATACCAATTACCTAAATAAAAAGATTTTCTAAGATAATAAATGCATTCCACTTAGAAATAAGCAGATTTTCTTAGGATACATTTCTGATGCACCTAAACCTCAAAGTAGTTACCTTCTTTTTATTGACAGAGTAAAGTCTTTCAATCTAATTATGGAATTGATTTTTCTAATCGAACTTAAAGAAGAAAACAAAAAAACTTAGATGAAAAATCTCAATTAAAAATAACCCACAGGCCTCAACAAAGTATGTGATTGTTCTCTAATCCGTCACCGTTTCGACCGACTCACATTTCAAACGGATCTCCCTGGTTGAAAGTATCTTAAGCATTTATGTGAGAAGCCATACAAACAAAATGCAACAATATAATAAAAAAAAAAAAAAATACAAACCTAAACAAACCAATCTAATCAAGCGTAGGTAGAGATAGATACCAGATGCATTTATCGTTGGCCGTCGTCGTCGTCGTGCCTCGTGCTTAGTGCAAAAGTAAATTAATGACGTGATCACGAAGTTTAGTTTTTTTTTTCCGTGTTTTTCTTGTTAACTTGTTTTATTTTGCTAGCTAGTTTAATAATATTATATGCATCAGTTTGTGCCTGTCGGCTTTTATAATCTAACACTGTTAGTGCCTATCTCTACGAGTACACTATCAATGGCTGGTGCTTAAATATACAACTTTCTTTATTTAAAATATATTTATTACATACATTGGCCGCCGGAGGAGAGTTATGATTGCTGTGCTTAAATGCAGCGAAAAAAAACTTGCTAGAGCACCTTTCTTTGCCAATATGTACTCGTACTCATACTATACCTACTATCATGAGTGACGATGACGATGATGGTGTATTGACTTTAAAATATGCAAATTAAATGTAACTGTAGGTATATTGGAAGAATTGTGTGTGTTTGAAACTTTTTTTTCTATTTGCTGTCAAGAAATAATTGCTTGTTCGGATGAGTTTGTTGCTTGACGGTTGAGAACTGTCAACTTTTGTCATGTTCATTGTCGACTTAGGAGGTAGGTATGACTTAAGCGTGTTAGTGTCAACCATTAAAATATTTAATGTGTGGTGTCAATGGTGTGGTACAAAATTAGACACAACTTCTTCTAGCAGATGCATTTTTTTAGTTGATTAACTTATTATGTGTCGGAAATTCTTTGAAAACTTAAAAATGTATGGAATTGTAACTTAACGTTTTGGAAAAATATAAGGTTTTCATTGGATTCATCATAAGAGCACATTTTAAACAGAATGCAATGGTTTTCCTTCATTGAAGCTTTCAAATACAATAACTTTTTCTTATTTTCAATGCATTAAAAATGAAATTAAAAGAGAACTACTAATTTAGCAATAACTTTTAGTTTATTATGGCCTAACTCATTAAAATTCAAATTATTAAAAAAAAAAAACAATCCTCAAAAATGCATTAAGAATGAAATTTAAACTTTTTTCTGATATTTCAGTATACAAAAGTCCCAAATGCGAACAAATCTATACATGGATGCTTTACTTTTGCAGAATATTATAAATGTAAATCTTACAAAAAATTTTCATACTCTACTGATTTAATGCGAAAAATTTAAAGCAAAACTATGTGTTATGTGGACTTTTGTTAACGCATATATTTTGTATATGATATTTGAAATCATTTCGAAAATTAGAAACAATAATTAAAAAAAAAAAATTAAATGTAGTACGAATTACAGATTAAAGATTTTGTACAAAATAGTTAAACTTACAGGTAAGTACTTTTATAACGGAATTAAATCGAAAGTTAACAAACTAATTATGTTGATTTAATGAAAAAAAGAAATGACTTGCCAATAAAATGTCATGAACGTTTTAAGGTTCTTATGTGATTTTGTACAACTTCCTATAGAAAACTTTTTGAAACGAATTATTCCGAAAACGATGAAAACGACAGAGTTGTATTTTTTGTATGATTTCTTAGAAGTTTCTACAAAGTATTCTTTTAGCAGAATTATCTTGAAAATCACAGATTTTTCTTAATACTGAGAAAAATATAAAAGAAAAACTAATTGTAATTGTAAAGTAGTCTTTGAATGTAATTGTCTTGAACTCACAAAAATTGAGTTAAAAGAAAAAATGAAGTGTCATACGGAATTGTAAGATTTTTATGTTAATTTGTATGTTAAAGTTCCTTTACGGTACACTTGAAATGAAACTATCTCGAACACGAAATTCCATGTATGTAAAATTCTACCATAAATTAAAAAAAAACTAATTATTTGTTTGGTTTACGCAATAGCAACACAATTCCTTTTTGTTTTGTCTAGACTAAGCTGTTAGCCGTGCGTAACTTCTACAAACATTACATCACTAAGAAATATTACATTGAAAAGACTTCCATGTCTAGTTGTAGTGTAAGTCACAGATTAAACAAAATGTTCCCTCTTACTTTAGTAAAATTTCAACTTTAACATGGACAAAAAGTGACTTCACTCCTAAACGCATTTATGTACATTATTAATAATTCAGAAAAACATTTTTGTAGCTCAAGTCACATAGTAGAGTAGTATATACCCACAATTTCATCCGTTGTAACACTTTCAACAAAACGTTTACCAGTTCTTATACATTCAGAATAGGTATGTGTCTTCTTTAATATAGAAGTTTTTCTTGTTAAAAAAAATTCTAAATGCCACATTTACTGTAAAAGTATCTTAGAGCCCAAATTAAGTCTGTCCCCCAACGGATTTTATGGACTTAATTAAAGGTAAGGCGCAAATGTTCCCATTTATCAAGAAAAATTACCTTCAGCTTAAGGTATACCAGCGCATTTCTTTGCTTTCATTTTGTCATTTTCTTTTAATTTCAAATTATTTTATCATAGCTAATGATTTAAGAGGCTACAATTCTATAATGAAGAAGTTCTTCTTCTACCTTTCTTTTTTTGTTGATGTAATCACTACGGCACCAATTAAGTTTACTATGATTATTGCATTCCTGCTTTCAAAGAATTCTTCTTCTTAAACAATTAGAGAGCTTAACTTCTTCATAATTAGATCTTTTTTTTTGCTTCTATTTCACGGACATCACTTATTATTCTTATATTTCTTCTTTCCACGTTAATCCATTCTTAAAAGCTGATTTGTCGAATTTTTTCTTTATTTTTATCTCATTTTTTGTCTTCTAATTAATCGGTAGGAGCTCTTATAGTCTGTGTTCATCATCATCATTTATATTTATAAAAGTCCTATTCTAAGAATCATTCGGGGATTGGCGTCATTCAATTTATTCAATTGTCACCTATCGTGATGGATAATTATATCACTCTCTGCCTCGCGTCGTGTCGTGTCGGTCGGTCGTCATTGGCGGGTGGTTGCCGTCGTTGTGGAGCGCTATAGGAGGTTTACCCTATGGCATTTGTGCCACAAAGTCGGAATTGATGTTGCCATAATTAATTCTACTCATATTGTGTAGACTCGTATATCTACTTTTATCGTCGTCATCCTGTAAGAACGTACAACAACAACAGCATCAACAACAATATCAACAACTGACCAACCAGTCCGGCCTACTTTGTTCTGCCGCATTAGAAAATGGCGCTGACCCCCTTTCATATTCCAGTGAACTGCGTTGTCGTTTCTATATAGTCATCGTCTTTGTTGAAGTAATTAAATTTGTAATACGGGGAATCATCTTAACGGAACCATGGAGCACAAGGGTCGAGGGAATATCGGAACTCAAAAACCCCTGGCTATAAATATAAATTTAATTTCACGCAATCATACATCCCCGCATCGTGCAAAGTGCGAAGATGAACCAGCATATCATAATACAATCATGCATCACCCCCGCATGTGTACTAAAGTCTTTTTGGTGCAAGTGGTGTGGAAAATTTCCATACAAAATGTTTGTGCGATGAAAGTGAAAAAAAAAAATATATATAGAAAAAACCTTCCATATAATAGTTTGCTGAATGCATCCATTGACAACCGACCATAAATAGATGAATTTTCTCTTTCTAGCTGTGACATTCGGAGTCAGATGGTACGACTTATGTTCTATCAAAGCAAGTGTCACCAGCACAGCGTATACAGGAAGCTCAATGCAGCCACAACGTTAAACAGTGGTACATGTTGTGTGCCGCAGGGAGTGGAATAAAAAATAAATAATTATAAAAATGAGAACTCTTTTTTCCAAGACTTCAAGAGCTTAAAGGGCTGTAATTCCTGGTTCGAACATTATTAGTTTCAAGATGAATGAATGTTTTCTGTTGCTATAATTTTGCCCTGATGTGGATTGTGACTAGGCGTTCTCTTACATTCTGATTCCAAAACTCTTTCGTTACAATAATTCTCTTTTCATTAATAGTTCCGATTCAGTTTGCCAAGAAGAGTTCTTTCTGGAATTCAAATCTGTTGGTGCTTGGCGAATTTTCTATTCGTCAATTTATGGGTGATGTGGAGGATTAATTTTTTAAAACACAGCTATTTCTTGTCTCGGTATAAAGTCTGTTCTGTGACCGTCTCAAAACATTTTTCTTTCAAGCCTTATCGAGTTAAAGTTGGATCTAAACAAAAATTGGATAACAATACTTTTATCTATTGATAGCGTAGCTATTCTTTGATGAAGTTTAACAGTTTTTGGCATTAAAGATTAGAAATGAAGTGCTTTTCAATAGTTAATAGTGCATTTGACTCCTAATGTCTTCTAAATTACTAACACTTGACTTTTTCCGAAGCAGTTTTTAATAGATTACAACAATATACACGTATACAATTTTTACTTGAGCTTCTAATTCCTGGTAATAATTTTTGAATAAAATAAAATTGAAATAAAAAAAATTAAAGGGTGTCCAGTGACCGTCTCAAAACATATTGTTTTCAATGGTGGATCTAAGCAAAAATTGGATAACAGTACTTTTATCTATTGACAGCGTTGCTATTGTTTGATGAAGTTAATAGTTTTTGGCGTGAAAGATGAAGAATTAAGTGCTTTTCAATAGTTAATAGTGCATTTGACTTGTGATGTCTTCTAAATTACTAAAACTTGACTTTTTCCGAAGCAATTTTTAACAAATTACAACAAAATATAAACGTATGTATACATTTTGTATCAATTGACTTTAAATAGCTGAGCTCCTAGTTCCTGGTAATGATTTAAATATAATTCACAAATTCAATACATAAAGCAATTTTCCCTCTGAAAACGTTCTTTTTGCACAAAATTACAGCGGCAACTATTACAACGTTATAGCCACAATCGCGCCAGTCTCGAATGGCTATGGGCCGAAAAATATGCATGTGTATAGTTTTATCTTAATTTCAGTAAGTGGGCGTGTCAGGGGCGCTTAAGTTCACATATAATTTTATAAACTTAGGTACGGGAAAGAAATCGAAAGTGTTTTCACCTTGGTTTTCTACACCTGGTTGATTTAAGTTCAACATTTTGAGACAATCGTTTCCACTGTATGCTTTTGGTCTTTTTTTTCAAATGCACTCAAGTGACTTTTGTTGTGTGTGTTGAAGAATTTTCTTTGACAATAGATACAGTTTATTGTTAGAATAATATTTTTATAAAAAAAAAATACTCCCCTTTCTATGCCCCCCTTTACCCCTTTATTGTGTGTGGTATATAAATATGTAAATATGGGTAGGTAGATTGTACATTTTTATTTTCATATAATTTTTTGTTGTTGTTGTTGTTTTTCTTACTCAACCAGCAATGCTTTTGCCTTGCCATTTGACTCTGGCTGGCATATAGCGTGAAGTTTGGTCTTGCTTCGGTGAATGGTTTGATGGATGTTTTGTGAGTTATTATTTTATGCCGGCTTGTTGGTTTCTTAGTTTCTTGCAATATGCCGGTTTTTGTTTTGTTTTTTGTTGTTTAGTTGATGGTTTGGGCTTAAGTTGCTATGCAGAGAAGTTAGGTATAATGTATGTTCAACGATTGGAAAATATTTGATGCACCTTGGATAAGATAATGGACTTTTGTGTATATGGATGGCTGACGATATGCTGAGATTTTTATTTATTTCTGCTGTTTGTTTAAAGTTTTGTTGTAGTTGTGAAAAATTTAAGTGAAGTTTACGATAAGGAATTAAGTTTTTTTTTAATTTTTTTTCTAAACATTACATCCGGCTTAAAAAAAATTTTGAATTTCTGTAAATACAGATTTACAGGAAATGTGCAAAATTTTCGCAATGATTTTGAATAAAAACAAAATTGTTTGGTAATATTTAATGTGAACATTTATTTTTTTTATGATTTGAAATATGATCGAATTGCCGTTGTTTATTAAATCAGGTCAAGGTTGTCTCCGGTCTGCCAGGTTCTTAAATTTTTTCATTATCTTGATTCTAGAGTAAGTAATACAAGACATTCTAGGTCGCAAATAATATTGCAGGTCGCTGATTTGTATATAAAAAGCTACCAGGCATCAGGTAAAAAAGACAAGATAAGTTACAATTTTTTTTGTTGAATAAAGTCAACAATTGCACATCCTTGTTGTTCAAACAATCAATGAAATTGACGGAATAAAGAATGGTCAAGTCTAATTAGCTGACATTCTAGTACGAATAGTACAAAAATAACAATAATAATTGCACATCTCGTTTACTACTTAAGCACTCTGCTGAGCAGAGTCCATTACCGAGGTTTTTTCGAGGTAAGAAATTAGATTTTTGGCACAAAAACTACTTTTTTTTTTTGGAATGGCCGAAAACTATACTGTATTTACTATATGTAGAATTTGATTTTGTTATGATATAAAGTATTAGTTGAGATACCAAAATCCACGAAATTCTTAAGTCTGCTTCATCAGTTTGAAGCAGCAAATGCAACTCAAACACAGCTGAACGCCTTCAAGTTATGAGTCTTAGTACCACTTTAAGATTATTTAGTGTTTCCGCACCACTCAGCGATTCAATTTTAAACTTTAAAATCTTTGTGGTACCTACTCTGTTGAAATTTGAAATCTTGAAATGAAATGTAAATGCCTTATGCCAGGTTTCCCCTTGTTAATTTGGCAAACAAGATTGCTAAAAAGAAGGAAGATTTACTTTTTTTTCTTTTTCGTATTAGATATACTGTTAAATGGGTCTTTTGCAAGTTAAAAATTGACAAGTAGAAACCTTGCAAAAGTTAAATAGCCTAAAAATTATAATTGAGAACCGCAAAAAACCTATTGCGCAAAACCTTAAAAAAAAACTGAAAACAATCACAAACAATGTTTGACAATGAATCTAGAAAATGTGACCTTAAACTGTCTAAATTTATAAGACCCCGAATTTTAGAAAAAAAAAAAATTGAATGAGACTCTAATTCTAATGCAAAACCATATTCGTTTTAATTTTTATCTAATTTTATTTTTCTTTAAGCCCAACACAAACGGATATTAAATAAAAAGTGACATTCTATTTATTATATGAGAAATACAATTTTAAAATCGTTTGTAGGAAAGTCAAAATATTTGAGCATTCATTTAAATTCGAAATAAATGTACAACATCCAGCTCAAACATCTTGACTTTCCAATTAACCACTTTGAAAAATATTTCCTTTATATAGAAAAAAATCAATATAACTTTTCATTTGATACCAAACACGTTCGTGTACACTCAGAAAAAAGCAATACCCTTTATAACAAAGACTTTTATTGTTTTTTTTCTTTCTTTTTTTTTTGTATTTTTTGTACTATACTACCATTTCGAGTTTTTCAAATTAAATTTTCTCAGAATATTCTTATTCAGAGGTTGTCCTCATCGAATACGTGAATCCATAAACTTACGCACCAAAGGGCAAAATTCGGGGTTCAAGGACAAACATTCTAGAATTTGTATACATAATGACCCAAACCATCGGAAAATTGGACACCAAAGAAAAAAACAAAGCCTATGTATTTAATACTTCTTATCTACACATACCCGCCAAAAAAAAAATAACGTCTTGAAAAAAAATATGTGGCATGTGTCATTACCACCTCCTCAATTTGCTTTTATTTTCGTTCAACTTAAATCGAAACTTAATTGACCTTCACCCTCGAACTGGTTAACTTCCAAATTGAGTATTCACCAAGAATATCAAACACAAGTGAAAGTATTGATTGACCTCTAAAATAAATATATATAAAAAAAAATACTTACTCGTATTTACAGCCGCAGCGCTAAAAACATGCGGCATTGAGGGTGAAAGTGATTTTTTTTTTCCGTTGCCGCTTCCACGGTATGCACCAAACTTTAATTGGAAGATAAATTTGGTACTTGAAATTCAAAAACAATAACGCGCTCTAACGATGCCATAAATATCTAAGCAAAGTGTATCCATGGAACGGCTATATACGACACACAACTTTGAAAGCAATTTCAAAACGGCGAAAGAAAAATCAACTTGAGTCATAAAATACATGTACAAGTTGGCCGTTCGAGGCCATCACTGCCATATTGCCACTGCCGCTACCGTTGCCGCCACCGCACCGCACCGTTGCCGTATAAATGACTCACTGTTATCGAAACCATGGAATCATAAAGTCTTCTCATCATCAACATTATCATCATTGTTGGCCGTGGCCATATTCAGGTTGTATACCGCAATTCGCAACCACAAATAGAAGCAACAGTGAAATAAAATCTGACAAACTAGGCAAAGCAAAGAACAATTCAAATGCATTTGAATTGTTTTTCGCGCGCCACTCGCTCAGAAAACAAACGCTTCCTTTTTGGGTCAAGCACTTTGGTTTTTAGTTGTCTAGTTGTATTGTGTGTGTGTGTGTGTGACACAAAGATTGTGCGGGTACGGTCTCTCTTCACAACTAAAACCGAAACGCCAAACACCATTTTGACATTTAACAACAAACAAAAAGGCACATAATTTTGTGTTGAAGCCGGCTAAATAGAAGAAAGAGAACTTTTGTCATTAGCATATTCATGATATTTTTTCTTCTTGTTTTTATTTTTGTTGTTATTCCGCAAGGAATTGTTTTGTATCTCGCACAATGTGAGTTGTTGTATTTTGAATAATAAATAGAATTTGAAAGATACTCCGGATTTTTTTTGCCTTGTTCTATTGTTTAGCGAAACAAAAAAAAAACATTAAACGCGAATTGTCATTCATGTACTTGGGGCTTGCACAACCAACAAGAAAGATCAATTTACCGAAATGAAATCACATCCAAACAGAATAGGGAAGATATTACAAGAATGATGGAGGAACCTTCAAAGAAAATATCAAAAGGTTATGTTGTGACAATATTTTTTTTTTTTGTTTCTCTCAAAGCAGGAAAAGATTTTCAGTCTTTGAAATAGAACAGGATTGTATGGAATGAAGTTTTTATGAGATGAATAAGTGATTTAGAATCAGAAATGAATATGGTTATGTGCTTCGCTTAGATCTTACATAAAATTCAATTGTACACTGGGGCGTATGTGTAACTTTTTTTTATTGTTATTTTTTTTCTGTCAGTTAAGAAAATTCTTAGAAGCTTTAGGTGTTAGTATTGAAGTGCTTGATTTCAAAACTTCTTGGAAATATGTAAATTAGCTTAAAATAATATATTTGAATAAGAAAGGTAGAATTAAGACTAAGGTAAAGAGTTAGGAGAACAATAAGAAAAAAATGTTTTTGGTGAACGTGGTAACTCCAGCAACTTCTAGTGTAGGATGTTAAAACAATCATATTCCTTACTCAGTACATTATATGAATCGATGATTGTTAAAAGTGAAATTTGTATTTTTTACGAAAAACCCTATATTTTAAAGAACGCGGCCTCGTTGTCAATTTTAACTTTAAAATCGCCGACGTCGTCGAAAATATTATGCGATCTTATAGTTTATTTAAACTGTCAATGCCCCCGCATCGTTTAAAATAAAGCAGTTTTTGTGCCGTCATTTAAAAAAAAAACTTTTAAGTTGTTTTAGCAATCATCGATTCAGCCCGGTCGGGATCTACATTTCAAATTGCAATAATTAAATATGGCATTTTTATTTGCTCAATCAGCAAAGGGGTTCATAAGGAGTGTGAAACTCGATTTTCGTATTCCTAGGCTTGCCGCTCTGGCCGCCATCTTGCATTTGAAAATAATTTTTCCTTTCAACTTTACAGTGAAACTCTGTTTGCAAAAGTTGTTGAAAAATTAGTTATCATTAATTTTGGACATAAAATTTTTTGTCGATACGATTGATATTTTTAAATTAATTGTTCTTGATTATACCTCACATTTTTAACTCGACGCTCAAATTTGATTGCGAAATTTAATTTTCTACGTTTTTGGTCCCAACAGTTTAATTAAAAGATATACAATTTCCAATTTTAATGCCGATTCATTCGAAAAAAAATAATAAAAATTGAAAATTAAATTGCCAACAACTTTTGTCTGAAGGAGACATTAAAAATCTTGACCTCAGGAATTTCAAAAATTCAGTTTTTTCTCATTTTCTTAACTTTGAACTAGAATATGATATTTTAAGTTATTATTTTAAAACCAAATTCAACAAAGTCATTCTGAAAAGTGGTTGAAAATTGGAAGAGAAACTAATTTTTTAACGATTTCAACACAAATTTCTGAAATCTTTATATTTTTTCTTTGAAATAGAAGGTAAAGGTTAACAAATCTTTACAAATTCCAACCGTGAAATGCTTTAGAGCCTTTTGAAAAATTTCCTTTCAAACTTTGGATTGATTCCTTTTAGGGGTTATTTAAATAGACATAACGACATCCTTAATTGCTTTAAGTAGCTCCACAACTTAATTTTTACTTGGTCTTATTCAGAGATCAACACCTAAAATATTCTTACAGTAAATTTTCGCATTTATTTCAACGCAACGTTGCAGGAACAGTAAGGGGAGAACTACCGTCAGCAGCAACGCTGGCTGTGAATTGCGGTCCAAACCATTATTATCGGTGGTGCCTGCCTCCTAATGAACAAAAGGAAGTGTGCATTTTTCTCTGCTCTGTGAGATCGCGTATTTTGTTTAGAAATTTAAAAACTTAAGCTGATATTTTAACCGCTACAGCCATCTTTTTGACATTTCTACGTGCATACTACTGTATGTATATTGAAAATGAAACTTTTAAGTTTGGAGAAGAATTTTTAGTGTTATGTTAATTTTTTTTTTGTTTAATGAATATTTCCTCGTTCGAATAAATTTAAACGTTATCAGGGATAAAGTGAAGTATTTATTGTCTCGTTTGAACAGGGTTGTTATTAAGTATTATCCTATCTCTGATTTAACATTTATTTTAAGCTCTATTCTTTTAGAGCTAAATAACTCGACAGTTGCTGCCTGGACTGCATTATGTATTTCAAATTAAAAACAAGCGAGGCAACTAATCCTATCCAAAGTTAAGACTTTGCTAGAATTTAAAAGTTTTCATGAAGCAAGAAATAATAAAAAAAAGAAAACAACAAACATTTTTTAACATTTTAATCCTTGTAAAGAAGTAAAGATATTGTGTTTACCACGCATAAACACATTCCTTGTTAGCATTTTCTTTTGAGCATAAGTTTTTCGCTTTCACCATAAAATAAAGTTTCTCATAAATATTCAGCCATATTTAAAAAAAAAAACACATTTATAATCCTTTCCACATAGTTTTCAAACAGCAACAGCCACATCCTCCGCTCGCCATCATCACCAGTATAGTGGGTTCTTCTCTTTATTCTTCACTTGCCATCACACTCCACACACACTCTAACTCCTTGCGGTTCTTTTTCTCATATATAATAAACTCAATTATTGTTGTTTTTCATATGGCGCCCCCGCAGAGCGCAGAGAGATGGAGCCTCAAAATGTTAACCACATAAAACATAATTATAATACAAAAATTGTTTCATTTTTTCTGCACCACTTCCGTAGGAAATATTTGAAATTCATTTTCCTGCAGTTTTTTATCGTTTTTTTTTTTTTTTTTTTTACTAGAAAATCCTTTTTAATAAAACACGAAAAAATAAAAGTACAAAAATAAATGTATATCTGCGGGATCGGAAACGGTTCCCATATTTGATCAGAAATTAATTTTTCATTGAAATCAGAAACAAAAAACCTTAACTATTGTGATTGTTTAACCAACAATGAAATTAAAAATGTATTTTGATTTTTTTTTTATTATTTAATTCAATAAACAAAATTGTGCTGGTGGATACATCTACATAAGTGCAAATAGGCATCTTAATGATCTTTATAACTTACGATTTGTATCTTTGTATCTTTTCTTGTTTCTTTGGTAGTGTTTTGTTTTTGTACAATGCAGAGACATCGCCATATGACGCGTTCACGTTACTCAACTTATTCCGAGGAAAAAAAAAAAAAAAAAGAAAACAATAATAAAACGTTGACTAATCCACCGTCGTCGTCGTCGTCGTCGTCGTCATATGGCATGTGCAAAATTAGTGTCTACGAAGGCGCCTTGTCTAAGGAAGACGCAAACTAAAAAAAACAGAAAAAAAAATATAAATTACGAGTGAAGAAAAAATATAAACACAAAAAACAACTCCAAAAAAAATGAGGTATAAATAAATTGAAAAAAGAGAAAAAAAACAAGACCGTTTCCACAGCAAGTCTGGTGGATGTTTTGTAATGAGACAGACATTTTGTTAATTAATTGTGTGTTACATTGGGTAATACTTTTTTTGTCCACTAATAAGGAGGAAATGTACTCTCGTAAATAAGGCCATAATCGAAGTTAGTACTTAAAGGCAGATGGATATAAAATGAAATCAGCATATTCGATAGTTGAACTTCCAAGCAGCTCTGATAACACTGGTTTGGAATGTCATATTTAACTTTAGTTTACTTTAACTTTATTGTATTTTTTTGAAAGGTTTTATTATTTTGAATCCGAATTAGACGTCAGAAATGCTCTATCACGGTTATTTTTCCAAATATCTTAATATACTTATAAGTATAAAATAATGATTTATCGGTTGATTGAGGTTAAAAACACCACCTGATCCATTTTTCAAGAACACTCCATCTTATAAAACATCTTCTGTGATCTTCCAGATATAAAATTTCCATTTGTTTTATGTGTACCTAACATTAATTAAGGGATTTAATAATTTCCCAAGAGTTACAAGCCTAACGGTTGCTTACTCTGACGAAAAAAAAAGAACTAAAAGAAAAAATTTAAATCGCTTCAAATTTTTAAGTCCATCCATCCGTCATTTTTTTATATTTTAAATGTGATGTTGAACTCATACAAACTCTGGTCTGCCATAGTTTCGAAATTTGTCGAAATCCGCTGCGCATGCAGAGAGAAAAATGAATATCAATAAGACAGGATGACGCGCATTATTGAACGTAATTTCGAAATGGGAACCTACAAGGTACAAAGTTATCACATGATTACAGAAGCATTTAAAGTTAAATGTAAGTTTTAATTAAAAAAATTGTTTCTGCAGTACACGAAAGTAGTTACTGAAAAATTAATTAATTTACTGATGAGAAACATGTTTTACCATTGAAAACTTGTTCAACAAACAGATTGGTAAGACTTATGCTGGGTCATCTCGAAAAGTGTCTGAACTTATTTCAGTGTTTAGGTCTGATGGGTCACGAAGTTTCATTTTTTTTTTTCAAAAAAAGTATATTAAGTAGATTAGATTAAGTAATTAGAAAACCCTTTCAAGCCTGCCTGCGTAATTCTTCGCCGGTATCATTCCATGTTAGGTATCATTCGTGAGGCTGATATTAACTAGGTACCAGGTGTCCTTAGTCTACATTTTGTATGAAGATCTCAAATTCAAGCCGATAATCTCGATGTAGTTGACTGATCTGTTGAAGATAACGCATCTTCTATTTCAAATCTCATGATACCACATTTTTTTGTCGAAATGGTTCTTCGAACATGTTTCTCTCCCCTTTTTGGCTACTGATTCGCTACCATATCTTAAGAGTTCCATTAGCTAATTTCTTCTTCTTTAGCTTTATTCGCAACACAAATTTAACTCCAGGTTTCAATCAATTCTCAAATTTCTACCCCAACTTAGTTGCAATAAATTGAAAAAAAAAAAAAAAATATTATGATAATACTTTCGTTGCAGATCCTTTCCATCTCTTATTGATATATTTCCTTTCGCTACGTGCCAGATGGACTATTAAATAAATATTTGGAAATATTAAGAATATCAATAAAAATCACTAAAATATTCAACTTCAATATCAATCTCAATCACTTTTTTGGCACGAACTCTAAAAAAATAAAATTTACAACATATCCTTTTATCCTTCATCAAAAAATAATAATAATAAAGAAAAAAAAAAAAAAAAACAAACAAGAAAGTCGGTTAAAAATTATCCTTCCAACTTTCGCATAAAAATTGCCTTCTTAGCCGCACAATGCCCCTATTCCTCAATTTTGTTACCTGTGTGTGTTTGTCTGGCATAAGTGCTCTTGTGGCAATATGCCAACAACTTGCCACTTGACCGGTAGGCAATGGCCATCATCCCATCAGAACCCCACGCCTCCTGTTTTTAACTCTTATCTCACTTTAAATTGAGCGGGTGGTTCTGCTTTGATGGTTAAAATGAAATATTCAATCGATACACGGACTGCTACTGTTAAAAAAATTCAAAACTATCTCAAGGATGTTGACAACATCTATGAACTGTTTGGCCTGCCAAGCTCTCTCAAAACTTACACTACACCATGTTTTTCTTTCAAGGGTTAATAACATCTGTTCCAATATGAAAAGTGCGGTGTAACTTTTTTTTGTTTTTTTCTTCTTCATCGTTATTTTCTACTTTATTTCCCTCTTGTTTGAAGTTGATATCCGTTAAACAAGAAAAGAAATATAAAAAAAAATAAAACGAAAAAAACCATGAACTAACAGCTAGAAATCCTTCATTGACGTCATACTATGCTAAGACTGCTTGCTTGCTCTCTTGATGGTTTCTAAAAGGTCAACTATTAAATGAAGATCGAAGAAACACTCAAGAAATGTGTTATTCCCCTGCCAGTCTACACATGTATACCTAAAGCCTCGGTATGGAATACGTGTTGGATATAATTTCCGGTTGAGGGAATTTATTATCTGCATTCTTCTTCTCTCCGGTAGCTGTATAGCTGGTTAAAAAGACGTCCGTCGGTCGTCGTTCGTCGTTCGAAGCTCGTTCCACTGCTGGATTGGATCCGATGGTTCTTGTCTTCTTGTCTGTTTGTCTGCCATCGTTTCTTCGTCAGCCATCAGCAGGACGACAAGACAGAGAGAGAAGTCGATGAGTGGTGAACGGATGTAGTAAAGCAAGGAAGAGTCTACAGTTTATACTAAATAAGACAAAAAAAAAAAAAAACAATTAACCCAAGTTGTGGAATTTTTTCGATTTTTTTTTTTTGGCATGTGCGTCGATTTTCTGGACTGAGAAACATCTGAAACAGAAAAAACAGCAGTTGTTTGAAGTTCACCTGTCAATCATTAAATTTCCAGACTTTCAAGCTACAGGGAAATGATTTATCTTCAGAGTCTGAATGTAGGGCGGATTTAAGGGCGTTCTTTTAGGCAATTTTCGTAATTTAAATCATTTTTTAAAGAGCTTTTGGGGTTTTGCTTTAAATATTTTTTTGCTGATGATGATTGAATGAGATGCGGTTTTTGCTTCACTTACCTTTTTGATTTGTTTTTAATTAGTATTTCTGTTGGTATATATGAAGAGGAGAGTTATGGTAGAGCTGGTAAAGTATCATGTTTAAATAGTTGAAGGTTGAGACATTTATGATGGGGTTATAAAATATTTAGTTTAATAACGGGAAACAATAATGAAAAAGCCGTTAAACTGTAGAAATTATTTATTTCTCTTCTGCTTGTCTAAAGTCAACAAGTTTATTAGCATTGCTAGTTTTAACATTTTAGAAGAGTTTCTTTAACAAACACCTCTGCAATTGACATCTCTGCGAATAGAAGAGTCTAGTTTAGGTTAATATTGCGATCAGGCATGGAAGACGGTAAAATTTCATTTTATTGTACAACGGAACGTTTAAAGGAATTTCAAATCATTTTCAGTTCTACAGAAGACATGACTGGATAGTACTGAGATTTCACAAAATACCTTATTAATACCTACTAATCAGAAAAAGAAGCAGTAGTGAATAGGTTAAATGGAAAAAAATAACAGAAGATGCACACGTGAAAATGTTGCAGTCGAAACAAGGGCAGCAAAGATAAGTAATCAACAAGCTAAAATTCGAAGAGTCAAAAGAACATACACAGACTCCCGAAACCATGCAAATTAAATAGGAACAAGAAATGGGCTGCTGGTTCTTAGAGTATAGCGCAAGTTTTTTGAAACAGCGAAGGTAAAACAACATCATCGGGATCTCGTCCACTTCTTCCGAATTATTTCACACACACAGTATTACTTCAAAGTGTAAGTCACTAGCCTTTGGATCTTGATGACCTTGTTTTGTCATAAGTATATTTATTCAAGTTAATTAATACAATCAGCTGTTTATGTGTTCAGTAACGGCCTCCGATAGCCCAAAATGTTAAGTCCCGTTACAATGATATTATCACCATTTCGGTATCAAGTAAATGTGAGTACAAAAATACCCTTAACGTTTCTAGAAAACGAATCAAACACTAATGCATGTTGTTCTCTACGATAGGATCTTTGAATAAAGCTGAATAAATTTTCTATTGTTAAGGAAGAAGCTTATGGATACCAATTTTATTTTTTTACCAAAATGTTTGGGCACACAGGTGGTACGCGCTGAATCCTAATCACGTTGTCGTTACGGCAAATTTATTCTAATAAATATCTGGACCTAAAATTAATTCCCATAATGGAAAACGTGCTTTAAGATTTATACCGACAAAAGAGAGAGAGGGAAGAGAAATATAATGTACTCTTATCTCAGCTGGGTGCAAAATTTAATTTTTCGCACGTATTAATCACTTTCTTATCCATCCGGCAATAATAAACCAAAATCAAAATCAAATATTTTTCAAAATATTTTTTTTCTTCTCTTGCTTTTTTTTGTGAGCACAATTTATTTTCCCTAATGCCTAATTGCTGAATTAATCGTGAATTTCTTTGGCGCACTTGAGGATAATAAAGTGCTTGTTCTGGGATAAAAGCTTGCGGTGGTAATTCATCCGAAATAAACGCACAAGGAGCTCTTTGGCTGACAAAAAAATGAAAGAGGAGAAGTATAGAAGACTTTTTTTCTGTGATATTTCGTCGTTCTCTTTATTTTTTTTTTTTATTTTGCTAATTTATTTGAGGGTTTTTTCGCCTTAAGAACAAGAAAGAGTGAGAGTCTGCTTCTAAGTCAAATGACCTGCAATTTACAAAGCTATTAAGAGAACGCGGGAGTGCTACAAAAAAAAAGATGTCATCAAGGAAGAAAGAAATGATGGAAAAGTTGTAGTTTTTCAAGGACTTTTTTTGTAAATGACATGATTTTGAATTTAGATTTGGTTGGTTTAATAAGGAGACATATTGTGGTACACCTCAAACTGCTGCATTACTTTATGAGGTTTCAATAATTTTTGAGGTGAGAAGGTCGCATCCGTGTCGATTGGTTGGTTGGTTTTATGGTTATTCAAAAGGTGATGGCAATTATTTCGAAATTACAGAGTATATATGCAAATTATACACATGTGCGGCCAATTAGTGTAGTAATCTGCAAATGCGTGCTAATTAGACAGTGACCTACAATTACCTACAACTGGTGCAGCAGTGTGAATTTTGTACAAATATGTACCAAGGCACAGAGTCAGTAGTTGGGGAAGGTATGTATGTATATTCATATAATATGGTCTGAGGTAATAGGGTTTTATTTACATTTTGTATTTAATTTAGCTTTCAGCAAAAATGTGATTCAAATATTTGCTTTTAGTTGGGATTTTTTTTTTGTTGTATTTCTTTATTATTTGGTTAAAGCTTGCAACTAAAAACCATACGTGGCATAGAGAAACGTGGGTAAATAAATGTCACTAGAGAATGCATTACTTAATTTTGGTGAATTATAGATAAAAATATTTTAATTTATTTGCAATTTAGGAGGAACATACATTACGAATTCTAAGGAAATCGTTCGTTTTGTAGGACTTGTTGAATATAATAGCACGGAATTAATTTCGTTAAATCTCTTTTACTTTTTTAGGATTACAGGGTGGGATTGACGTTCCCTTATTTTGGCGGACACTCTGTGGCGGAATCAAACAATTTTAATTTCAGTAATTGTAGCTAATTAAATGCTTACTTGTTGC
Source organism: Meliscaeva auricollis (assembly GCA_948107695.1). Classification (NCBI taxonomy): domain Eukaryota; kingdom Metazoa; phylum Arthropoda; class Insecta; order Diptera; family Syrphidae; genus Meliscaeva; species Meliscaeva auricollis. Next base: position 15,351,080 of record OX403618.1, read on the forward strand.
GCAGACAAAAAATTGGTTTTTCAGTTATTGAATTTTCCTCTTTAATAAGTCTAAAGTTATCGGACAATATCTTAAATAATAAAAAAATGTTGGTTGGTATACAAATTTGTAGATTTTTAAATAAAGGGTTATTTATAGGTGTTATTTTGAATAGCCCGCTATTTCGGTAGCTGTCACTTTTGAAGCTGTCATTTTTTGACATTTGACAAGTAGAAACTACGCTATTAATAAAAATGGAACGATACACGCTTCAACAACGCATTGAAATTATTAAAATTCACTATAAAAATGGTGAAAATTTGGCAGAGACGGTTCGTAAAACTAAAACATTTTTGGGTCGTCGTGAAGCACCTTGTCGGACCGCAATACAGAAATTGGTGGACAAATTCGAGCTGTTGGGACAAGTTAGTGATGTTAAGAATAAAACCCGTGCACGTCGCTCAAGAACAACTGAGAATATTGCTGTTGTAGCCCAAAGTGTTGAAGAAAACCCAGGTTTGTCCATTCCTCGTCGTTCTTTGGAATTAGGCATTCCACAAACGTCATTACACCGTATTTTGCATAAAGACTTGGGTCTTAAGGCTTATAAAGTTCAGTTAACACAAGAACTCAAGCCGGCTGATCATCAACAACGTCGTGTCTTTGCTGATTGGGTCCTTGAAATGCATGAAAATGAACCGGAATTTCATCGAAAAATCATCTTGACTGATGAGGCCTATTTCCACCTCAGAGGCTACGTCAACAAGCAAAACTGTCGCATCTGGGGCTCGGAAAACCCAAGAGTTATTGTTGAAAAGCCTCTCCATCCTCAGCGCGTGATTGTTCGGTGCGGTTTATGGTCCCGCGGGGTCATTGGACCTTACTTTTTCGAAAATGAGGCTGGAGCAACAGTTACGGTCATTGGATTGCGCTATCGAGAGATGATTAATGATTTTTTATGGCCTGAATTGGATGGTATTGATCTGGACAACGTTTACTTTCAACAAGACGGCGCTACGTGCCACACAAGCAATGAAACCATCGATCTTTTACGGGAAAAGTTTCCTGACCGTGTTATCTCTCGAAGAGGTGATCACAATTGGCCACCGAGATCTTGTGATTTAACACCTTGCGACTTCTTCCTTTGGGGCCACGTGAAAAATTAGGTCTACGCCAACAGCCCAGCGTCGATTCAAGACCTCAAAGATGAAATTCGTGAGGCTGTCGAGGACATAGGGCAGCCACTTTGCGATTTGGTTATGGAAAATTTCATGAAAAGGATATGGTCCTGTAAGCGTGGTCTTGGCGGCCATTTGGCTGATGTTGTGTTCCATTATTAACGGCATACCTTCCTCTTTATAATGAAATAAACATCCGATCATTTATATCCAAAAATGCCATTTTTCTTTGAATATCAAAATAACACCTTGGAAAACCCTTTACTTTTAAGTATCACAAAATTCGATTTCGTAGCTACAATAGTTTTTTTTTTAAATTCCGCTAAAATAAGGCTAAAGTTAGCGGACAAAAATTACAAAATAATTATTTTTTTAAGTCCAAAATTGTAGCCTTTTAAATGCTAATTTTTTTTCGCAAGAATTAACTTTGTAGCTTCCATGGGTTTTTTATTTTCTTATCTTTCCAAATAATTTTTTTTATTTATTTTGTGATTTTGTCAGCTAACTTCAGACTTATTTTAACGGAAAATTCAACAACTCAAAAACATAAAAAAAACTATGCAACTTTTTCTAACCAACATCTAAAATGTAACTTTTTATTCTGCACAATCACCAACAAATTTCTGACTTTTATGTATTTTTATTCCGTTTTCTTTTTAAGTATGGTTTTCATTACCCCATACTTTTTTTTTGTTCTCTTTCTCTCAAAAAATCGATACAACTTTTTCGATCATTAAGACAAAATAACAACAATTACGAACTTTTAATATTCATAGAGGCATTATTTCTTGTTCTGACATTGACCCATGCCATTAGTTCGAGGTCATTAAACATTATTTCACTTAATAACTCTCTGATTGGTAGAAGACGAAAAAAATAAATTTCCTATAAAGCTCTGATAACACTTATAAAAGTTAAGGAGTAGAAAAAAATAACTGTTTCATTACAATTTCATGAATTTATGACTTTGCAATCTCACATAAAAAATATCAAAAGTATAAATGAGAATGAAATGATTCGGAATGAATTTGAAAAGCCAAACCGCACTATTGGAGAATTAATATTTCATTTTTCATTATGATTGACTTATGGGAATATCTAAGAGTAGATATCTATTCCCTTGTTTTTCTCACCTTTTGATACCTTATCGATAATTATTCATTCTGCTTGGTTTTTTTTTTATCTTTTGTCAACACAATTTTAGTAATGAAATGCAATGGGAGAATAAGATTCCTCCCCCCCCCCTCCCGTCCCTTCCTCTTTTTCAATGTTGAAGTTGTTTCCAATGTTGACCCCGAATCATGCAATGGGGGGAAACAGAGAGATGCAAATTGAGGACATCATGGCGCCATTTTTTCAAATATCGCATCGCGCATAGAATGCTATTCACAGTAAGTATTTCAAACTGTGGAATGATGCCTTGATGCTCATCGGGGGGATAGGGAAGAGTGAAAGAGAGTTTGTAGCTGTAGATATGGTTTCCTGGGAATTCCATGAATATCCTAATTATAGAGAAAGGCTCTTGCATAAATGTGTAATATTATTCCCAAAAGTCATTCGGTTTCATTTGATTTTAATTACTCTGGTGGTTGGAGTGAGTGTTTTGCTGGCAAATAAAGGTGGTTCTTATGGTGAGGTATAATTTCAGATTCTAACCAACAAATGTAATTTGTTGTAATCATCATCATTAATCAGGATTATGATGATGATGATGAAAGCAGCTGTGAATGGCTGGTACTTAGATGAGGATGTATGGGTTTTATTGGCTTGTTTTAAAATCGATCAATATTAAAGACTTTAAAGGTTAAATTGTGATTTATAGAAGAAAATGAAAAGTTAACGTGACGTTTTGCAATAGAAAATAAAATGTATTTTATTAGTACTCGTAATAGTTCTCTGTTTCGTATATTAGTTCTGTGTAAAAGTATGGTAACTTCAAAGAGTTTCTTCCGAATTGTGTGATGCTTTTTATCGAGGCTGAGGTAATAGTCACGATAGTATTGAAACTTTATGCCTGTAAAACCTTATGTTTGTATGAATTGCAACTAGGAGGACTAGTTTAAAGGAAAGAACTTTTGTTGGTACACTTTCGGGTGAACGTGTGCGAGCTTTCCCAGAAACCCTGAAGTCCTGAAGATTTTCTTTAAAAAATAAAAATATTTGAAATGTTTTGGGATCCATTGGACACAATCCAGAGAATTATTATACTCTCGAGAGATTCAGAATGTATGGCCTTTAGAATCCTTAGCAAAATACCCGGATGTCCTTGTCACGCTATTCAGAGTAAAAATCTTTTAGAATCTATTAGGGTTCTTTAAAAAGAGGAGCTTTTACGAGAGACCATTGAGAATCTTAACAGAAACCTTAATTTCTCTAGAATGGAGTCAAAAAGAAGACTCTTTCGGATTTAACTAGATAGATCCCTGCCTATAGAGTTTTAAGAAGAGTAAAGACCTTTGGGTAAAACTCTGATGTGGTTGACACATAATTTAGCGAAAGATCTTTCCTTTAGCGGTCCACAAAAAAAAAAAAATAATAAAAAAATTGTGAAGAAATTGAAACCGTTAAAGAAATCTGACGTCATCGGCACTTAATCGGATTAGATCTTTTTATGAATCTCGCTTGCAGATATTAAAATCCAGCGTAGAGTAAATTCTACATAATGTATGTCCAGAGGGATCATTTAAGAGAAACCTTAGGAAAGACTACAAGGATCCTTAGAGAAATATATAACTTTTATATTTAGAGCAACATACAAAAAATAACTGACGTTTTTGAAAAAATGGTGTTGCTATATCTTTAATAAAATCTTTCAACCTAAAAAACATTTAATAACACCCAATCCCTTCTATTAAAAAAGTCTATTTTTGTTTTTATATTATTTTTACTAAACCCCACTAAAAATCTCATACTAACTTTTTGTATTTTCTTTCTTTTTTCAGGTAAGTTTCTTAATCAATCGAGTATAGAGTAAGAATAATGTTATGATATGATTTTTTTAATTTTCTATTAAATTCTATAAAATATTCAACTTACCTTTAAAAATATTTCAACTTTGTAATTTTAAAATGTGCTTGTATGTATTTAAAAAAAAAAAGTTACTTACTTAGCCAAAATGTATTTCTCTCTTTTAGACTTACATAGCTCAAAGAAAAAACAATCCTTAAAAAGTCGCATTATAGCAGAAAAATGTTACCAAGTAGCTTTATGAGGTAGAAGGGCATAAGAAGATAAGGTCCAAAATGGAATATTCTTTCTCCTTTTTAAGACTGTGTCTGGCCTTTAGCCTATTTTGGAGCTAGGAACAAACATTTAGAAAGTTTCGGATCCATTATAACTAAATCTATTTTGTCTCAATTTCATTCACTGTGTATCGTACTTTAAGTTTATTAGTTTACACGAGTAGCGATTGGTATTCCAACATTCACCTTCCAGTTTTTTTCAGAAAGTCTCTGTGTTTCGGCATCTAAAAAAGTTGAATGTTGAACTGTTCTGCTATTTCCATGAAAAACTTACGTAGTTTTTGGAAGCAGAACCACTTATTTAAGGGGTGCTTGGATATCTGAAAAGATGCTGATATTAAGTGTTGATATTAGGTTTCCTTTAAAAACTTCAATGGTCAGGGACCAGGAAGGCAAATACGAAGATTCGCCAGTGGAAATCTTTAAACGACATGATAAAAACCACTTTTTTTTGTTTGATTACTCCAAAATAATATAATTTGCTTGTAGTTCTTCAAGTATCAAAAGTTTTATACACTCTTCTTTTTTAACAAATCTCTCAAACTATGTATTACAAAATTATTGTTCCATATGCCAATCGAAATTTACATTCGAATGCAAATAAAAATATAACCAGAGAGCACGAGAACTGCTGCATGTGGTAATTTGTATATAATTTATTGCTCTTGCTTTGGGCGCTGAATAGATTTGAGTGTAGGTTACTGTAAACTCTTTAGAAACACAACTTGATGATGACGAACTGGAAGTAAACGAACGCCAACACACGAAACATCCAGAGACTAAAGCTCCCCTTTCCTCCAATATGGAATAAAACCTTTCTCAAAACAAGAATGGCAGAAAAAAAACATAAAATACACAGCTGGGTCGTATGAATTTACTCTTGAACTTTTTTTTGTATGATCTGTTTGTGTCAAAACGTCAGTCACACTTGGTTTTTCTACCAAGTGTAATAAGAAAGTCAGTTTTAACCTTCCTACTACAGTTTGAACTCTTTTCGAGTAAAATAACCCTGTTCTAGTGTTGATAATGTGAATAACTGGTGTTTTCAAGAAAAATACAGACCTACAGGCAAACAGACAAACAGATGGGCATTCCTACATGCCAGTAGATACACAAACAGATGTATAGACAGACAGACGTACATATACAGTTAGGCAAGCAGACAGCATACGCAAAGAGATGGAGAGAAAATGCAAATGTCAACTTTATCGATTTTTTCACGAACCCAATACTTTTTCCGTCAAACTAATACTGAGGTATCATTTGAATAAAGATCAAGGCACAAAATGCAATTACTATCAAATTGGCCGTCGAGTGGGTATACTCAACATTTTGTTCTGGATAAATCAATGCCCATGGAACAAAGATGCTGACGATTAAGGCTATATCCCAATGCGATAAAAGGCGTTTTGAATTTATTTTCTTTAAGTTTGTTATGTGTCTTTTCAGACCTCAGAGTAGAGACACTCTTTTGTCTCTGACAATTTAAATATCAAAGACAATTCTTTCTCAATTGAGATTTAAATTACAAAAAAATTAGCTTTAAATTAGGTAAAAGTGCGGCATCCTAATAACGACCATTCATAAAATGGAAAAGAAGATCATTGCTTTGTAAGATTCAATACGAAATGTCAAAATGAATCGCGTCGTGTGGTAGAAAGTTGAAGTTGACACAACTAGCGCCTCAGCTTCAATTCGCATTATAGCTCTTTTTACTATTTTCATACTTTTCAACTTAGGCAGTACCACACGCTTCAGCTTCAGCTTCACCATTGTGTTCAGTCAGTAGGCAAACCTTCACTGCGAAGTGACAAATTTTGTTTTCTTCAAACTTTTCAAATTAGCCAAGTTCTTCGTCCTTTCCATAAAATCTATCTAGTCTACTTTAATTATAACTTTCTTTCCCAAAAAGTTTAAATTATGGGCAAATTATAATTCCAAAACTTGTACTCCCTATACGACCACAAATCTTCATAATCATCCCTCCTCTTATACTCCTATGCACCTATGTCTTTAAAAACCTGTTATCATAAAGCCCGCCCTCACCATAAAGAAAATACGCCATTATTTCAAACTTTACAATCATCCATTATCCCAAGATTTCAATGCATTTTCAATTAGTATAGGATTTCCTGCTCATTTGCTTTGGCACTCTTTTGCCTACACATAATATGCACTGACCCGTTTCCATTTTCTATAGAGGTTAGGGGTACAGATGAATATAGAATTCCCCTGGAAGCAAAATGGCTTTTTTTAAAAATCGTTATCCCAAAATATGCAGTTTTGGGGATAAACTTTACTGCGCCTTACAATGACACCAACACTTTTTCTTGTTCTGCCAGCAGCACACTTAACACTCTTCCTTCCCCTTCCATAAATATTGTTGATTACAACAATAAAGTGTGCACTCCGATGGAGATGATGGCCTTGGGTAAGCGAAGGCGAGTAATTACTTTTGCCATCATAGCTTTCCTCGGCATTGGTCTCGATAAAGATAAACTTTAAAACTTTCTCACAATGTGTGTGGTAATAAATCTGTGACTCTAAAGTTTTCCCATCGCGTTCCTTTATTTGGCTGTCGTCACAGAGGGTCTGACATATAATTTAGATCTGAATGCATTAGGAATTTAAATTTTGTTTGAGATTTAGTTTTTGAATTGGGGCCGAAGTCAAATCAATATAAACTGCAGTCATTGTCCAATTTTAAGTTTACAGAGTTTAGAGTTTTCGATAAGACGGCCTATGAAAGCTGGGATTGAAAATTTAGATTTGTCAGATTCTGGTCTAATTTCGTAGGAGCAGGATACTGAATGCAATGTTTCGGACTAGAGTACGTCGCGTCATCATCTTTCAGTGTTACGCTCCAAGAAGCTTACAATAACCGACTGGAAGACGCTAATATGAATACACCACGCGGAGACAACATTCACCCTTATCGGGAATGAAATTTCCTGGCGGATTTTTTTGAGAAAAGGGCTCCCAATCGATATATATTCCACGAATTTTTATCCATTTTCGCTTTTGATTTGTTCCTCTGGTATTAAGAATTACGGAAAAGTGAAAAGGGAGTGACTTTCCCTGAAATTTTTCGATTTAGAGCCTTTTTCCCAAAAAAAAAATTCATTTCCGATAAGGACGATTATGTTTATGGAAGATTTAAAAGCTTGAGTGGGCATAGTTTGAGTTTTTATTCGTGGATTAGGTAATAAACCGCTTTTGGTTGATTAGCGCAATTTAACTAAAACCCCCAACTAATGCCCAGTTTAATCATTCTCAATTAAATTTAAAGGCACCATTTAAAAAATAAAATTTAAAATTTTGTATGTGATTTCAGAAAATTTATCTTTGTTAACAGCGAATTTAAATTCAAAGGAGAGTGAATAAATTGGGCCTTAGCCTAGATTTGATTTTGTAATAAATAAATGAAGAACCTTATATAAGTATTAAATTAATAATAATTTTTGTGAATAAAATAAATTACTTATGTTTATTTTCCATTGAAAATTACAATACAAAACAGCAGTTGTTTTTTTAATACAAGAATTTCTTAACTAAAAATCTCAAATTTTATTTTGGTAGATTTTTCTTTAGATTGGTAGATTTTTTTTGTAAAAATTAGTAGAATATATTTTAATGCGAGTGGCAACCATGGGCACAAGTTCGAATCCTATCCTATTTTTTTTTTTCACAATGAAGATGAATGACTTTGATTCAATCATTTTTTTTTTTAAGGAAAAGTACTTTAAATTCACTTCTTTCATCTTTGATTTTAGAATTTCCATCTTCGAAGCTAAATCATTCCAAAAAAAGTTATTTCAAAGTGGTTTTCTTTAGTTTTACGTTGTTTTTTCTGTGGGTGTTTTCAACCAAAATATTTTAATGTATACTTTTGTTCAATGGTTGTCATTTCAAGTTAAACGTTTGTGCCAAATTTTATCGCAATATACCATTATTCCATTGAAGGGTTTTTTTTTTGAAAAATACCCCATGTTGTATTGAAAATATAAAAAAAAACTTACTGCAGTCGTACTACATTGAATTTCAATCTCAATTGATTTAGCGTACATAAGGCTTGTTTTGACATTTAAATGGTCTCTCAAAGACAAATATTTTAATAAAGCTATTGCTTAACCTTAATTTGCCCATTGATGAAGTTTTTTTTTTTTTCAAGATGGTGGCCAAACCCCAAATGAGATTCGTTGTGAGCTTTGGGATATGAGTAGATTAAGGACATTGATCCTAATAATTTCCACCAAAAAAACAATCTTGTAAAGTATTTTGTCCGGGTAAGACCTATTTTTTGTGTAATTGCACTAAACTATACAATAATTTCCTAAAGTACAAAAGTTACTTCGATTTAAGTGTATACTAAATTAACCAAAGTGTACAAGTGTATATCGCAAAGTAAATTATTTAACAAACTAATCAGCGTCGTTCAATAATTTAAACACAAATTTTTTGTGCTGTTAATTTGATTAGAGATCTAAGTTGGAATTAAAGCAAAAACAAAAAAAAAAAAAAACAAAAACAGAGATACACATATTAAGTTTGTCAGTCAACAAGATTTTATTCATAGTTTTGATGTTTCTACAAATTTTTAAATAAAGTTACATTTTATATTCTTCATATACATACTTTAAATTAAAAAAAAAAAAAAAAATTTTAAAAAACTGACACAAACACTAATCTTAATTTACTATTTAACTTCGTTTTTGATTCATATAATCATCAATTGATTGAAGACGAGGAATATCCAAGCATCTGTACGGTTCATTTTCAAACTTCGCTGTGTCAATTATCCATAACTTCATATGAGAAACCCTCATTTTGTAGCACTGTTCCAGTATATTCCTATACGTATTCAATTGTCGAGTGTAATGCTGCAGTTTTGGGCTGCTAGAATAAAATTCTTCCCAATCATCGAGTTCAATCTCGATGCCCGATCTCTTCCAGCTGAATAAAACAAATTCCCCATTTTCATCTTCGAATACTGAATTAATTATGCCAGTTATATTCAAACGGCTATCGTAAATTTTCATTTCGCTTTCTAGGTGTTTAAGATTTTTAAATTTACTATCAATTTCTAGAAATTTCTTGAATTCCCTCTCTTCATGTACCAAACATGGATTATTGTTTATAATTTTGCCATGGCGAAAATATCCAAATATCATTTGCTGCATCTGGATTGTTAATTCGCGAGCATTCCATTTTGGTGAGTCATCAAATTCGTCGTTATTGTCGTCTGCCGAATCGTGCTGTTCGATTGGAAAATGTTGTTTAATATAAGTAGTTACACTTTGTCTATGTGACATATTTAAAAATTAAAATTTTATATTAATAAATCGATTGGTTTAGACACGATAACAACTGATTAAATACTTAGAAAAAGGAAACGTGTGCTGCGCGTCTGAACAATTATTTGCAACTAAAAACTTGTTTGATTTATCAAATGAATTAAGTGACTAATTGCAAACAATAATCAAGTTTATAAGTACATTCAGCGATGCCAACTTTCAATATTTTTATTGTTATACGAAAAATTGTTAAAAAAATTAGTTTTTGATAAAATATCTTAAAAACGGGCAACAAAATATTATTAAATAGAATATTATTAAATAATATATTAAATAGTTTTAGTAAATTGCTAAGAATTACATAAAAAAAACATGTGGAAAGTACTTTTTTTAAATGCTAAAAAAATACAATAAAATACAAAAAAATTACTAAGAACTCGTTTTTCTCTCAAGTAACTCCGGAATCAATAAAGATATCAGTTCAGGTGAATTTTCTATAGCAGTTAAGCCGTAATTTTATTTTTCTTTAAGCGAATAAGAACACAAAAAGCCTAATTAAATTCATCTATCGTGTTTTTTTTTTTTTTTTTTTCGAAAAATTGTTTTATGATTTTTTTTTGTCAAGTGGCAACGCTGTCTACTTTAAATTGATAGCTTTGCGTTGCATTGTTTATATTTTTTTTTCTGTATGAAATATATGTATGTATATTTAAATAAATATAAAATGTATTGATTTAAAAATGTAATCCGATAATGCATTCAGATTGATAAGTCTTTCAAAACTTTAAACTGATTTTCCTGAGTTTCTTATAAAAGATTTTTTTTTTCACGAATATTAAAGCTTAAAGAAATATTTGGATGTAAAAAATAAAAACAAGGAAAACCACGATAAAGATTTATTAATATATAATAGCAAATAATTTGCTATTTTGAAACACACACAACAAGTTGGTTTTAATTCAGAAATTGTGTAATGTAGATAGCGAAAGCGATTTATTTCTATTTAATTTGTTGTTTGTTGGGGTTTCTGAATTTTTTTTTTGATATGTTTTATATCATTTTTAACACAGCCATTTTACTCGAAGAAAAAAAAACCCTGCACACTCATTTTCATTGTTAAAAATACTTTTAAGTATAAGCTTTCAGTAATATTTAGTTGGTAGCGATAAATTTTCAAGCTTAATAGTGTTAATAAACACTCTGGACCAATAAAAAAAAACCTCTATTTTTTAAAATGTTTAACATTTCGGACTATCATGCGTCATTTCTGGTATATCGTTGCTTTGTTGACTCTTTCTTTGCAATTGTTCTCAAAGTCAAATGAAACGAATGTATCTCGAATTTGGTTCTTTTTTTTTCTTAGTCCTTAAATTTCTTTCGGCCAAAACAAATCTCATAAGTGCGGCAATTATTAACCTCTTAAAGGATTTTTTAAATTTGTACTTACCGTTTCGTAATCGTAATTAGTGCAACAAGTTCTACAAAATGTGATATCTGCCCGAGTATATTTTGAGTGTCACGCATTTTAATTTCACGGATGCATCTTGTTTGGCAGCTTTAGGACAGTAATTTTGGTAAAGGGGTGGGAAACTCTATTATGGAGAAAGAATTGTTTTGTTACAACAAATAAATTGTTTATACAAAAAGTACGTATACGCCGTAGAGCACACATTTTCCTAATACAGTTTATGGATCAAAATCATGGAGGTGGAAAATTTGATGTCCAGGTTTTTTTTAAATCAAAATTACCTAAAATTAAAATTCACTTCTGACGTTCCAATTAATATAATTGAGATGAATCTCCGAATTTATTAACTTTGTATGAAGAATGAGTTCTTCTAACAGTGTTGTTTTGCATTTAATGTTACATTATATGTTCAAAAATGTATGAATTGAAACTGAGAAATTTAAGCATTTTTACTAAATAAAAACGTTACACAAGGGTTCATTCGTAACACGATCCATTTTTTCAAATCTTCGAACACTTTTGCATGGAATATGGGACTTGTTCAATTACTGTTACACATTATGAAATACGTCAAATGTAGATTTCGATAAGTGTATTAATTGTTTGTATGGGCACAGTACTGTATCTCATGCAGGAAAAGTGCAGTTTTGCATTTTATGGTCCAAAAACTTATGAAAAATAAATAATTATTGTTGTATTTTTGGGATAAAAAATATAGTGGAAAAAAAGACAAATTCGATACGGAAACGTTATTTCAGTAAACTTTATAGAGTATTTAGTAAAAATGCTTAATTTTCCCAGTTTCAATTCTTACTTTTGTGAACAAAAAATGCAACACTGCACTTTCCCTGCAGAAGATACAAAGACTTTTGCCCATAAAAAAAAAAAAAATACAAAAAAAACTTTCGAATATGAATTCAGGACTCTTATATTAACCTTTCATATTGCATACTTAAATGTTTGTAATCCTCCACTCCCAAAATTTGCTTTCAGCTCTTAGACTACATGTAGGCCAATGAATAAATGACAAATGATAAAAGTATTACCAAAATTCCATTAGCATCACTGCTATCATTTCATCTTGTCGTAATTCACATTCCATCCATTTTTGTTCGTTCAATTTATTATAAAAAACTTTCTCTCTAACCTTAAGTTCATCTGAATAATAAAATTAATTATTAACAATTTATACAAATAAAGACAACCACTTTGCTTTATGTAAGCATAATGTACAATGCAACCAGCTGCAGATTTTTTTTCTTTTCTGCCAAAATATTTATATGCACAAGCTTTCAGTCAGTTAGCATCATATTTCATTCCAACCAAAAATGTTATTAATTGTAGAGGCTTAAGGTAGGTACATAATGTGTGTCCGTACTCTACCTATACCACCCGCTAGTCTCTTGTTCTTTTCTTTTTTTTTTACTTTTCACTAAATATTTTTGAGATTAAACATTGCATTCCAGGTCGAAGATATAAATCTTTCTTCTTCTCTGGTAAACGATTAACCCTTTAAACTTGCAGTTGCTCTTTCACCAACCGAAAAAAGTATTCTTTTTTTTAGCAAGAAGATTAAGATTTTATATATGTATGTAGGTTGTAGGTACAAACATTGGTATTTCTAAAGAATTCCAGTTCGAGGTTATTCCCTTTTATGTTTTGATAATGTCCAGGGACGGATTTGCTTATGACTTTAGTTAAAAAGTTTGTGATACTCCTGAAAGGCGTATTTATGAAAAAATCTCATCATTGTTTGAGACATTAGTTATGCTAGAAAGAAGCTTCGTGCGATTTTTGGGTGAAAGTTTTAGAAACTTTATAAAATTATTTTTCGTAACTGAAGCGACAATCTGAAAAAGGAGTATCATTGATTCAAATATATCAATCCACGAACTGTCGAAGTTAAGACCCCAGAGCGCAAAATTGGACTACATCAAAACTGTGTAGGACTGCACTCCATCACTCAAATTCCCGGCAATTTTTTCATAAATCGCACTTGAAGATTTAAGCAAACCACCAACTCTTGGAATTTTATTTGCAGAATCTATTATGCTGATAATCAACGGCTGATTAAACATTTGCAGAAATTCCAAAACCGAAAGATTCAAAACGCAAAAGTGACTGCCTTTAGTACACCGTGGTTGGAAACTTCTTCAGACATCGCAGCAACGTGAAATTCCAGAATTAAAATAAAGACCCAAAAACCAGGCACGTTCTGGGAAATTGCTAGTCTTATAGAGAAAAAACATCAAAGTGGAGGCATTCGTCATACCGTTCACATCCATATACAACAGGTCCGATGTTTTTGAATGGAGTCGAAGAACAACAGCCATTCAAGCGAATACAGCAAAATATGAAAGAAGTGTGACTTCTCCACTGAAACAGCAAGACATAAAGCATGATTGCCAAGGAATTCCGCTAAAAGCGATAGAGTTTCAATATTCTTTCTGAAAAGACTTTTAGAATCAGAGATAATTTTTCGAGCAACTTTTACTTCTTCCAATTTTTTTTCTTTTCTGCCAAAATATTTATGTGTACAAATCTTTGTTCAACAGCATAATTAAAATTCTGGATGAAGACAGAAGAAGTACAGTTACGAAATTGCGATAATGCCAGACATATGTAGATTGGTTTTTGGGTAGATCTCTCAACACTGCATCCATTGCTGAAATTTAAATCTGCCAATTGTATTCGTGTTATCGTTTACTGCTATCGTAAAAGCATTTGACACTCGACAGTGTATTTTTAACAAATCTACAAAGAAATTCATAAAAGGCAAATTTTGATTTCGAAGACAACCTTTTCTTCCACTGACAGTGCAGCGCTGATCATGTCCAAGTAGCTGATCATCATGCCTTTTTCCTGTAGTTTCTCCCAAAGGAAAACCGTTCACTCCGATGCGACTGTGTGATTACTGTTTCTCATCCTTTGTTTTTTTGTAATATTTCCTACTTATCCATGTCCGGAGTTTATTGCCACCCATAAATTGCGTATCGGTTTCACCCACTTTAACAAGATAAAAACTCAATTCCATAGAATTTACTGCATTGGTGTGTGGTGGTTCAATGGATATTCTCTTTTTGAGGATTTCGTCTCTTGCATCCTGGTTTCTATAAATCGAAAAAAAAAAAAATAATATTTTCAAAGGATGATGATGACATGTTTTTTTTTTTCTTAGAAGATTATATTTTTCTCTTTTTCATTGGACATCTTCGTATTTTTTTTTTTTTTTGTTATATTGAAAGTGAATAAGACCACACAAGGAGATATAAGATACATTACAACTTAAGAAGCTATCAACGAAAAGATAGTAAAACTTCATTAGAAATAAGCTTCTCTCTTTGCTGACTTTGTGTAAGTCGTTACATTTATTTTATTACTTCTTCTAGAACAATTGGAGAATATAGTATTTTCTTATTGTTGTTGTTGTCTTTTTTATATTAGATTTTATTGTATTCAACAGACAAAGTGTGGTGAACCACAATGCAAAGAAGCAGTAGTCTAAGGATAAAATAGTTTGTGGCAAATGTGGTTGTTAAAAAGGGTTTCTATAGATATTCTATTGTCCCTTCTATATCTATCGTAGGGTTTATTCATTTAAAAGACTGTCAAAGCTATTTCAAACTGCATGTACTAGTTTCATCGTAAAATATGCAGATGAATGTTTGAATGGAAGCTTGAGAAAATGGAGACAGAAATTGCATTACTTTTGCTACTGATGCAGCGAAAAAAAGAAGAATAAAAAAGAAAAGAATTTAATGAAATTTAATTTCCGATTGGTTTTGGATTCTATCAACTTTATTTAAAAAATTGTATTAGAAAGAATAAAATCAATCCAACGCCATGCCCAAATTATACGAATGTGTTGTTCTAAAAATGCTCATCTGTCTGGTGCCCATGTAGAGGGAGATTAAAAATGTCAAAAAATAAACAAAAATCACAGAGATGGCTTTGAGGTCAAACTTTTAAATCAGCAAAAGTAAATTAAATAAACCATTTTTGAAAACACATACAATTTCAGCAATGCAAGTTGTATTTGAAATACTTCAGATCTTACATTCACATTATCTAAAACAGTCAGAAGTCTCTGACAATATTGCTTACGCTATAGTTTTAATGGAATCGCGCAACCTTAAATACGTTATTTTTCTGAATAAACTCCAATAAAAATGTTATGTTAATTTTTTTTTTTAATTTCTTTCTATTTTCAGGTAAGTTTCCAAACCAATCCAGTAATGAGTAAGAGAAATTTTGTAACATGATTTCAAAATTATTTAGAGAACCACTATGTCTATTTTAGTAAAAAAAAATGAACTTTCCTTCAAAATGACTGTAAATTGTGTGTTAAAAACTTTAGTTACCTAATTAACCTGAAATTTTGTGTGTATTATTCTTTGAAGGTTGATTTAGTTGCGAAGTTCTTCCATTGCATTCACCATTTAGCTAGCTGTTGAAACGTACATGACAATTTACCAATTTTTCGGGTTTCGGTAGTTATTTCATTTGAATTCGATTTAAATGAATACCGCGTATACCGGTATTCCCCGCTTTTTAACGTCGTGGAAAAAAGTGTTAAAATTCGCAGCAAAAAAAGCAACTACCGCTGTAAAAAGCGTGAAATACCTTGAAGAGTAGAAAGAGAGGTCATGAAAAAGGCACTAAGTACCACATGAAAAAGTGTAAAATAGCAGGAATAAAGCGAAAAAAAAGCTTTGAATAGCGTAGAAATTTGCTAATAAGGGATCTACCAATTTTTGTGGTCCAAATTGAACATGGTATATAGGCCCTTGTCACGAACCCTCAAAATTTGGAAACTAGTTTGTTTCGAAACATTTCCGGTTCTTGATTTTCTGCCCTTTTTGTGAATGTTCGAAAAATAACTTAATCCGGAGTAAAAATGCTCCCTAAAAAAAAAGTATAGCAGTATTATATATGGCAGTCTTTTCTCCTCCCATTACCGGGATACAACGTTATTTTTGCAGAAAGCGGTTACATCTGCCCTATACCAGTCTAAGCGCAACCACGTACAGATTTTTCTCTCACTAAAATTCAGTTTTTGCCACCTTCGAAGGCTCTTTTGTCGCAACAAAAAATAAACTAACAAAACTGCCCCTTGAAAGCGTAATAATTAACACGCCCCATTTAAAATTTCACGCTTGCATGATGCTTTTGAATTTGAAAGTCAATCTTCAGCTAAGCTTCTTCATTCACTAGAACTATTACTTACTCCCGTGCACTTCTATAGCACGAGACAAGGTCGTTCAGAGTTTTTCTATAGGAATTCCCACAAAAGACCCCAAACAAACAAAACAAAAAAAAAAACAAACTATCTTCCTCTCTAAAGAAAACCAACAAATAATAATAAAAAAAAAACCATCTAACTATGCCAAGAACACAATGTCCACATGATAGTCGTCAGTCGTCGTCATTGAATCCCAACTCAATTCTCAGGTAACACATATTAAAAAAAAAATCTGAAATGCATGAATGAAAGCCATCATCAACTCTCGGGTGCAGTGAAAAGCATCACCACACATAATACAAACTTATTCTTTTGTATACGCTGCTGGCTGCTGCAACTCGACCTAGCATTTTAAAGCCTAACGCTGCTGCTGCTGCATCGGGCGTATAGTCATCATCATCCTAGTTGTCGTTCCAAATGCGTCCGTCAAACCAAAAGGGAAATAGGCATAAATATAGCCATTCATTGAAGTATACCTTCGCTACTGCATCCCAGCAGCACCATTGCAACGACTTTAGGAACGACTCTCCACCACGTTCTGTTATCATCTGTTTTTTTTTTTTTTTGTGGAGGCTATAAATAGTGAATGTGCGCAATGGAAACGCTCCACATGGGAACTGTGTCAAGCTCAATCAGCATAAATTCTATCCCCAGTAGTTGCAAGTTGCAACAACTGCTATTGCTGCACTATACAACACCCATCAGCACCATACACTTGCGTCCTCCCTATCAGTTCAAAATAAAGTTGCATTTGAGAAACTTGTGTGCAGCCTGTAGAAGACTCTTTAGAGAGCACAGAAATAATCTTACACACATCATCATCATCAGCATGGAGGAGTAGGTACCTACTTTTCGTATATCTAAAGTCACTTGACTACCGGACTGTGAAGTTAAGTCGTTCCTGGTACACCTTGGTGCACCTAGAACTCACTTGTCTCTTTCTTTGCCTCTCTCTCTTTTTCTTCTCTAACTGGGATACAAACTACTTTGGTGTTGCGTGTGCCTGGAAAATTGAATCTTTTCCGGTTCTCTCAATTGTGCTCCGTTAATTTTAAACCTTTTCAATTTTATTTTTTCTAATTTGAATAATTAAAAAGCATTTTCGCTAAGTCAGGTGCCAGCTCTCTCACACCTGTCGTCCACTCGTTGACGACTCGACTTTTTAAACACCCTTTGAACAGTTGTTGTTGGTTGTTGGGTGATGGTGATGGAGAAAATGTCTAGAAGTTGTTCGAGGAGCCCCAATTACTGGCCACTTCGGGAAATGGTGTTTTTATGCTAAGTGCGCCAACAACAGCACACAAAAAAAAAAGTAAAAACTTACATTTAATTTGCTCTGGTTTTCAAATTAAAATCAAACAGATGGACCGAGAGCACAGAAGTGAGGAAATTTTAGAGAAATAATTTTCATGCCAACCAAACCAACACAACTTAACTATTCTATCCATTCCATTCCATACTTACTCTTGATTAAATGGAAGAAACTGAACGAAACAATTAACGACTATATCAGCGCTCCGCTCTCGCTGAGACTGCTGTCGACCTGGTGTTGTGTCTGATGATGCCAAATTCTTGATCACGAACACAAGTAATTGGTTAAATTAATTCTTTAACTTCTTTGTGATTTGTTTGGTTTTTGTTTTTAATATGCCATTTGGGATGGCTACATAAATATCCAGCAAGAAAGAAAGGAAAGAGAAATGCTAATTCTTTTAATTTTTTTGATATCTTTGTGTACTTTTACTTCTGATAAGTAGAGCGGAATAATAAGATTTTTGTTTGAAGAGAAAAGGATTTTGCTTTTCTTTAAGAATATTAAAACTTTCCACAAATTTCACTTAAATCATAACAAAAAAAAAACAAATTGATTTAAATTTTTAAGTTAAGGACCCAATGTGAGTGGGAATGCTATATTCCGCGAGTTTGTTGACAGGTCCCACAGTGAGTGCTGTGGGGTGAGGGTTCACCCCCAGGTGGTGAATTAGGGAAAGTATTTCAGATAAGAGATGTAGCGAGGAAATCAAATCCTTGGACTAAAAACTAGCAAACTAAGGAAGGGTCTAGTAAAAAAACAAAGCTTATCCACGAGCTCTACAAGTTGAAGAGAAAAGTGGAATATATCGGATTCAGAGAATGAAAATCTCAATCGGGGAATTAGATCGATTCTATTGAAGAATAGTAAGTTATTAGAATTGAAGAATTGAAGTTCAGATGTTTTACCCGCGGTTAAAAAGGCAATAAATATTATAGTCGCAGCTGATGTTGAGGATTTAGAAAATCATTTCTTCAACGTTGACGAACCGAACAATTTTTTTTTGCAACCACGCTTTTTTTAAGTAAAAGATAATGACCTATCTAGAAACATTCATCAATAGTAAATTAAATAAATTTTGTGGAACGACATGCGTTCGAAAAACCAAGGCTTAGTTATTGACACTCTCAACTATTTCCTGTGTACGTCTATAATTAGCAGTAATGAAGTGGAACTACAATTTTCTGCCGCTTCCGAACGGCTAGCTGAGATGCACCGGTATGCCGAATATGCCACTCGCAAGTCGCAGGTCTCCTTTGAATTTGTTTCGGTTTTTATCAGTGAGGTTGGCTTAATAGAATCAGAAGCTTACTCTCTCAACCTTTGAACCTATTTAACAAGCCAAAACATGATGCCTCCATTAGTTGCCATAACTTACTTGATGAAGGTTTAGCACATTACCGAAAGTATCGATGCATTTCATATAATTCAGGTTTCAGTTATTTATCATTAATTTAAAGATATTGTATGCCATTTTCTTAAATAATAAAGAAGAGTAACTCAAATAAGAGGACTTGACTGTACCTACTTGTTGAACTTTCAAAAGCAAAAATTAACCACTTATAATAAATTATGGTCACTTTTCCAAACTAAAACTAAAATTTTCCAACCATGAATAAATTAATAATGAGAAGAATATAATATGAGAACAATAATGAAAACCATTCAAAGACATTAATGCATAAATAATTAAGAATAGTTCCGCCTTTAAAATGTTTTATGAAATTCAAAGAGTTTTTTTTTTCAAATGAACTCATTTTAATGAAACCAAAAAAAAAATAGAAGAAGAAGATACATTATAGACTTCACCTTCTTGAAGGATAAACTTTTCTCTCGTGGACAGGAAAAAGAAATTATATCAGAGTATTCTCGGTGCCAAGGAAAAGAAACATTATATATTCTCTCTTCTCGTTCTTCTGTCATTTATTTAGCTTTAATGTATTCATTTCTTGACTAATTTAACATTATTGTTCAAGTGTTTGTACTATTAATTCCACGATAATTATCACAAACTCACCACTTTTTCATATAGAAGAATTCTCGACAATCTGTTAAGATGTTCTTCCTTAACTTGTAGACTGATTAAAACATACCTATACACTTTATTTGCTAATACTCAGGTAGGGGTAGTTTTGATTTTACTTAGTTTAAATTTAATTAAAAGAACAATCTTTGAAATACACCACCACTTGGTTGTTATTTTGTTTTCATTAAAAAAAAAAATACAAAAAGGAAAATTTAATGAAAAGACGTAAATTTAATCAGCAAGAGTACTTCTACCTATACTCAGACACATGTACACACCTTCAAAGAAAAAGGATTTATGGTTGTTGAATTTAATTTGATACCAACTCTATTGTGTCGTTGTGTGTGTTTTCTTCTTAAACACAATTAGAAAATTAAGTAATTAGACAAAGATTTTTCGAATTTCAACTAAGAATCGTATTTTTGAAACTTTATTGGGTACAAGAAATTCAAGTGTCAAGAAGTTTGATAATTGTCTTACGTTTCATTTCATTTGAACAGGAGAACAGAAATGTTTTTTTTTTTTTGTTTTAATTGAGAAACCTGGTATTTTTCGTGACATCATGTTTGCGATTTCACAGCTTGGAAACAAAATCGAAATTGCTTTTACTTTTATCAAAAAGTATGAATTCAAAGTTTCTGAATATATATCAGTTCAGTATGGGAGAATCACAGCAGTGATAGGAAAAACAAAGTGCGTTGGGAATAGTGATTGGTTTGTACTGAACAGGGGGTCCAAAATTAATTATAACACCAATAATGGGATTGAACTGTTTCAGGGGAGAAATGTACTGTACTGTACTGTACTGAAATGTAATGTGAAATGTAAAGTTCTGACGTTGCTGTTCAAAGTTCTTGTAAGTCACGTCGCATCATTCAAGTTTATTGAATGGTCTTACTTAACAGCTTAGAACAAATTTGAGCTTATTTTTTTTTACCGTATTTTCATTCATTGATAACTGCATCGTGAATTTAGATATTAGAATATAGTGATTTAAGTGTTTTGATGAATCCTTGAAAAGTTCACTCATCCAGGATACTCAGATGATCATCTTTGATGATTAAAGAGACAAATCTCACAATCAGTTGGTAAGGTTGATCGAATATTATAGTGACACTTGACTATGGCTCTGGTTCTCTTAGATCTGCTGTTTGCCACCTGTTTACAAAAAAGTTTATGAAAGTGAATAGAAAAAAAAAGAATTTTAGTAGTTGCCTTTTATCCCTGCTTATTTGATATCCAAAAAATGATCTGTGGTGATGTCGTTTTCAAAATTTAATCAGCGGACACAGGGTCGAGTATTTTTCCGAAAACCCTGGGATAATCCCGTTTTAGCAGCAGTATCTCTTGAGTAACAATTCTTCCAATATTTTGATGATGATGTTATTGAGTAAGGGTATAGCATTGCAGTTGTTTTCTACTTCCTTGGGTATTTTTTGTCGCTGATACCATCTCCTTCTCTTTGTGGGCTTTCAAACGAATCAATCTCTTAATTGCTTTAATTTTTCAATGTACGATTGTAAATGACTGTCTTAAGACTTCCTCCAAAAACTCCAGATCAAGTGAATTGGCTTGGTGTAAAGATTCCTTCAAAATAATTCGCGAAATTTGTCACTGTTTCGCCTGTTAATATTTTTTTCAATCGCAAAATGCGATGCATTGGCAATCTCTTCATTGTTGTTCGAATCCAAAATGGGGCAAGAAATAATACAGCGACAGCCAGTGTGGACCTTGGTGGTATCACACACAAGTTGTTTTTATTTTATTCAAACCTTCAATCTAAAAAATTGAAGGAATAAGGAGCGTAACTGCATGTATAATAAGATAAACAAAACGCCCTTAAATTACTAATAATTGTTTTCGGGATGGGCGATTCCTTTCCAATGATTCTTTTAGTTGTTTTTGAAAGTATTTGGTCCTGGTTTAATAGCTTTCGGTCGTTTCTGGTGAAACTTGATTTTTCCTGCTGTTTCCAAGGAAACCAGCCTCATCTAGTTTTGCCAGTGTGTCCGTTGTGCATCGCATCAATCACCCCTATCTTGAATAAAATTTCCCGAGGATTTTTTTGTTTGGGAAAATGGCGTTGTATTATGTTCCTGGTACAAATCTTCAAAGGCTATCAACATTACGCAAATAGGTACAGGTCGGATGTCTTTGACTTTTATACTATTACGAGTATCTTAAGAGCCATTTGCTGAAACGATACTTTAGCATGTATGTTCAACATAAAGTCTTATGTGACAATTTACGCAGAGAAAAAAAATAGCCCTTAAGTCCTTGTTTTCAACATAAATATTTTATGTAGCTATTGTATCAGCCAACGGCCCTAAATTTTATTATAAAATATATAATTTAGATGTTATCAATAATGCAACAGTATTTTATTAAAATCTCAAATAATTGTCAACAAACAAATTTGCAAAACATTAAAATGTTCAATAGGTATTGCGATACCTGCACATCGTGACTTACAAAAACATCTGTCAAAGCTAAAGAAAAGAAAGTCTGGCGTTTGTTTTCGAATACCCCATTGCCCTTTTGTGCTAAACTTAATACCAAAATAATGTCATTCAGTATCGTTATCTAATTTAAATGTCATTCCACTGCAACGTTTCGTCTGTTTATTTGGCTGCAAACACAAGCTTTTTCATAAGTACCTAGATAGAGATATACATAATTATTATATGCCGTAACAAATCTCACGTTTCATCTAATTGAGCTAACACTCTGTATTTTGCTTGTTAATCACATCGCAATCTACCATAACCTACCTATGAATTTTTTTTCCTATCTCTATTTTTATTTTGCATTAAAATGAAAAAAAAATTAAAGTTGACATTTTAAATTTTCACAGGAAAACCTTTTACTATTGTGTTGTTATTTTTTTTTACAAACTCAAAACTTTCTATGATTTTTTGTTTTTGCCTGAGGTCAAACTACTGTTAAAAAATAAAAACAAAAAATCCTTGCCTTGTTGTATTATATAAATAACTTTTAGGATAATTTAAGCCAAAAATTAAAATAAACAAGAAAAAAAATAATAACACAGTTTTCATTTGCATAAAATGCAATAATTTCACTCGTAGATTTTAATGCAAAACTTTTTTCAACAACAAGGTAGTGTTATTTTATGCCTTTTGTTGCCCCCTAATTTTACTTTACTCATTCATATTAAACTCGAAAGAAAGAAAAAAAAAACAATTGCAGTAGATTTGCCATAGACCCAAAGCATATGGAACATTTTTCTCCTTTGAAAAGGTATGGCAATTCTCGTGCCCAGGAAAGTTTCTGCAGGGTGTCTATGTTTCTTCACATTCATTTAGTTAACTTTTCTCCTCACGTTTGGTCCTTTTTTTTAATTAATTTGATGTCCAAATCGGTAAATTTCATAGTTTATTGTTGTTATGCATGTGACAGAGATTTTTGAACTCACTCAAAGCAATTTAATGGTCTTAATTTATATCCCAAGGCGGTAAGACGCCATTTTGTATCAAGCGTGTGAAGCCATACAACGCAGCAAAATTTGGCGAAAAAAATTATCTTAATCTACACCTTCCACTGTAGGCTCAATAAGCACTTTGTCTAGGCAGTGGTCACATGGTAGTTCACTTTCTTGACACATTTATCCGTTTATTATAGAGAATGAATGAAACACCCTGCAACAAAATGTCTCCCTATACCGTAATACAAACCCAATGAACCGTTTCAATATCATCAAAGAAATTTTCAAAACAAAAACTTCCAAATGAATAACAATTACATCATTGAAGTTTCTTGATAAGCTCCTTGAAGTTCGTCGTTCTTCTTCAATGTAACATACAACTAACAAAAACAAACAGAAAAAAAAACACCCTGTGTGGGTGGTGAAAAAAAAAAACATTTCTTGGCAAGCATATTGTAATCTATATGCCAGATAAATAACTTGATGGAAATGAATTTAAATTGCATTTTACTTGGAATTTCTTTTGTATATCTCTGCGTGGGGGGAAAATCTACAAAACAGGTGAATGAATGAGCGAAAGCGTATGTGTGTTTGTTGAAAGAAATTGTGGAAGGTACTATATTCTCTTTTTTTATGTGGCATTTCCAAAAGCGGATTACTTTTGTTTTATTGTTGCATTGAAGGTGGTGCAAGGAAAAACTATTTTTTATTGTTTTAAGTTTCATGATTAAAGGCAAATTTGACATAATTCTTTTCATGCCAGTGGTATAGTAAATCAAACACGTGGAAAAGTTGAAGAAATAGGAACGTGTCCATTATTATTTAAAGACTTTGTTTTCTAAAGGCTAGTATCCTATTTGAAGAAAAGTTTTTTAGCTGAAAAATTTTAGGCATAAACATGTTATTAACTTTGCTTTTTTCTCTCAGAAAGTAGTTTTATTTTGTGGAACGCGTTCGATTTCTCATTTCACGAATGACTAATACTGGGTTTAAAGAAGAATCTTATACATTTTGATAGTTTTTTTTCCTTTAATGGAAAATGAATGCGTTTTAATTAATGCATGAAAGATACGAGGTTTGAATTGGTATTAATGGTCTATTACATGTTGTGAAATGCTTTAATTTTTCATTTCACCAGTGTACGAAGTTTAAGTCTAGGTCTTGTACTCACTTAATTCTTTTAATTCTTTCTACACCATTTCTACATACTACCACATTTTTTAAATGTGAACTCAAGTGAAAATCCACATATTCTTTCTTTCTGATGTGATCGGATGGTAATGCGTCTTTGATTGATATGGCAATCTGGTCTATTACATGCTGTGGAACGCGTTCATTTCTCACTTTACTAGTATACAATGCTTAAATCTATAGTACTACAGGCGTATGAAATAATAAAATTTACGTGTTCCACAATGTTTTACAGCCGACAAAACCAAATTTTAAGAATGTAAACCAGAGCGGAAAAGACTAAAATAGTATGCGAATTTTATCATGTGTTATCGAAACAACCCTTATACGCTCCAACCCTTTCTGACTCCATTTGAATTTTGATTAACTAAGCGGTATGGCCAGTTCTGCGCAATTATTTCCAAAATTTCTGCAAAATCACGTAGGAAGTTTTCGGACTTTGTTAATATTTTGTGCTTGGGGAATGTTTAGAATCACCGTAGTAAGTGTTACGGTCGCTATATTGCAAATCATCTGTTTTTTTATTTTTTTGAAAATTTAATACTTCCTGCGCTAAGAGTAATTTTTGATTCTTCTTAGAACTAGAGTCACCTATTCCAGTTATGTATCACTTAATGCAGGTAAATAGTATCGTCCTCATTTCATTTTTCAGTGTTCGATTGCTGGCGGAAGCCCATTTAATAACCAGAGAAAGCTGTTTGGTTCCCGGGAGAAGCTATTTAATTGCGATCGAAATTCAAGCAAAGTGCAATAATGGCCTTGGGTCATAGACCACCTTTAAGCCATCAACAGTTTCGTATCCCACTTCTGATTATATAAGGCAAACGAAGAAAAAGCAGATATTTTTAGTCTTACAATAGAAAGCAAAAACCCAACAGGAGCCCTATTCATCTAATACATCACCTTTCCCATTGATACGCCACTGACTCTTACTCTATGCTCACCTATTTAAAGTTCCTTTCACCTGATTTACATTTTCATTAAGAGTCATGCTGATTGGATTAACTGATGTGCAGTGTAATGCACCTAGATACATAAATAACACAAAATTTTATGTTAAGATAAAGCCACTTGATACAGATCTAAAAGTGGGTCACAATAAAACTTCTTCCAAAAAAAAAAGAGAAAAAAAAAGTATAGAGAGCAAGTTAGAAAATATACTGCAGTATCATAATCTCCGAAAGACCAAAAAGGTGTAAGTTCCCATATAATAAAGGACCTTTTGTATCTAGGGGATTTAGGAAGAATTTACAAGCACTGACTTTATAATATGCCAAGTGAAGGAAGAAATATGGCATGGGAATATTTCGTGACAGGTTGTGTGTCGAGAGAAATAAAGCAGGTGACAACAAGAGTTGCAGAGAAGAAACCCTTTGATACTTAATACGGTTGCAGTGACGTGAATTTCAAAGGAACTTTTGGTGTCATTTTTTTTTTCTATCTATAAAACTTGTGTTGCTCCTACACTAAGTTGGTTAATTTTGAAGGTGTTTTTCGCACCTTGGATGTGTTGTAAATACGTGAACAAGTCTTTTGTTTTATATAGAAATATAAGGATGTGCAGTATTTTGTGTGTTCAGTTCTGTGCACATGGATGCATTTGTAACTTTGTTTTGATACTTTTGACATGAGTGCTTCTGGCACTTTATGTGTTTTAAAATTATAAAACTAAAACTTTTACCTTATGGGGATGATGTGTGATTAATAAACTTTTCTATCCCCTCAAGTCGTTCTAAAGCATTAAAAACTTTTTGTTCAACTATACATAAATAGGGTTTTAGAGGGAAGCTTGGAAACTATCGATTTAGAATTTACATCTTGCTAAGATGTTTCACGTTATGTCATGAATTGCCAATTTCTTCATTTATTTCAAGCTTACACAATACAAAATCGAAAACAGGTTGAAAGAGAAAATAATTTCTTACTTTTTAAGTTTCTTATTGAAAAAGTTTCCAAAACCTGTGAAATTCTCGGCCTTGCTTGTAACGCTTCAAAGCCCGATAAACACATTTTCAGTATTAAGTATGATATTCGTTTTGAAAGAAACAAAATTTTCCGCAAAATTTAAGTCGAAAATATTCTCCACAAACTAAATAGTCTACGAAATAAAGCGTTTTAAAGATAATCAATTTTTGTAGCAATCGGAAATCGTTAGACCAATTTTCTGCAGAAAATACAGTCGAGGTCGAAAGTTAAGAATAGTCATTTGGTAAATATTAGAAATAACGATTATCTAGGTGTGAAAAATCGCAACTACCAATTATGATGCAAGGTGATCATCATTTAACGTTCCTGAATAAGAAGTGTTGTGTTTAGGTAAGTGTTGCGTTTATTTCCAGAAACCGTTATATTTTCAGAAACCGTATACGATGGCGCGTAGGAGTAGTTGAGGCCCCATGCCCCTTAAGGGGATCACAACGAACTCTTTAAGGTCTGAAGGGGATATTGAAAAAGACAGACCGCAACGGTTTATGAGGGACTTTCTTTTGTCGCTCAGAAAATTCACTGACAAAATGATTTTAACTTTGATCGATTGGAATGAGATTTTACGTTCAGAGGTCTCAATAAAAGTTATTTATTTCAAATATTCTTCCCAAAACTACTCAGCTGAACTAATTTTTCGTATCGGAACATAAATAAATTAACGAAATATTGGTGCTCTTGTTACCAAAAGATCAATTGTGTCCTTCACAGAAATAATACTGTATTTTACGCCGAAATGAAATACTGTAAGACAGACTAAAACTTGCGCAACCAAAATCAAAAAAATTTAAATTCTCACAAAAAGTAAATATAAACTTCCAAATGAAATGGCACGTGATGATTCAATCGAACACATATTCTAGCCAGATCCATTCAGAATGCACAAGGAGCAGGAACATGCCAAATACATATATTTATAGTTTAACAGAACTGTATAAGAAGTCAAGGGAATGGATGATGGTAGGAAACAATACCTCGCAAACCATCGCACCATTACATCTGTATTTCTCTTTCTTTTTGTTTTCAAGTAAAAGATCAAAGAACCTTAAAAAACGAATCGCTTCTATATACGAACGAGCAAACGATACACCCTACACAAAAAAACTACCGTTATACAAGAGGTTCTCTCAGCTTTTACTTCACAACATCATACAAATACAAATACATAGACATTATTTTTAATCCATTGAATATTCACCGAATGTTTTTGCTTCGTCAAGAGGGTAATTTAATTTCCCTTATCTCGTGACAACGTGAAATGCATTTTTATTCGTCGTTCTATGCTCGTTGGTTTAACTCTCCTTGTTCTGTGTTGGAGGAACCCCTTTTTTTTTGTTTGGATTTTATTCGATAACATGGAACGTGCCGCCATTGAAAAACCTACATTACCTTTAATAAAATTAAATTTATTACGTGTTCCGTTTGTATTTTTACGAATCGTGTCTATTTTCGTTATGTCATTTAGTATCAGCTTTAAGTCAACTTATGTAGAAACTGAATTGAAGTTTTTTTTTTGTTGTTGTATTTATTGAGTCGTTCAATGATTTCTTTTAAGATTCTACTTTTCGTTTAAGGTACAAAAACTCAAAGAAGTTATTTTTTACTTGTTTTTACTAAATTCGGGATTATTTCAAAAATGGTTGCCATTTTGTATGTCAAAAACGTCAGTGCTACTCAGAAGATATTAAATTTTGTTATAGAGCTGAAATTAATGTACTTTTCATTTTTTCGAAGAAGAAGTGACATTTCGGAATCAGCATTACAAAAGTCCGCTATGAAATATCATGACTCTTCTCGAATTTTACACTTGCTCTTCGAGTTGTTTCCATATAAGTTTCTGAGTTCGAAATAAGAGGCAGGCATCATTTCACTACGAAACTGAGTGAAATTTCTTTGGGACTTTGACAGTTTAGTAGAAATAGAAGTTTATAATTACGTATAATTTAAGGTATTTCTCATGTTACCTCGTGAACTCTGCGTAAACACTGTAAATGATGTGATGAATGAACTGTCGAAAATGTAATTTCCCATACAAATTTTCACACTTTTCCCCGTTTAACCCATATAAGCAGAGCTTACGCCTCTTTTACACGAATAACCCTACTCTTTCTAAATTTTGTGCATCATTTGTTAGTTTCATTTGATAAAATTTTCAAGTTCGAAATCGAATTTTCGTTCGAATGCATAACCCGAACTTTCTACCCACTTTTATTATCAAATATATATATTTTTTTTTTTTTTGATAATATTTTAAAGATTTTTTTGTATTAACTTTCAGACGAGGTCTTACACCACCACATCGTGTCAAATCCATATCAATGGCTACCTTTACCCCAGACGAAATTGAATTCCTTAAATCACATGGCAATGAGACCTGCGCAAAAACTTGGTTAGGCTTGTGGGATCCCAAGCGAGCAGTGCACCAAGACCAGCGTGAATTGATGATAGACAAATACGAGCGCAAACGTTACTTCTTGGAGCCAGCTAGTCCGCTCAAGTCGCTGCCGAATGCAGCGAAATTGACACCATCCTCCAATAACTCCTCGGCCACGCACACTAACACAAATATAAATAATTTAAATAACAATAATGGTCTTAGCAGCAATGGAGGAAGCATACAAGCTATGAACCAAAAAAATACCGCCCTGGATAATGGTTTCCAGAATATCTCTCTTACACCACCATCGTCACGATCTAATGGCAATGGCAATATTAATGGTTATGGTCCGTCGGCCATCAGTCGGCCAAATCATCAGCAGCAACCACAACAACAAAATGGTCATCATCACTATGACGCATTCTCGAATGGCATGAATGGCTTGAGTAGTCTTACAAATGGCAACACAAAATTGAGGTTTAATGGCTCGTCGGCGGCCAATTCGGAGACTAGCAGCTGTAATAGCAATGGATTTACACCCGAATCGGACTTTGTGGCTGATTTTAGTTCGGCCACTATATTCGATGCAACGTCAACTAATTCGGTGGCATCATCGGGATCAGGAGGTTCTTCGGCGGCTGGCACGAATGGATATGCAAAAATTCAGCCAATTAATGCAGCGGCGCACATGATGAATGGCCACGCTGCTGGCGCACTTATGAATGGGAATGGCAAAGTGCAAAATGGCAATGGAGTAGTTGGGGGATTTGCGACGTCAACAAATGGCAATTCGGAGAATTTTGCTGATTTTGATCATGCTCCAATCTTTAATGCAGCTGGTAAGTAATAGATGAACAGTAGTTTTTTGTTTCGTTTTAGTTTTGCTTATGATTTACTTTTTTTTCGGTCATCATTTTAAAGGTCAACTATATTTTGGATACAAAAATGAAACATAGACTTACAAAAGTTATAATTCCGTTTTATAGGGAACTGCGCAGTACCGTTCTAATTGGGATCATTCATAGAGAGAATTTATTTCCCCGAGATTATATTTTGCTCCATGCAATTGCTTTGTTTCCTTTCTTAGCAGTCAGACCTTACCGGTGATACCACATTTCTCAACCATGAAATCAGTTATAAGAAAGTAGATTCTGCTGGCAAAAACTATATCATAAAACTGTATCGTGTGGGGGAAGGCGACTTTCTCCACTTTTTTTTTCCTGCATTAAAGGATGTTTGTGCGATCTGATTTCAACGCTAAACTTGATTTCGCTCGTCTGTCTTCAACCAAAAAAGCTGCTGTGCAATTTTTCTACGGACCCTGCTATCAGGAGGAGAGTTTTTTTTCAGGTTAGAGAAAGACCCCACCAACTGGAGGTGGACAAAACACCACCAAGCTCTTTCACTTGGGATCATATACCCATGAAACCAATTGCTATCTCCTGAAATTTCTGTAATGTACTTACTTACTAATGGCTGAGTCATAGAAAAAATTAGTTCAGTCACTTTCTTATTTCTTTTTTAGGGTAAAAAATCTAGTTTGACAGTAATAGACCTTAATTTGTTTTAAGTGTGTCAGCCGTTATCCTCGTCGCCTACTTTAACATACTCAGCCTAGCTAGTTTCGCCTGATATTTCGAAACGATATATTTCGTAAATGTCTACGTGTTTCTTCTGAATCATACTTTCTCAAAAAGTATAACTTCACCTAAATTGAGTGCTGTCAAATGTGAAAAATTTGTCACGAAAAGAAAATTGGAATTTTCCCTGGTATTACACCTGGTTATTCATGCGAAACTAACAATAAGGCTGACTTTCATCTTTATATACTAAAAATATTGACATGTGGCATTAACCGGAAGAAACTTAAACACAGTGGGTGAAATTTATAATTTATTATTCTTCAATAAATGATGTCCATCTACACACAACAAATCTGGAGTTTATGGATTCGAACGACTTTTCTATATCTTATTTAATAAAACCAAATTTCAGCCAGCTGTTCAAAAACTTTTAAAAATTCACTATACTAGTATAACCTAATCATTTCATTTCAAAAAGTAATCTTTAGAACGAACAGTTCCATCTGGACGGTATGGTCTTTGGTTGACATAAATCTTTTTATGTTAATCGTCGGTAAGCTATCGGTTAAAACTGTAGAACTAGAAACTTTATGTCGATGAATAAAAGTTTCTTAGGGATGCCTTCCAATTTTTCATTTCCTCTAAAGAAAAAAAAAAAAGAATAAAAAACTCTAACCCAATGAATGATTTCAATGGAAAACTAAACTACTTTTCAACAAAACTACAATAAGAAGAGGAAAGTATTTTTTTATAGAATTCAAAAGTTTTGTTCCAACAACTAAAAAAATCATAATGTTGACAAGTAGAAAGTCAAGCTAAAGTACATTGTGTGTCTTATAGAAACACCAACTGACAAAGTTCCATTTGAATGAAAAAAAAAAATAGATAAAAAAAAGAATCTTTTAGATTTGATGGGAAAAACTTTTCTCAACGAGATAAAGAAAGAGCATGTGTTTTTAACAGATGAAGAGGGATTAAAATGGAATACCTACTCTTATTTTTTCATTTATTTTCATACAATTATAAGTTTTTTGTGTTGTTTTCAAACTAACACAAACAATTTATTTAAAAAAAAAATGAGATGTTCGTTTTTAAAACAAAAGAATTATCTTGTCTTTTAATTTAAATTCATTTTTATATTTTTATTTCAACACACATTTGTCAAAAATAAAAAAAAAAAATAATTCTGGATTCCACAAACTAACAAAATAAAATGTTCTATGCAAACTGGTGTTCCCAAATTATCATATTATTTCTCGCAAATATTGTATTCAAAAATTTTCAACTTACGAGTATGTAAAATTATATTTTTTTGAAAAAGAATTCTCCCTTTCGATTAAATGAAAATTAAATGCAAATCAAGTTTGTAAACATTATTTATCTGTGAAAAGTTTGAATAAGCAACAAAAATGTGTTAGTATCCTGACGGATTCAAACTGAAATGTGTGTAAAGGAAAAACAAATCAAGTCAAATCTCCGGCGATTTGACACATAAATAAACCATCTATGGCAATTTTTCGAAATTTCATGCGATATAGCTATAACTCGAAAAAATTGAATATGAGGTCGCTTCGGTTTAATTGCAAACCAGAGCCAGTGTTTTACATGTTTTAATGACTTTTAATTGATTTTTCTTATTTGTATCGCTAAAAATTTGTTCTCTAAAAAACCCTTTTTTCATAAAATTCAAAAGGAATTTTTTTCAAGTGTAGGTATCTACCTACATATACTCTATCTCTTTTTTGTAGTATCGATTCCGAAATTATTGTTTATTTTTTCATTCATTTTTGTTTATCAGTTGATTTTGTTGTTTTCGCTTTTATTTACAAAATAATATTTTTTTAACTGTTCGCCTCTCAAAATCTGATTTTGAATAATATTTCAGAATTCAATAGTAAAACAACAACAAATAATGCCAACAACCAACAACAGTCACTTAAAACTAACAACAATCGCAACAACAACAATAATAATTATCTCTTTTTCGCACCAACACCTAATCAACAACAACAACTACTACAACAGCAGCAACAACAACAACAACAACAAAAACCAACCAACTTCTATTCAAACACAATGTTCGAAATAAGTAACGACTTTAACTCAATATCGCTCTTCAGTGGTATTAGTTCGCAAGAGAATGAGGACCTCACCAAAAGTAGTAGTTTAGGTAAAAATATTTTCAACAAATGTTCCAATAACAGTAGTTCCATGGCCTATAACCCGTACAACATCAACACTAACACAAACAACAACAACAATGGCAATGCACCAAACAACCTCAGCACTAGTTACACCTGTAATAACCCTTATAGTGGCCAACAGCAAAAATTCACCCCCCTGGCAATGGCAGCCCATGCAACGGCCATGGCTGTCCTTGGTCACAATAGCAGTAGTCTCAATAGCATCAACAGTCCGTTCGGTATTCAATCGAGTGATTGGGGAGAAGGAGA
Source organism: Meliscaeva auricollis (assembly GCA_948107695.1). Lineage (NCBI taxonomy): Eukaryota > Metazoa > Arthropoda > Insecta > Diptera > Syrphidae > Meliscaeva > Meliscaeva auricollis. The sequence continues at coordinate 15,383,850 of OX403618.1, forward strand.
TGCATGGCAACAGCAGCAACAGCTACAACAGGACTCGATAACATCATCTCAACAGCAATGGCCAGGATTGTCAAATGTCGTCTCGAATAACAACATTAACAACAACAATGCGACGATGTCCTACAATCATCCCCTGACGATAAGTGTTGTCGGTGGTAGCGGTGGCAGTGCCTCAATTGAGGCTGATTCCGATCCAAGCCATCAACGTTCGAATCGAAATAGTTGGAGTAAGTTTGTTGTCTCTGATGGTTTTGCTTGACTGTTTGCCTTGCCTTGCCTTGCCATATTCGTATTTTTAGACCTACACCCCAACTACTTTCTCCCCCCAAATGAATCCTCAATTCTTTTGTCTTTGTTGTTGTATCGAGTTTTGTTTGCATTTAATTTGCAAGTTTTGCTGCATTTTGTGCGGGCATTTTAATTTGATTCTAAATTTTGATGTTACGAGTATTTGCTTACATCTTTTGTTTTTGGAAATTCTTTCACAAAAGATTTAGCAATGGCATTGTTTTTTGTATTTTGATTGCTTGCTTTTGAAGTTATGTAAAAGTAATTTTGCATTTGTTTTGTTTTTGTTTCGGTTTTTTTTTAGTTTTAGATTGGTTTTTAGAAGTGTTGAGCTGAGTGTTTTTATTTTGTATCAATTTAGCTTGTTTGACTTATGAGACTTTGAGGCTCGTTTACACCTATTTTTTTTTTATTTTTTTTTTCAGTTTGTTGTTTTAATACTTTTTGAATGAGTGATGCTTTAATATTTTGGTCTTAATATAATAAATTCTTTAATGTTATCCATAAGAAATAAGCGTTTTGATACCATAAAAGCCTAAGAGGTATGATCCTAAGAATGCCGGTCCAATTGTAATTGTAATTTCGTTGGAGTTGTTAATAACTCGGAAAAGTCTAAGGTAAAGTCGAAAAAGTTTTAACTCTTTTGTGAGTGAAAATAAAACGTTTTTTGAAATTGGAAACATAATTACCGATTCTGGTGATCGATTGGTCACTGTGGCGTATACGCAATTTTTCTATGTTATGAAAATTTCAGAAAAAATGACACGTATCTCTCTTACACGGAAATGAATGACTATTTTGACTGTCAGTTATCAAGAAATGTCACCTTAACCGATTCTACCATATTATATTGGTATTATATAAATACTAAATAGTTTATATTGGTCACTGTGGCGTATACGCTCTATTTTTTTTTTTTTTATTTAATTATAGAAAATATCGATTTTTTCAGGATCTCTTTTTTTGCTCCGTTTTCCAGCTGAAACTTATAATCGACATTTAATGATTTATTTTAGTTTTGTTTGCTTTGAAATTTAATGGAATAATATAAACTTTTTGATAGTTTAAACAAAAATACTTTTAAATAGACTTAGACTTAACATTAGATGCTAAAATAAAGCGTATTTTATTTAATATCTATTTATTTTGCAGGTCTTCCAATATCAAATTCAACAACAAGTAATTCCCTCTCCTCATCGAGTGCCACATTCAATTCGAGTTCATCATTAACTGCATCACCACCAGCGGACAGATATGCAGCCCTTAAAGATCTCGATGAACAACTGCGTGAGAGTAAAGCAGTGGCAGCTGCTGCAGCAGCAGCTGTAGCCACATCAGTTGTTGACTCTTTTGGAGGTACACAAAGTGAGTTTTTCATTAATTCTTTATACATATATACAGTTATTTTTAATTTCATTTTAATTTTTTTTGATAGACAACCAAAATGCCAATCCTTTCAAGACTGTAGTCAATTCACATCAGACACCACAAATTGCCAATCCCTTCCAAGCAAATCCATCACAGAATCCAGGAACGACGAATCTTTTTGTTGGTGGTCAACCACAAAATCAACAACATAATGGTCTTACAAATGGTTTTATTGGTGGAATTCCTGTTCAACAACAACAACAACAGCAGGCTTTCTATAATTATGCCAATGGATTTGGAGCCCCACAAACTACAAACATATATTCAGCTGGTCCGAATGGTTGTGGTTTTGGTTTTGGCACTATGCAACAACCAATTGCAAATGGTGTCGGAGCTGCTTTCAATAATCCTTTTGCTGTAAGTAAATTAAGTTTATAATAAATCTTAACAAAAAAAAGAAATGATTCAAAAATATTTATTTTCTAGGCAACTGGCACTCTTAATTCTAACAATCCATTCTTATGAAATACCATTCAAGGAAAATCATCACAAATTTAAAAATACACTTAGATTTTACTCCAATAGAAACCTGTTAAAGCAAGCAAACAAAAATATTGACTAAAAAATGAAAACATAATAATAATTAACAACAACAAGCATACCAGCTGAATAGTGAATCTAAATACGAATCAAAATATTTGAATAGGAGAACTTTTATGACCCATTAGCAAAAAAAAAAAAACAAAAAGCGTTTCGAACACAAAATTTTTTACTTTATCCGCTGGCCTACAGCTTAGAGTTATTTCGAAATATATATTGTTTTCGGTTTCAGAAAATATGTACCATAACAATTTTTTTAACTAAAAGAAATCGACATAAGACAAAGAAAAACATTGTAAATCTAAAAAGAACGTAAAACAAAATCGTTTCAAATTGAAACATTCAATTATATATTTAAAGTAAAGGTAAAATATCATATAGAACAGAGGTTTTTTAAGATTTTTTTTTTGTATATTTTATCCATTAACCTAACATTTGATATTCCCATAATGTTTGTTTAGAAATTTGTTTATTTTTTGTTTTAAATGATTTGAAAGTAAATTCAAACACCAATATGTCATTATTTGATTGTTAATTTAAATCTTCAAACCTCTGTACATGAACGCAACTTTTTTGTTTAAATATAAATGACTCGTATTCGAATTAAAAACAAAAATAAATAATAGGAATTACGACGTAAATTGATAACACTCGTTCTTAACTAAAAATTAAAAAAAAAAAACAACAAAAAATTAAGGAAAATTTCTCTGTAATTTTGTTTTGTATATTGTGATAGAGTAAATTAATTGTATTAAAATTTGTATCTTGTTTCATGATTAAATATATAAATATAGCTTTTAAAAAAAAATATTTACAGAAAAAATCAAAATAAAATCGCAAAAATAGAAATAAATTTTTGTATTACTTTTAACACAAAAACAAAATAAAAAATACAAAAACAAATTGTATCAACAAAATAAAAACTTTGTAGGTTTACATTTTTTCATATAAAACAAAATATTTAGATATACAAAAAATATAAGAATATAATAAAAATTATAAATAAATTGTTATTACACACAGATTTGTAGAAATATTATGAGCGCATGATCGTTGATTGTTAAAATGTCTAAATTATATTTATATTGAAAGCAAAAAATACATTTTATTAAATATATATAAATAAATATTAAAAATATATGAAAAAAATAGAAACAAAACTTAAAACGTAGAATAGATCAAATTATTAGATATTGTATTTTAAAATCAATCAAAATCTGGCCCAATGATTTTATTTTTTTTTCTAACTAAGCAAATTACCAGTCAAAACGTCCTTTCTTAATTTTGGTTGGCTTAACAAGCCTCAAGATTATTTAGCTAAGATCTTAGAACCGTTTGCTGAAACGAAACTTGAGCATTTAAGCTCAACATAAACTCTTATGTGACAATTTACCCAGACGAGTTTTGTAGATCATATGAGTTTATGTTGAACTTAAATATTTTAGTTTCGTATCAGCAAATGAGCCTTAGATACGAGACATACATAGTTAGGTGAAATTAAAATAGAAAATGTACATCTTTGAAATTTGATAGGAAAGTCATTTGGTTTTATTAGCGCTTTTTAAATCTTTCAGCCTTATGATATCATAATATATTATATATTGTTCATACAACTGCAAGTCAAAAATCAAAATCAAGAACTCACAATAAATGCCTTTCAGCAAAATAAGTATTCATTTTTTTTTTTTAATTGTAATAGTCATTGAGTCGCAAACACTCTTCCATAATGTTATGATTAGTTTCGAAAGCCGTTGGTATTTGAAAATTCCTTAGATTCTTTACAGAAAACAGAGCATTTGGAGGAATTACATCCGCTTTAAATCCATTTATCTCAGAGTTCACTTTTTGTGACTTCTTTGGGAGAAAAAATAAGTCCATTCTTTTGTGAATTCTAAAACTGAGGTATTCTTGGGTCCGGTATTGAAATGGCATACTGAACTATTGGAATCCAGAAAATTTCACTTGTTTTTTTTCGTGGTTAGTACTAAATCTTTTAAAGAGCGACAAAACTGGAAGGGTCCCACTCATCACAGCTAAGCTTTCTCATAAAAAAGGAATTCTTAGATCTAGAAAAATATGCTTTATTGATAAAATTATATTGTGTGTTCTCCCCAGTTATAACACCGTAATAGGTGTTATAACTGGACATTGTCTAATAGGCAGGCACGCGACACGGCTTGGAGTTCCCTCCAACGATTTCTGCAGAAGCTGCATGGACGAAGAAGAAGAGGAATCGATTTCCCATACATGCACCGCTCTATCGCAAAGTTGAAGACTCTATCTATCAAATGTAGATATAGGTAATCTCGCTCGCTTCATAAAAAGCTCGAATTGGTTCAACGATTAGGAGGAAAATTTCCGTAGATTCAATGTGGTATCACAATGGACCAAACTTTGGTCTAAGGTATCGGCACTCCTGCCGGTAGCCACGTCAACCTAACCTAACCTCTCCCCAGGTCAGCGGCGTTTATCCTTTTAAGAAGTGTCGGCACTATGCCATAAGTCTAAAACCTAATTTTGCGAGAACATCATATTTAAATATTTTACATTTTGCCAAATTTGCACTAAAGAGATTTTTGTCAAATTCTATAAAAAACGAAACGAAAAAGATCGTTCGTTTTTCAAAAACAAAAGAAATTGTGCGACAATTTAACAACAAATTCTTTCGTTTTTCAAGTTATATGAAACAAATTGTTCGCACACATGAAAACGTTTGTCCGTTGTTTTCGACTTACACCCCTCAGGTTCTATTCCGCTATTCACCGAAAAGAATCTGCGTCGTTTATTAAATAAGGAAATTAATGACGTGTTCTTTGCACAATAATTGCTAGGAATGCATTTTTCCTACACAATAAAGCTCAATACCAACAAATTCGCGATCAAGCTTTGGAAGGAAAGAATCATTCCTATTATTTCCTTCAAGTGTCTGCTGATGACTGCCCTATAATTGTTGTTGCCTAAAAAGTAACAAATGTAGTGTATTTTTCAGTTAATGTTTTTCAATATATACCAATTTTATCGATAGCAAATGTCATACATCATATTCTGCTGGCATGTGGTTTCCTATAAAAGTTTAAATATAAAAAACAAAAAATATATAAATAGTTTAGCATTGACGTCCGTCAATGAATGCCAAGAACAGTAGTTAAATATGATTTCTAAATTAAATCCTGCGTTACCTGTATCAAATTCTGTTTCTACATAAAAAAAAAACTCAGTTCAAATCTATATGTTTGAAAATAAAATGCCTAATATTTTTGCTTTTGTTAAATAAATATTAAAATTTATGCTTGTGGCCTTATTACATAAACTTAAAAAACAAAATAAAATAAAAGACTTTAACAAAAGATATAAATAAATTAGGAATGTTTCATTCAATATTTTTTTTTCAAATAAAATCGATAAAAATAGGTTTATGAATATAAGATGTATCTATATTTATTTTTTTGCGATTAATAAATATATTTTATAATTAAAAAAATAATATTATTATTATATTTTTATATACGCATATAAAATAATTGTTATCGGGCAAGAAATCATACTTACATAGTACATACAAAATGTCTATGTACAAAATAAAGTGTTTTTTTTTTGTAGTAAGAAAAAAACAACAAATATGCTTACTAATTTTGATTTTGATTTTTATAAAAATAAGTCTCATTGTACATAACTATTTAACCCAAAATTTAATAATTTTTAATAATTTTACGTGTCAACGAACAAAGATTAAAACAAAATAATGATTTAAATTTAAAAATGTGTGTTGTTTTTATTAGTTCTTTTATATTTATTCAAATGCTTTTTTTTTTCTTTTATAAGAAATCCTAACATAATTTTAGTTATTTTTTTTATGTCTTTTTTTAATCTCAAAAATAAATGAACAACTAATATTTTAATTTTTTTTTTATTAACACAAAAACTTTAGCTGCTTTTTGTACATAGAGTTGTAATTATCAAATATTTACTAAATTTTGTAAGTTAGTTTTTATTCCCCAATAAAACAAAAAAAAAAATATGTATAAATTTAATCCACATTTATACTCCCTCGAAATGAGATGTTTGTAAAAAAAGGACATGTTTTCTCGTAGTAAAAAAGGATATTGAATGAATAATAAGAAAACAATTTTTTTTATATAATTGTTGTGTTATTGCAAAGCTGGAAAGAAATTTATAATTTAATAATACGAATAATATACAAAAATAAATATATTATGGTATTGAAAAAAAAAACAATGGAAGTAAAAATATTCCTTATTAAAATTTTTAATAAAAACTAATTTATAAAATAAGAAGAAAACAACAACTGTTATAATATACATAAATATATATATAAATAAAATAATAATTATTAATATTAAAATTTAAAAAAATTGTGAGTAAAAATCAAAAAAAGAAACAAATTACACATACATACATAATATATAAATATATTCTAGTTAATAATACAGCAATTAATTGAGTTATATTATTATGTATGATAAAATATATTGTTCGAATGATAACTTCGTTTATTTAAAAATATATACAAAAAATAAGAAGTATTAATACAATGCCTTGGTTTTATTTAATGGTTTTAATGGTCGGTTTTGTTTAAATAAAAACTTTCCTCCAGCCTTGAGGTCTTAAAAATAATTTCGTGGACGTTCGGTTCAGTTAATGTTTTTAAGTCGAAATGTCTTTATATGGAAAAAGTTAGAAATATAATTGTCATTTGTATGCAATGATAAATATATTTTCGGTGCTAAATTATTGCAAATGTAATTTTGGTAGTTTGCAGTAGATTTTGAACTGGCTTTTCGAGAAAAATTTATTTTTACAATATCTTATTACCCAACCACTATTGTAACGAGGTTCACGTTAATAATGTACTTGCTGCACCGAAAATGTATTCATTATTGCATAAAATTGACAATAACTTTTCTTAGCGTGATCAAATCGATTTAGTACTGGCCTAGGTGTCCTTCGATCCAGGATTAAAAAATAACTTCAAATCATACGTATCTCATGCCTTTACGTCCCCCACCCTTTCTCCCCCTGTTTTAATGCAATTTTTGAAAATCCAATGGGAGGATTTTAGAGGACTTTGGACCTGTTGTAAAGGGTGACACTCCGCGTCGATACCAATCCAAAAAATCGTAAATTAAATTTGTTGACCCTATTTTTCCTTGTCTAAGAGGTTGAATTAAAAGAGGATATCAATTCGCTACAAAAGCTCCAGTGTGCCACCAGTATTGGGAACGGGTTTTGGTAGAGAATTCCACAAATTGACACATTTAAGTTAATAATACTATTCTGATGTTAGAATCGATAAACCAGGGGAGTCATTCTGTAATTCGATTATAGCCAAACGATGGTGTTGATTTCTGGCCCCGTATTACGAACTACAATAAACGTTCAAAATCCCTCTTTTTCGTTTAATTGCGATAACGATTTACAATAATCGTTGTTCGAAAAACATATTCGTTTTCGTTTACGACTGCTTTCGGTGGTCGTATTTCACTTTGATGTCACTTGATTCGTACTTTTTTTGTTTGGTAGTTGAAGAAAGAGAAATATGGATAATTTTATACTTTCGTAGTCGGTTTAAGTCGTAATTTTTAAAGTTTTTCGGGGTCTGTGAGGAAAGCAATTTTTAACATAGCTTTAAGGAAAGTACCTGTGGTGGGCATGGCCGTATTTAAGGAGGGGAAGGGGGGGGGTTATGTGGTGACATTCTTCTTATGGAGCTCGTGAGATTTCCTCTATCTATATTTGCTAGATGGTTAGAATCATCATAGTAGAATTCTCCCAGATAAAGTCTTCGTCTTTGCGACTAAGCAGGACATGCACTGTACAGAGAAAATGGGGGAAACTAGAATAGAAAAAAAAATTTCAACTAGAAGTTTTGTTTTCTTAGCAAATTTTTTGAAGATAAAATTCAATAATTAATTCAAAAACGAAGCTCCAGTTTATCTTAAATGTTATTTGAATGGGGTAAATGCACTTTATCTTACAACTTAAACAAAATATTTATGAATCTGCCCCACAGTGTTTTTCTGTGATCATAATTTTGATTCTTTTTGTTTCAATCTAAAAAAAAAACTAGCTCAATATGTAAAAATCAACTTTGGTCATGTAATAAGTAGAAAGAGTTAGGCAATAAGTTACAATTGCTCATTAATAAAGTTCTTTAACGCTATTTTTCGTTAACTATTTTGTTTCGAACGAAATTTCTAAAACGGTAATTTTGTTTCCATTAATTTTCTAGAACATGTTGCGCTTTCATACTTTTTACAAACAATTGAAATTGCTCCCCCTGAAAAATGTCTACTTGCTTGATGCAGAGTTATTGATGTGTATTCAAAATCTCACGAGAGTTGGCATTTCGTCAAAGTAAAATGAAATGATTTCTTAAAAAAAAAATATGGACAAAAAATTGTTGTCTATAACTTCGGTTATGATTGTTGTCTGGTGGTTCATATTTGGTTGTAAGCTTTTTATAGAAATCTCTACTGATTCATGAGACTCAAGACGACGGCGGCTGTTTGAATTTACATGAACTGAAGAGTTTTTGTCTTTACCTAATTAATTTATCGGTTCAAGAATTTTCGTTAAAATTTTCGCAACACCAAGTTTATTCTGTCCTATCATTAATTCCATTCGTATCGTAGATTTACTACGAATCCCGAAAAAAGCAATCACAGATTCCATCGTAATGAAAAACTACCATTACGAACGAATTATATGATTTTATTTTCGGGATTCGTAACAAATCTACGATACAAATGGAATTTATTATAAGGCCGATTATGAGCCCTGAGATGACATCTTTCGATTTACTAAAGTTTACCAAATTTGACTGGTTGGATATTAAAGAAATTAAATTGCAGCTGAACCAAAACGGGCTAGTTTATTATAGAATCAAAAATTCGTCGAAACAAGAAAAGAGTTGGAATACCTTGGGCTTTCAAACAATACGACAAAAAATGCCAATTCCAAATAAATGCATTCTTGAAATCCAATCTAGTCACATAAACCAGCTTCCAGCATTAATTAATTAAACCAGCAAAATTAGCATTTGCTACATTGACTATTGTGTGAGTCCTGTTCAATCTACATATAGCTTAAAGTGACGTAATACAGTCCTGATATAAACTACTTAGCGAGTTTGCAACAAGAAAAGCCACACTAAAATAATTTTTTGTTTCTTTGTCAGCTATTGCTATTACACGATGACTTAAGACAGGAATCGTGACTGACTTGTTTTTTTTTAGTCTGAAATTAGTTTATTTTATCAAAATGGGTCAAAAACTGTTTATTTTAAAAGTGTATTTATGCTTACAATAAAACGCTGCCCGGTGAAGAATTATATATTTTTGTTCCTAGTAGTTGTTAGAAGACTAGACCAAGACTTTTGTATGATGTATGATGGCATGCCAAAGCCAGTTCAAATATTTTTTTTTAAATGGCACATAGCTCTAAAAAGATTAGCCATCCCTTGAGTATGCAATCAATAGCGGTTGGACTTTCAAAGAATAAATTCATATTTATTTTTTAAAATAAATTTTTTTAAATATTAAATTTTTTTAAATAAAACAAATATATAATATTCTTTCGTATTTTTACAAAAAATCTTTATTTATTGAATTATTAAATATTTCTAACTTATGATGTACATATTTTTCTTCTTTCTTACAAAAGACTGTTTTGTTTTTTTGTTTTTTTTTTTGTATAATTATTATTTAATTTTTTTTTGTTTTTTCTTTAACTAAACTATAAATTATACAAAAAAAGAGTTATTGAAAAGTAAAAGAAGAATATTAGAAAATTATTATAAACTATATCTTTTTACACAGAATTCAATAATAAATTTATAATTTTATATATAATATATAAATATACTAGTATGTATAGTAAAGATTTTTGTTTTTTGTTTAATTTGTGAATGTAGATTTTTATTAAATTTTGTAAAGAATCAATGATGTTCAACAATTCGTTTACTAAACTGATATAAGAGATTGTTTTTTTCCTTGTTTTAAATAAAATAGATTTCTTTCATTTTTTTCTTAAGCACAAACAAAACCTTTTTGTTTTCTCTTATTTTTGTTTGTATAGTAATAATAATAATAATAATAAATATTCTTATGAAAAAAATAAGAAACAAGTGAGTTTTTTTTTGTTTTTTTTTTTTTTTGTTAGTTTATAAGTCTATATATTTTTGTTTGTATTATTTTTAATAGATATTATAATTATTTATATGCATATGTTTTAATATCATTTTTTCCATTTAAAACTTTGTTTTTTTTTTTGTTTGCTTAATTTATCTGTAATAATTGTTCTTCGAGTTTTTTTGTGTGTTTCTTTTTTCTTTTTAAATAAAAATTTAATTAAAAATTAATAAAAAAAAGCTTCGCATGTACAAAAGAATGAATTTGTATGTTTTTTTTTCAACAAAAGTAAGGAATTTAGTTTGTTTATCTTCTGAGTGATAAGTGCTTTGCTTATTTAATTTTTTGTTTCATTTAAGAATATTTTTTTTTTGTTTTATTTATTATTATTATTTTCTATAATATATAATTCATATTTATATTTTAAGTTTTTTTTTTTATGAAATGATATTTATATTTTTTTTTTGTTTTGTTCCTAATTGAAATGTAAAGCAATTTGTATTAGCAAAAAATTTACAAAAATATTATTTACTTTGCATTAGAGTATAATGTGTTGTTGTTTATGTTTTTTATGTGTTGTGTTTTATTTTTAATTATTTTTATTTCACTTCTTCCCGCTGTTCGATTTTTGTTTTTTTATGAATAATTATATATTATTTATATATGTATAAAAGATCACACTACGAATTAAAGGGGGGATGAGAAATAAAATAAAATTGTATTTCACTCTGATTTAGGGAAAAAGTCCTTTCTTACTCTCAATTGTCGATGTTTCTTTTTTGTTTCTAAAAGAGATTACTTTCAATCATTTATACTTTACTTTAATTTACTTTACTTTAAATCATTTATACAGCACAGCTCTTCCACAACTTAAACCCTAATTAAAGTTTGAGAATTATTTTGTTGTTCACGAAATTATTTAAAATTAAAAATACTTACACTAAATTATATATAAATTAAATATTATTCTAAAATAAAATGTGTATGCTCTAGTATTTCTGGTTCTAGTTGAGGGGCAGGGGGGTTCATGGCCATTTTCGTGGTGACAGTGAGTGGGTGATCTTTTTATACTTAAAAAAAAGGAGGATATAGAGAGATACGACAGAGAGATAGAGAGTTCGCGAGAATGAAATACGTTTTGTTATCCTTATTATTTTTTTTTTTTGTTTTTTGTTCATTGTTGTATTATAATAAGATATTATGTGGTAATTAGTTTGATGTGGATATTTTTTGTTTTGTTTTTATTATTAACTCGTTCAATTTTATCAACATCTTTTATCTCTGTTAAGTTTACGTTCCATTGGCTTTAGGCAATGGCCGTACTAGATAGAGTTTTTCTCCTTGCTTGTTTGTGTAGATGGGTGCTCTTTGGTAGTGGTCGACTAATTGGTCTAGGGTGTGGAATTTACGCTGACCAATACAGTACATGCCATTTTCGACATGCACACGAAAGTGTTTGTTACGGCCTGGCGCTTTAAGGGAAACCGAATAGTCACCCATCTGAAAAAAATAAAAATAAAAAAAAAAAACAAAATTATTATTACACTTAACTATGAGTTTTTTTTTTGATGAATACTTACATTAGTCTCGCTATCTCGTATAAGGAAATCGCCATCATGACCATGTTGATTGAGAACAGTGTCACATTGACTGCGCGTTATAGCGCCATAGTACCAAGATTTACCAGCTAAATTGGGTCGTTCCATTGGTGGCATTGGCGGTGATGATTGTGGCGGCATATTATTAGGCATACCATCGTTTCGTCGATCAATTGAATCACCACCACTACTGCCACCACCAGCACCATTATTACCACGATACGGCGTAGCTAGGTAATCACTAAGCTCTTGTAGATAATTGCGTGGAACTAAACCAATTTGACCAGCATTGTTGCGTGCTTTATACCAATCGGGATCGGAAGACGGTCGATCGACGATTTCTAGACGGTCACCCTTTTCAAATGATAATTCTTGATCGTTATTGGATGTAAAACTATAGAGAGCAACCTGTGAAAACAAATATGTTTTATTACTTGCTATACAAAAAAAACAATAACTATTTGGGTAAGGAGAAGCAAAAAAATAATTTACTGGGGAATCTTTTTATTTGCTATACTATATCGTCAAAAACTATATCATAATTCGTCAACGATTTCGAAGCCACTTTTGAGAGTGGAGCTAATATCTAGTTTTAATAACCACATTAAAATTGTAATGTTAAATGCTTGTTATTATGATTTCATGTCAATGCTTCAATATTTTCCTTAAGAAGCTACGCATCACTCAAGGTAAAGCGATTGGTACTTTCATAATATGGTATCAGCCCAGTTCGACTCAGATGGACTCAAGTAAGTTAACTCTACTCAGTTCTCAAGACAACGCAGTCTAACTTCTGTAACCTCTAGTCAAATTTTCGTTTTTGAAAATTAAATTGATTTTAAGTCGAGCTGTCCAAGTCGAGGTGTCTTGAGTCGAGTCGAGCTAAGGTAAGAATCTAAGAACCAGATAAAGAAAGCTAGTCAAAATCTGACAATTGTTGTTGTCAGTGAATTTGGCTGTTGGAAATAAAATTTCGATTAACCAATGGTATTCAATATCAAAAGAGAAATGGAAGAAAGTCTGAAGTGATAAGGTCCACTTTTTTTTAGTTAAATGCAACTAACAAGGCGAATGGATTCACCATTTTACACCAAAAAAAAAAACAAATTTCCTGCGCGAAAATCCACGAATTAGCGTTTGAATTGCTTGACCACCTTCTTACTGGACAGAACTATTTCCAAGTTTTAATGTCAATATCAAAATTAAGTAGGTAAGTAAATAATAATGAGAAAATTGAATTAATTAAAATCTTATTTTACTCACCACAATATCAAGAACATTCTCAGCCATCGCATAAGTATGTATTTCGCCATCATTATCACAATCTTCGGTTGTATAATTACTGGGAAACCATCCAACTGCATTGCCGCTCTGTCCTCGCCACCATCCATCGTTAGATTTTTCCAAAATTAAAATTCGTGTACCCTTTGTCAATGACAGCTCGTCAGCCTGTTGCGCTTGATAATTGTATTTGACAATTGCCGTACCAATAGCCTCTGATGGATCGGGTGGTAATCTTCTTGACATTGTTGGACTTTCGATTTGTCGTGAGGGCGAACAATTAGGAAGAGTTTTTGAGCCGGAACCTTTTTTCACTTTTTTCTTTATGCTGCAAAATATATATTAAGGTAGGTATGTGAAAAATTGAATAACAATTAATAAATATTAATTACAAAAATGTAAAACGAAGCAATAAGAATAATTATATTGATTAATTTTTTAGGATTAGAATTTTTAAAACATTTGATTATATGCATATAAAACTTTAAATAACGACTAATGAGTATGAGAGCAAGCTCGTTTTATATGTTTTTTTAAAAGATTTATACAGCGATTAATTAATAAGAGTTGATTGTGATGAATGAACTTGACTGATAGCACAATTATTAAAGTTGATGAAATTGAATAGGGAAAATAGATTATAATATTTATGAATTTTATGAGAAGCTAACAAAATAAAGCTATAACAGTTGAACGATAGATAGATAACGAGAACTTTCACATAATAAATTGTCAATAGATTTAAGTGGTGGTTAATATATTTTAAATCATTTATGTTTTATTTTTCGATATTAAAGTGAATTAATGTTTTGCTCTGTCATAGACCCCAACGAATCAAGTTAAACACATTAAAACATTTCTTAGATATGTATATTAGGGTGTTATTTTTACATGGAGGCAAACAAAATAATACATAATATATTATTCTAGTAGCACAAATGACGTTTATGTTGTTCACATAAGCCTGCACAACAACAACAACTACGAAACGGAATTTGTCTGGTAAAGTTTTCGCCAGCGGCGTATATCATCACAGCAAGCACTTGATTTCAAGACCTCAATATTACCAAAGCGGACCTATTGTAAACCAAATTGATCATGTAAGAATAAACGCCAGACATTTATTCGGTATCCTATGTCCGAGGAGCCAACATAAACTGAGGGAACTAAGAAAATTCGACGTTGCAAGCTTTTATGGTAAGAGACTTCCAGAACTTTTTCGAAAAACCCACTAGCAGAATCATATATAGGCTGACACGACATGCAGTAAAGGACGAGCAGCCCACCAGGCCTATAAGTGATAAAGAAGAAGGGAGCACCGACTTCTAACAAGGTAAAAGTAAAACGATGTACATAAGAATAGGAGACGGTGCTGAGGATCTGGAAAGAAGACTTTTCAAAACGCTTAACTATTAAGACAGCCAACTATTCTCAGTTTTCCAGGACAATCTATTCAACTTGGCCCATAATGGTTAATATATCCGCTTACCCAAACTAGAAGAAGTTAGAAAAGGGGTTGGTATGCCTGCAGTCGAACTCTTCCAACCGTGGGTTCATATGTATGTGCATCTTTTCTTTTTTCTAATTAAACCCGATAATGACTTTTTATGACATCTAGTTGTACTTGAAATACTTTCTTAAAGTATTGAGGTTCATAAATCAAAAGATGGATCTTCGCAGAAAATTCTAGATTCGAGTTTTTTATATTCGAGTTGTTAAGCTTAAAATTGCTGTGTCTTAAAAGGTTAAAGCACCCACTTAGAGTATGCCCAATAAATGGAAGCTCGGCTTAGAGCGTCTCCTTTCACAAGAAAGGAATTTCAGTGATACGTTTGAGTCGGCCTGACCAACACTAAAAGGTTTGATGTTTAAGACTGGATGATGCGTTACCATGCAACCTCTTAAACATCGTGTTTGAAGAAATTGTGCACCCTGAAGAAGTCAACACCATAGGCACAATTTTTGCAAAGTCCTTTCAACTTGTTGTTAATCCTGATGATATTGAACCAAGCGAGCTGACTGTAATGCATTTGCAAGTGTTGAAACGAAGGCGGCTTAAATAAGTTTGGCTGTTATCGAGACAAGGACATAATGTTTATTGTTTTCGAGAAGAGAGGTCCAACACGATAAACAAAACGTCAAGATGAACTGATATAACTTCAAAGAAGCATGAGACTTTGTTCACCAGGGATCTACTATTACATCACATAATAACATCAGTGCAGTGGCTAAAAGAAGAATGAAAATAAAGTGGGCTGTGTGCATCGTTGGAAAGTGGAGGAGAAGAATCCACGGCAAACTCTACAGGCTTTAAATGTGACTGAGATGGAATGACAGGTTGATCGTATGGACAACTTGGCTCCAGCCCGAAGAGTCTTTGAATTCAAGAAAGACCTTTTCTTAGGTGGAAACCTCAACCAACTTAATGTGCGTAGCTAGCTAGGGACCGCCCTGGTTTGTTGGTTGCTCCAGGCTTGTTCTTTAATAACATTTACTCTTATCTAAAAAGTTTTAATATCTTTTAAAAAGAAGGACAACTTGATGTAAGTATTTTTATTTCAACATAAAGGGAGAAGGTTAACTTGCATACAATGGGTATCTCTATTAGAACAAGGACTACCTACTTAAATTATTTTAATGTAGGGTGGGTCTAAGTGTATTAACATAACCAAACCAAAATAATAATAAAGCAAGCAAATTAAAATTTAAATAAGTATACTTAAAACAAAAATTATTACACACACAAAACAGAATATTATGAAATGAAATTGGAATTTATCATCTACAAGGTCTACATAGTAAAATTAAATTATTTGTATTTTTAATGTTAAGGTTAGTAAACAACAATAACAACAAAAAAATCTACATCATTTCGTTTGTATGTAATTTTATTTTTAACTATATTTTCATAAATACTCACCTATCGAAAAGTGATGGTTTTTCCTTTTTCACATAATTACTAGGGACATAGCCAGATTGATTCCTATTATTTTGCACCCGCCACCAATGTTTTGAATCGTCCAATAGCAGGTAGCGTTCATTTTTCCTTAAGTCTAATTCTTGTGCTCCTTGAGCTCCATAATCGTATTTGGCTACTACGTAGCAAACGTCTTCCTGTGATTTTCCTGCGAAAAATAAAAGCGGTAATTTCAGTGGCACTTATTGTTTTTTTTTTTTTTCTTATATTTCATTTTTGGACTTTGTTTTGAATTTTGTCATAAATTTACGCTAAACAAATAATTCACACTAAGTTTTAGAAAACACAAACCACATACGATCCACATGAAATAGTGATAGGCAATTGTGAATTGTGTTTTGAGGGTTGTATTGTTTATAAAATTGACACAAAATTTACATACGATCCACATCGAATAATAATATAATATGTAGATTGTATTCTTTATAAACTTGTCATAAAATCCACAAACGATTTACATGAAATAGTGATATTTAGATGTGAATTTAAATCCGTGGATTGTTTTGATTATAAGCTTGACATAAATCTATGCCCGAGTCAAAGTAAATTATGGATTTTATTCTGTAGGTTTTATTCATAAGATCCACATACGATCAGTAGATTTAGTGACATTCAATTATGAATCTCATTCTGCGAATTGAATTGTGTATTTTATTATAAACATACTTGCCACAAAACAAACACACGTTCTAATAAAAAAAAATTACGGTCATTTTGAATTCTATTGTGTGGATTGCATTATTTATAAGCTAAACATAAAATCCACATACGATCCACATTTAATAGCGATAGTCAAGTAGGAATTTCAACTTGAGGATTGTAGTGTTTAAAGCTTTACACAAAATTTACACACGATCTTCATCAATATAAGATTGCACACTATGAATTTCATGGATTGTATGTGGGTTGTGCTAGTGACCAGAAAACTATTTACTCCACATGGAATTAAAAGGCAGAATGCTATGCAACTCGTCGCGATCTTAATTATTGCCTCGAGCGAATTGAATGTTTAACGTTCAACCAATGACAAAACAAAATCAACAAAGCTCTCAGATGAGATGGGATGAATTGTGAGGATGTAATGTTGTGCCCGATTTGTAATTTTTTTTCTAATTTTCCCGATTATATCATTGGAAATATGGGGTTTTGATTTAACATTTTGTATTATTTATTGTATGTATGAATGATTGGAGGAAGAATTACCGTGTTTCATGTTGCCCGCCATCGATTGTGAACCACAGCCGAGGTTGCCACCACCAATGCAATCGCCTCCGTTCGAATTCGAATTTGTATTGCTGCTGAATGTCACACTTTTGTGCGTGCTACAATTGGACGCTGACGATAAGTTACGATGGTGATGCTGTTGCTGTTGTTGGTGATGGTGTGGTGCCGGTGAGCCGGGTGGCGGTGGCACTGGATAGTTTTGTTGCTGATACGCCGAGGGCTGGTATTGTGTAGATGCTGGTGTAGATGCTTGAGAGTGCTGCTGTTGCTGATGCCATGAACCAGTTACACCAGCACCGCCACTTGGCAAATAGTGATTGCGATTTGTTAGCGCTGGAACGTTTGAATTCGTTATTGCTGCTGTTGAGGAGGAATCGGGGATATTGCGTGCAAATCGTTGGGGATGCTCCAACATTCCAGCTATAGAAAAAGTTGGGGTTATGTTTGTTTTTTTTTTATTTAATTTTTTTTTATGTAGCTTTTCGATTTGGTGGTGGGTGGTGATGGTGGTTGTTGCTTTTTTTGTATGTAAAAGCAGCTTCCGCCCTCTTGGAAAAGTACAGTGTACTCTTTTTTTTTGCAGTTTTGTGGAATTTGTTTTGCTCTTGTTTTATTTTGTTGTTTTTTTTGCTTAGTTTTTCAATCCTTTATTGTTTTTTTTTTGCTCGTTTTTGTAAATCCCTATTGGATGGCATTCGTGGCCGACTGCTGCGAGACAAGAGTAAATAATTGTTATGTTGATTAAAACTTTGCCTCTGGATTTGATGTGCTTAGGTTTCAATAAAAGTGGTCGACGACGACGATGATGACGATGATGCTGTTGATGATGTAGAGACTTGCATATAGAACAATCCATGGAAAACCATTTCTAAAAGAGAATTCACGAGAAGAAAAGAAAAAACAAAAATTCAAAAATAAAATAAAAGCCAAATAAAATAAAGCACAACATCGAGATAGCGCAATTGTTTCGCAACAAAACCCAAAAAAAAAAAAAAAACTTAAATTGTTTAGAATAAAACTTTTTTTTTATTTTGTTGTTGTGAGCCTGACTGCTTTTCTGGAACTTTTATTTATGTAACTGTATTTAAACTAAATGTATGTTATATGTATGTTTAATTCAGAAAATTAAAAAAAGAGAAAAAATGTTGTTTTTTGTAATGTAATCACTTGGTGCAAAATTATGTCAAGAGGACAAGAGAAAATTGTTATTTTTTTTTTTGTTTGTTGAGTGTTCAGTAGGCTAGCTTTATATATATTTTTTGCATCTGAAATGCAGTTGAAAATTCATATAAATTTATAATCTGTAAATCATGAGATAATGAGACTTTATAATTCTTAAAACTTTATTTTCTCAACACACCATAAAAAGTAATGAGAACCAAATTTTGCATGACCCATTCAATTACACACACACACAATGTCAGAATAATTCAATACTTTTAAATAATGATAGATACTTTTGTCAGAATTTATTTTTGTACATAAAAGGCACAAAGGTTTATTCTTGTTCTGTGTGCAGATTTGTCCAATTGGGAAGATTTGAAACTAACTTCCCAATGATTTTGAGATTTTAAACTTTAAATATACCTAAATTTTGTAGCTCAGTACTGCGTGACAATGTAATGTACAGTATTTTGCAACCGATTTGAAACAAGTTTAAAACCGATTAGCTTATTTATAATCGGTTTTAAACTAGTTTCCAATGGATATAACGGATTTCAAACTAATTTGCAATCGATCTTAATAATTTGAAACTAACTAGTGACTATTATAACTAAATATGTCAGTAAATTTCTCTGAATTAGTCTCAGAACAAAATACAATTTTTCTAACCAATTTATAAATAAGTTTGCAATCAATGCGCCAACAGTTTTGCAATTAGTTTAAAATAAATTTGCAGCTGATGTTACACTGATTTTGCAATCAATTAGAAGATCTGGCTTAGCTAGCCTTTGAACATTCAATTTTGATATTTTTTTTTATCAGATTTCATAAAAATTCTAATATTTAAAAAAAAGTTAAAAAATGGCGAATTTTTTTTCTGGGAAAAGGGCTTCCATCAAAACATTCCAGGAATTTATTTCCGTTTTCGCTTGTAATTTGTTTCTTTGGTATTAAAAATAACCGAAAACTGAAAATGCAGTGACTTTCCCAGAAATTTTTTGATTAAGAGCCGTTTTCCCAAAAAAAAAAAAAATTCACGGGAAATTTCATTACCGGGAATTCACAAATTCACATTCACCCCTAGAATGTGAAAAGTTGTCGGGTGAAAAAATTTTAGCGTGTCACTCGATGGGCGTAGTCCATGTAATGCGGGATCTTAGACTATAAAGAATTTCAGATATCTTGGATTATGCGAACATCCATCGTGGACAGTTCATTTCTTTTTTGTCCCATTCTAGGCTGAGTGCTTACGTTTGCTTACAACAGCTAAATTATTAGTTTAGCAATGTTATGTGCAATTGTGCATACACTACACGTCAGTATAATTAATACACTACAACCGTTTAACGTTGGTTTATCACTTCGAAAACTTGATGTTTTATCATCTCTCATTTCAGAAGGATATTTTATGTCAGTTCTTCTTCAGCTATTTCATCATACATTGAGAATAGTTTAAAAAGATCAATATTTTAAGAAACTTCTATAGTATTGACGGTGAGCAAATCATCTTCTACCAACGCTTTGATAGAGTAATCATTTTGCATGAATTCAACCTTATCTGCATTTTATTCGATTGGTAATTTATCTTGCAGAATATATTTAAATATATTTTTGTGATGTACCTACATGAGTACATAATGGATTTAAAAACAGCATAAATAAAGGTAGTGATCTCTTTTTTGTCGTTGATTCCCTAGAAGACTCTTTAGTGGTTTCATTCTTAAAAAGATTTAAAAGCCTTTATGAACAAGGTCTTCTACTACTTCTATTGCAGAACATTCAGAAAAGTAAAAAAAAGTTAAGGTTTCGTTTTACGTTACCATATAAGAAACAAAATGATCCGCCTATTTTCAAATTTATCACACCCTTTTCTTATATTTATAAATGCTCCTTTAGTCGCGCTTGACTAGTTTACATAAATTGCATGTCAAACTAAATATTATTAGATACCTTCTTAATTTAACAAAATAATTATCATATAATTTTGTTTTGCTTAAATTTCTAAATCATAAAATCACTGAGGCATTTGTTATTAACGCAATAAATTGAACTGTCACATCAAAGATAGTTTCACCGGTGTCCACTCATCAATCACTCATTTTTTTTTTTTTTTGCTTTGAAAAAGAGTGAACGCACTTCTATTGCTTGAAACTATGTATATAAGCATGAAAAAATGAAGGAGGGGTCGGACGGTTCGCGGTTTGGTGTCGTGTTTTTCTGTAGCTATCTGCCAAATACCAGAAGCGATAGTAAATCGACAAAATGCACAAACTGAGAGAAAGTGTGTGGTGGAATTTCTAAAATTAAAGAACTTGGAATACACACTATTCGTATTCATCATTCCTCCCACTTGTCTTTCCTATAATATGCACACCATCTACTCTACACCAACAGAGGTTGCATGCTTCGATGGCGCTACTACTTGGCTTTATCTTACATAGCCATACTAATCTTTTTGACACTGAACTCCAAGAAAGAAGACTAGGAACAAACAAACACAAAAAAAATAAAATTTTAAACCATAGAATAACACTTTGGATCTCAGGGTGTATTCGTATTGAAAACGTAGAAATTCTTGCACCCGAGCCAAGAATTTTAAATACATTTTCGCTCTTCTACGAGTTTATGCATGGATGGATGCAAATGTAAGGAAAAACTGAAATCCGAAGAAGGAAAATTGATTTTTTTTTTGCTTCTTCTTTTTTTGTTGGTTTGGGGAAAAATCTAAGCTTACAGAGGCGCCAAAGGGATTCCCCAAACCCTCAACTAGGTATTTGGTGACACTTGGAATTCTTGAATTTCATTTAATACAGCTAATGAATATGACATGCGATGGAATCAATGGAAAAAGGACTGACTTCGTCGACTTGTACTTCTTCTTCATTTGTTATCTTTGCATCTTGTGTAATTAAATAATGTTGAAGAAAATTATGGAAAACTTTTGAAAACAATTTTGAAGATGGATCCTTGTTTTCTTTTTTTGGCAAATGTTGAGAAACTGCAGAGTCACTTGAAAATTTTTGAACAAGAGTTGTTTTTTGTTTTGTTATGAGGTCGGTTATAGTTTTGCCATCAAGAGAAGAAGTGTTTTTGATGTATGTTTGTGATAGTTTTAAGTTTTCCAAAAGTTTTATACAACCAACAAAGAGAAAGAGCAAATTAAATGAGCTGGAAATGAAAACTAACAAGCACACAAGAGAAGGTAATTAAAGTTTGCACAATTAGTCTTTCAGTTTATTTGAAAAACCAACAGACGTTTTCCAGTATTTCTTCACATACTTAATAAGTTTGCGTATATAAAGTTGGTGCAAAACATAATTCTTCTAACATTTTGTTTCGTGGTATTTAGGTAGGTATGTATACTGCTCAGCTCATGTGGAATAGAAAACTATATCTATTACTTTCTTAGTGGCCTGGTATTAATAGTGAATTTGAAATACTGATCTGGATTTATATTTGAAAGGTGTTTAAATTAATTTTAAGAGTTGAGGTTTAATATTTATTGTTCTTTTAACTTTCGATGTTATTAAAAGTTTAAAATACAGTTGAGGAGTGACTTTTCAATAGGGGATAAAATTAGTGTTCAATTTTATTAAACTAAGCAGTTTTGTTTTTTTTTTTTTAAGTTTAGCCTCCCTCGAGGAAATAAGAACTACTATTAAACTAAATCTTAGAATAAAACTTTTTAGTAGCATTAATCCTAGGACAAAATTTAGAGCAAATATGTATATTAATGCTTCTCTTTGTCAATTTAATTGGTAATAATACACAGAAAGATTACCAAATAAATTGAGTTCCAAGCAGTTTTGACAATTTATTCAATAAGTTATCCAAAATTGTCACTAATGTAGATACCGTTAAATTTTCTTCATAAGAAACTTTCATACTTAGTTTCTCCATCCGCCAACACTTTGACTTTTGCCTTTTGTATTTATATTTCTTAGTATTCTCATGAATAGCAAAACACCAAGCGACACCCATTGGGTGGATCGTAAAATTTGCCAATTGGATTTTCTTTTAATATGAAATATGCCAATTTCTGCAGTATTTATCCTCCTTTCTAATTACTTATGATTATAAGTATGACGTTAATATTTCTTCTCTGGGGTTTTCCGCGTTAAACGAACTATTCGACTGCTCAAATATTTTTTTTGTTTTTCACTTATGGAACCTTCTGTAGGCCAATCTTACCTACATATTGTGTCACCTATCAAATGTTGTAGGAATAACTAGTACGTAAAATTGGCATTTAGTTGATAAAAGCTAGAACATGTTATATAATGAACTTGGCATTATGTTTTAAATTGATTTTTTTCCCTCATATTATTTTCGATATAGGTTTTTTTTTGCTTCTGCTGCAGTGAAAGAATATTTTAATTTTTAAGGTCAAGTACCTCACAAATGTCATTTGTTTGTTTGCCATTACTTTTATATGAGAATAAATTTAAATCGGTTAAATAGTCGGGTCAGCATAAGGAGAATACCCATAAAAACGTTAAAAATTTTATCTCTAATTTTTTGATGATTCCCTTGGCTTTTTTAGAATCTATTTTTGTAAGTGCACTCCACGTGATTTTTGTTTTCTCTTGTTCGTGTTCTTTAAAGAGATAAGGCTTAACTACAATGGCCACTTTTGCAAAAGTGCAAAAGTAAACTAATAATTTTAAGTCCATTTGTTTAAGGAAAAAGTACACAACATGTTTGAGAATCCAATATCTAAGTTTTTTGGCATATTTTTGAAGTTTTCCTAAGTCAGGAAAAATGAGTTTGAAAATTTTTACTTTTGCACTTTTTGCAAAAAGTGGCCGTTATGATAAGCCTATATGCTACCTCGCCGATAATAAACTTCAGATATCAATTTTTTTGAATGGACAATGCATTTTTTTGTGCTAATTTAACTTTTAAAATCGTAATTCCATAGTAACGCAAATTCGTCTTAGATAGTTTTAAAAGCACATCAAAATTTGTGAGTTAACTCGAAATATCTGTCATTTAGTTGAGAATAACTAATCACTAACTCACAATCAAGCGTAAGCGTTAACTTATTTCACTTTTTTTTTTGTCTTTTGATAGTTACACAAATATTGCAAGATTCTATGAAAATAAAATTATGCTTTTAGTTATATAAATTAAGAAACTCAAAAATATTGAAATAATTTCGTAACACATCGAAGCAGAGTGTCCCATCAAGTCGAAACAAAGCTTAAACCTCCAAGCATAGTTAACAAATAAATTATAATGCAGTATCCATGTCAAGGAAAAGTAAAAATTTCAATCAAAGTTTTCTCATGTAACATCATTTGGCAAAGAAAAATGTTAAATGTTCTCTTTCGCTCTCTTTCTAAGACCGGAAAAGTTAAAAGGAATGCTGTAAATTATATAAATGATGCCAATGAAAAATGTACCTACCAGTGTCTGTATACTCGCTTATAATGTAGAAACATCGTCTCAAGGCGAACAAATTATCACAAACTTTAAATATTTTACCAACCATTAGAGTCATAAATATTTTCTCAAAGCATCCATTGTGCGTTGTGAGAGACCTCATTTTCTTAACTCTTCTGGTTGGGTGTATTTTTTTTTTTTTATAATATTTCACAGCATTTTCATATTTTCAAGGAAATGAATGGCACTTTTTCATTTATTCAACCACATAAATTGCTCCTCCCTCTTTAACCCTCCTGGTCTTTTTTTTTTTTCATTTCTTTGGCACACTGGCATCACAAAATATACATTCATACATACATTTACACTTTTTCATGCGTTGGAGTTGCTCTCGTTTGCCACTTAAAAGGAAGAAAAAATAATAAAAAAAAACAGAATCAGGTCACCATATGTCATTAGGGTTTGCCATCTTTAAAGCAACTATGCTAGTCATTCGACCTCCTCAATGCTATACATGCGAATATTTATACACTTACTCATACAGTGGGGGTTATTTGGTTATTTGTTTTTTAAATTTTTATTTCATTTTTTGTCTTGTTCCTTTATTTTTCCCTTTGAAGCACAAAACTCCAGTAAATCAATATTTTACAATTAGTATTGAATTTAAATACAAAAAAAGCCAGTCAAATTTTTGACGAGAGATTAAAAATGTTTACATAACACTCATTTTTGTATTTTCAATAAACTAAACGAACAGAACTAAACAAAAATACTACTATCTGTGCTGAATGCACTCATTAGAAATGTCATTTTTTTAGATTTGACGTTCTAACTAAAAATAATTCCAACGAAAAGAGAATTCACACTTTCAAATGTAATTTTCTGATGCCGAACATAAGATAGTCATTTCCGTCACCAAAATTTCATACAAATTTTAAATAATAGGTGAGGCGTTAAAATTATAAAAACCAAGTCGAACAGAGCATTTCTGCCCGATAAGGTGTGTCTACATTCTGTATCTTTCACATCGAGAAAAATTGTCGAGAATCATTTTGAATCGGAATGAAATTCATATAAAGGAATGACATTTGTTAAATTAAGTATTGTTATTTCTATGCGGAAAAAGACCTTAACTTTGGACAACAAAGTAACACAATTCTGAGTTCTGACGTTTACCAATGCCTATTTCATGAAAACACATCAAACAGGGCACGTAACGTATCTGTATTGTCAGTTTAAAAAGTAACGCATGTCCAGAGCTGTCAAAAAATAATATTAACTTTATTGCGAACATATTTCAATGAAGTAAACGAACAGAACCAAACAAAAATGTACAGCTATTTTGGTCAGTATAAAGGTTTCTTCATGAAGATGTCAAACAAAATCATACCAATTAAGGTGTGGACACATGCAAATAATTATGTTAACGAAATTGAGTAACTTCGAACTAGGTAAAATCGTAGGTACTATTAATATTTTGGGTGGGGAAAATAATTCACAGATTTATTTAATTTTTGTCTCAACAATTTGGGATAAGTTTTGGTTGAAAATAAGTGATGTAGGCCAGCAAGAATCGAGGGAACCAATAATATTTTTTCAGAATTTTTTTTTGTAAAGTGCATCTAACCAGCTGAACCGCGCTGTATGTAGTCGATAAATGTATGAGTATGGGTTTTTTTATTTTGCTTTTATATAAAACGGCTGACCCAGTAAATACTCGTATAAACACAGGGGTGGGTGAACCTTTTGAGCTAAAACTTATAAAACTTAACATGTCCACCAAAGCGTATAATTAAAAAGACAAAAATTTATGAGTACTGATGATGGAGGGAATGAAAATATAAATTTTCACAAATTGCATCCTGCGGGCGAAATGAAAATAAAATGGGAGAGATTAGCTTTTCCTTCTTTAATTGGCAGGGGCACCAAATAAAAAAAAAAAAAAAAAAAAACTGTCGGGTGGTAGACCTAAATATAAAATATAATTATCCCTTTTTTATATGAGGAGCAAACGGTGGCGCGGCGCACCATTATTCTTATGTGAAGACAAATTCTACCTTGGGGCAAGCGAGCGAGCGAGCGTTCGCCCGCTACAGACGGTAGCGTGTGTAATTACCCCTTAATCCTGTTGAGATTACCTCCACTCATGTCGGCGAAATTGTCATCAAACCGTGTGATGCAGACGCAAGGAGAACGAGATGTGTATTGGGGCATATAAAACAAAAACTCTGTTGACATTCGCCATGACGTGACGACGACGATGAAGATGACAAACTGAAGAAAAAGTCATAATAAACATAAACCAAAAGGGGAAAGCTGGGTGATGCCGTTGCCGTGTATATGATGGACGATGGTGGAGTAGAGGCGAAGTTGAAGACATTTTTTTTTTATTAATAATTTTTAGATAACAGTTTTGAGATGCATCTATAGTGATTTTTGGGAGTGTCGATTAGTGTCGGTTTGTCCTTTTTTTGTTCGACTTTTATATGATGGACAGAAATAGAAAATGCGAGTGGGTGCTTGATCACTTCAAAAAGAAATTAAATTTTTTGTGGAGCAATAGATTTTTGTTATTCTTGTTGTTGATATTAGGGGTACCTCAATTTTGATTGCTTGTAGAATCGTTCATTTGCTTCGGTTGAATTGTAACTAATCCGTTTCAAAAACAGAAAAAAGAAAAATGTGTAAAAAATGTCAATTGCAAGTTTTTATTTGGTTGCACGATGGAAATGCCGACTGGAAATATAAATTATGAAAAACGACTGCTTAAGTTGGATATGGTATTTCAATATGCTATGTTCTATTTTTGTTTGTAATTAGAAAATGGAAAAAAAGAAGAATTTTTAACCCCCGGCGGAGTTGTTACACAATGCATTTGAATGACGAATTTCAAATAATTTATTTAGTAATTTAACTTCAATTATTATCTATTAACTCGCAGTATCTATTTAATAAATCTAATTCACCTATAAGTTATTATTCAGACTTTTATAAATATACTTTTTACTGATTAAATTCTTTGAGGTCTTTCTAGTCTTACAGCCTTATTCACGCATTATAGTCAATACATAACGCTATGCAACTCTTATAATGTCTCTGAACGCGAAATCCTTATTTATAAAACAACGTAAAGAACCATCAAAAGCTAAACGCGTTCAGAGGTAGAGTAATGGCTACATAACTATGTACAAGAGGATATTTTTTGTATCGAAATGTCACTTTAACATTCCATTGCAAAGAATTTCAATTGTGGAGAAAGTGTTGAGATTTTCTAAATTTTGTTCTGCTGAAATTTCCTTAAAATTTATATAAAAATAATATTACCTGGAATGTTTTTTTACGGAGACAGCTGAGTAAAATCCAAGCTGTTTGTAATAGATTTTTATTTTGTACCAATCGTCGAATCGAATTGGCAGTGGTCTCTATCTTTTTCTACATATCAAATATCGTCAATACGTTCACGTTTATTCATCAAAAACATTTACTTAAAATATTTCTTTTTAACTAAATAACCTAATTTTTTACTAACTTCATTCTAATCAAAGTTTTCTACTGAAAAAAATAATGACTTATCCATAATAAATAGTTCAACAAAAAACTATTCACCCCTAAGTTGAATTTGTTAACATTCACACACAAATAAGAATTGTTTTGGGAACTAACATGTATAATAATTTCAAATAACACCTTGTACTCATAATAATAAATGTGTAAAGAGCATGTTTGGTGTGATTGTCGGTATTATACATATTTATCACTCCACGACGATTAATGTACGTATTTTTTTCAAATATTTTTTTTTATTTCTTTCAAAACGTACATATGTATGTTTCATGTAGGAAAAACAATAATAGATATAGGAACACTTCTCACTTTTTTTTCCGTATGATATCGATTTATTATGTTTTTTTGTTTTTTGTTTCTTCTTAAAATACATTTTTGAAAATTAACATAAACAATCGATCGTTCTCTATTTTCCACACGAGTGTTGATTTCATTGACTGCCATAAACAAGACGACGACGAATCGACGAAGCACGTTGAAAAACAGTGGGGTGATCAATATACCAAAATCAGACAAAAATCTTATTTTTATTTTTTCAAACCTGACACATTTATGCTATTCCAACATGGTAATTGATTTATTAATCAGACTGGTAACTTTGGTTTTCATATTAAAACTAAGAGATTCCAATAAAATATAAATAAAGTGTGGTTCAATTGGAATTGCCTGTAAGTTGGCATCGTAAAAACAAAGGCAGCTGTCAATTAACACGTCAATGAGTGCCAAATTTTAAATGTCAAAAAAAGCGTTTACAAAATGGAGCGTTGACTCCAGTCATCTAGACAAAGCGCTCTGGCATTTACTTATTATCAGCTTTGTCCACTCCAAATATTTCAGTTCATTGCGGACTCTTTTTTCTTCGTCTACAAAATTACATCCGATTGGGTTATCCCAGTGTTCGAGCTTAAGAGAATTTATGACAGTTTTGTATTGGTTGACACAAAATCATGAATAGTCTCATACCCCATTTACACAACTAACAATTTCTCCCGATTTCTTCTAAATCATCTTAAATCTGTTAATATTTTTGTTTCAGTAAGCAAAATGAAAATGTTAACATCGTGGTACCTAATAGTGTGCTGATCCTTTTTGCAAACTATAGATTTGTTTCACACTTAGTTCTAAGGCTGGGGAATTTATAATATCAGGTAATTTTTAGTCTGGTTTCTGTTCCCAACTCACAAATTTGTGCCGTTTTTCGTTCTCAACGAAGAGTACAAAATGTCTCCACCCTGACGTATTTAGTTCCAAGAATTTCTTCCGCAGAAATATGAGTTCTGTCAAATGATAGGTTGACATACGTCAGGTGCAAAAAACAGTACAAATTTATAAGTTGGGAACAGAAACCAGTCTAAAAATTACGAAATATTACTAACTTCGGCAGTTTCTGACCGAATGTGGAGCAAATCAAAATGACACTATGTGTCATGTCACTTACTTGATGTAAAATGACTAAATACAGAAATTATCATAAATTTTTTCACTTATATAACTATGTAGTCGAACTTTTGATTGTTTATGTTTTTCGAACAGCTTAATTTTTGTTAGATGAATTCGTAAACTAGTCAAATTCCTGTGTTCTATAAAGACCAATATATACTCAAACCTCAATTACACCTATAAAAATAAAAATCATGATTGATTTTTTTCAATTTTGTAATCTAATTTGCCCGCAGTGTGTAACACACCAAACTGCAGTTGAAAAGTTAATTAAGCTGCAATGAAGAGAAAAAAAAACTCTTAAAAGTAAACAAACTGTCAAACCTAATCATAATTGTATGTTCGGCCTTGACGGAAAATTTAATATTAAATCGCACCACGTCCATATGGCGCGCTGTCATCAGGCAATAATTAACGCATATAAAATATGTCACAGCGATTAATTTATAATTGTTTTCGGTTTATCGTATATACCTATACTTGAATGAAATAATTAAAAGAATAACAAAAAGAGATAAGAAAGTATCTACATTAGCTGGTTTATGGATTCAAAAAAAAAAAAAAAAAAAATGTGTTTGCAAAAAAATGAAGAAGACTCTCTTACATCGCGTCATTATTCGTGTTGACGGTTTTATTTTATCGACGTTTTAATGATAACAACCATCAAAGTGTGGTAATTAGCGCAATTTGATGGCACGCTATGTGTAAACCTCACGGTTTTCATGCCAAGTGAAAGTTATAATTTTCATTCATATACCTATGATCGATCGAAAGTTGAATGGGATTGTGGAAGGTAAGGCAAGGTAAGGTAAGGTAACTGCAAATTCCCATCAGGGGAAACTATTTTTAAATGTTCGTTGCAATGTGACGTGTGGGGCTGTAATTACCTGAATGTTTTTTTTTTTATTTTCTGTTCAAGAATTTATTTTGCAAGCACTTTTGTGTTACATATATGCTCGACTTTGAATTGAAAGGAAAAACTCATTGAGTCAACGGCATTGACAGTTTTTTTTTTAATTTTTTTTTTTTTTTTTTTAATTGTCTAACTACTTGTCTGTCGTTGTCGTTATAACGGGCAAGTGGAAGGCTTTTCCACTTATATAGAGAGCTCATATAACATGTGTACATGTACACAGTTTTGATTTTCTTATAAAAAGAGTCTTCTTCTTGTGGCTGCCAATCCTCTTAGAAGCGATTATAAATTCTTCAAGTGTACATTGACATTGAAAAACTGTTTTTTTCTTTTCTTAAAGTTGTCGCATGGCTGGCTATAAGCATAATATAGACAGCACATAAAAGATTGGTATTGTATAGTTATTGTTTTAAGGTTGCTTGCGCATTATTTTGTCAAGAAAGGATAAATATTAAATTGGATTTGATTAGCTTTAAATGTCGACAGACAATTTGCTTTAAAACTAAAATTTGTTGTGGGCAAATAATTTACAATTTTAGAACTATGAGACGTATATTTACATGAAACCCAGACAGGCTATTTAGTGACAAGAATACAAAATTAACCACTCTCATTCAAACAAAATTGAATAATCTTTATTATGATCGCTAAATGTCACCCAATGAACAACTGACTGACTGGGTGTAGTTGTAGGATCCATATTAAATGTGTACCGGGTGTGAC
The DNA here is from genome assembly GCA_948107695.1 of Meliscaeva auricollis. NCBI lineage: Eukaryota > Metazoa > Arthropoda > Insecta > Diptera > Syrphidae > Meliscaeva > Meliscaeva auricollis. The sequence continues at coordinate 15,414,525 of OX403618.1, forward strand.
AAAAAAAAAACTAGTGAATTGCGAAAGAAAATTGGAATTTTCATTAAATTTACAAAATTTACCTGAAGGTTCATCTTCAGTACGAATTTTGAAACTGTTTCATTTTATTACGGACATTGTATGACTTTTTTGAGGATTCCAGACATAAAGGAACGTTTTTAACAAAATCATTTTAGACAGAAGTTCTGGACAGAATATTTTTGCATAAAATTTACAATTTTTTTTAGAATTTAACAAAACCATGTGAAAATCTTTCATATAGTTTTCTATCTTGTTTGAAAACATAATTCTCTCACAATCTTTTTACATCGATATCTCTTATATTTTCTTTTCTGTTTAAAACCCGTTTGTTGCCAGGCAACTATTATTTAACTTTTAACAATAGTTTGAATAAAACAAAAATGATATTTATATTTATATTAAACCAATACCTACTTGCAACTAAACTAAAGAATGTTATTTTTTCGAAGATGAACATTTAAATTGCTAAAACAAAACTATTTTTCTTGGTATATACAATTTTTTCCCTCGAACATGTGAAATAAAGATAAAAATTGTTCCGCCTCCTATACATACAATCGGTCTTTTTTGCATAATCATTTAGTTCCTAAACCAACAACTGAGAAAACTATAGTCAGCACTTTTGTCTGCTTATCCGTCGACTCCATCGTGACGGGACTTGTGAAGTGGTTGTTCCACCCCCATATCATCTGGATTGGAGCTTTTAAATTCCTCTTTACGAGTGTCTCATGTTGAGTTCCTTTCATTTCCATCACATTAACTCCTCAAAACTAGGAGTATACACACAACACTATTCTATTACTATGCGAAATGCGATGTATCTTTTGCGAGTATGCTGTTGGAAAACAACGTTAAGCACTCTAAAAAGTAAACTTCAACTTAATGTACTTAAAATTAAAACAATACTGTCCCGTTCCGTCCATAGACATCCTTCCTTAATAGATATATCTACTAAAATGTCCAGAAGGCTTACTCTTGTCCCATGACAGTGAGAGCAAGAACTGCTGCAGACATCACTTTTATACATATACATATATACTATGGTATAATCTGCCAGTGTTACAAAATATCACATTTCTGATAGATGACCTAGAAAACTCTTCTGGGAGGAGGAGGAATTATTATGTCTTTTGGGTCTCTCTCTTTCTCACTCTGGGAACAGATGGAAATGTTGGTTTATATAAATTTTCCCAGTTGATAAAGTGAACCCCTTAGAGAAAACTATCGAAGAATTATGACACATTTCAAATTGGTTGTCGTTTGTTTGTTTGATAAAGGAAATAATAGAATAATGCATATGCATGTAGGGAAGCAAAAGTTTTGTATAAATACGTGATATCAGAAGTGGTACTTGATATCAATACGAGTAGATGTATATACATATTTTTAAAGTGATGATAATGACAATTGAATTTATCTTTACGTGGAACACTAAAGAAAATATTAGTTGAAAAAATATACATTTACATATGCTTGTATACATTATTATACATGTAACTTTCATGTTATTTAAATTTAAAGACTTTGAAACAAGAACTCAATGTTTATTAACTTAAATCGGTTGTGGTTCGTTCGTTAAACTTGAGGACCAAGTAAATCTAAACTATTCATACAAAATTATCAATAGCCATGTTCACAGATAATACCATTCAGCCAATAAAACTAGACGTTACTAAATGCCACCGAAAACCAACTCCAGTAAACGTCCTCTAATATTCCAGAGACAATACTTTGTAATGGTGCGAACCTATTTCCATAGCTACTTCATTGCGTGATTTTGGTTCAATATACGAAATAATGTTCATATCAAACGGTTATACGGTTTACCTTACTCGTACATGAACTGAGTTTGCGACGATCCTATCAGCCTTCATCCCTATCGGAGGTATCAAATTGTCGTAATCAACCTCAAAACATCAATTTGAATACCAACCCGCGTGGAAATGCAATACAATAAATTCAAAATGGTTTTGATGTCTTAAAAAAAATGTTATTATTTACAAACACATACTATAATTCTGTACTTTTTTTTACATCCAAGTTACTTTTTAAGTGACATAACCTCTAACCAATTGAAAAAACAAAACTAATGATATGCCCCAAGCACATCATTAAAAAATTCTATTTTCTTTTTTTATTTTGTCATTTAGATGTTAATTATAATAAAACTAGTTGAAAACATTTACATAATGGCAGCAAGACACCAGAAATGGTAAAGAACTGAAGACACAAAAATAAAATATTTCATTCAAAATAATTTGGTTTTTAATTTATTCACCTGGAATTGTTGCCAAAATCATCAGCAAATTAAAAACATGAACAAAACACGGAGGATTAATTTTAGCTTTTCATTTGTAAAAGTTCCTTGTTTAATCTGACTTCTTTTGGGTCTTTAAGTTTAGATTTCCATTCAGCAAATCCATTCTGTTTGTAGCTGTTGCTATTATGTGCATACATATATCTAACAGAAAAAAGGATACACCCGGTCTTATGTTATCTTATTTCTTGGCATTGCGCCCTGAATGCCGCTAGCAGTTGATTGCAGTAAAAATTTTCTTCTATTTGTGCAAGTTATTTAAAAGGTGTGTTTTGGTTTGTTTTGTTGAGGAATAAGAAGAAAAAAAATATAAATCAATTTTTCAGCCGCACTGGATAATAACTGGGAAAATATTAAAAATACTTGATAAATAAATTCCCATCTCGGAATTCGGTGAAGTGAATATTTTACTTTATACACAGGGATGTCTCTTGGGATTTTAACTACAATTGTAGGTACTTGCTATGTATTTTGATAAATAAACTATTTTTTATTGTATATTCGATTTCCAAATAAAAATTGCCTTTCGAAATAGATATAATTTAAGTGAATTAATTTTGCACCAATGTGAATCAGGCACTACGTAAAAACAAGATTAAACAAACCGAAAAAAGAACAGAATTAAACAGATTATGTTAATAAAATGTCAAAATTTGACTAATTAGCAACAAATGCGGAAGAGAATTAACAAACTATAAAGTAAAATCGGGAAATGTAATGAACTGTCAAATAAGATTAAAAAACTTTAGATGAAAACATTTATGTGCGATTTTTTTAAATGTTATTTTTAGTTAATACTTTAAAACTATTTTCAATTTATTTTTAAATCCAAAGAGGTATTTTTTTATCAGTTGAAAATTAGCTGAGAAAATTGGTTTAACAATTTCAACCCACATACACAGATTCGAATTTGTATGTTCTGAACGAAATGATATTTGCGTTTGCTGCCTGATTGAATCGAAATTTTTCTTGACATTTTGTCTTACTTATAAAATCGATTGTGTTTAGATAGCCTCCAAGTTAAAATTTGAAGATGTGTTTAACTATTCGCTATGAAAAAGACAGCTGAAAAAATTACATTTTTTTTTTTTTTTTGGATAAATATATAAAATTTGTTGTAAATGCCTAGGGAAAATGCAATTTTTCACCCCTGGAATTGGGCCGAAAATTAACTTCTCCAAAAAATACGAACAATGTTTAGAATATTGCCACGCGGAAGTTCCTTAAAAATGACACAATTTCAAAATACTCGAATGGACCCATTCACCATACCTACAAATTACTTATAATTTGTTTCTTATTTCAATTCTTCTTAGGGAACTAGGGAACAGTACTATGTACTTGTAATACAATCTATTACTTTTTTTTAAGTCGCAATAATACTTTTTTTTCTTGTTTGTTGAAGTGCGATAGCAAGGCAGCACTCTAATCCATTGGCAATGCCATCACCGCATTCCAATTCAAAAGAACTCCATTGAGTCACGAGACTTCTTATACTCATCGAATGAAGCCAGCAGGCAGTGACGGTGACGGTGAGTCTTCTTTTGTTATGGACTACATAATATGCAAATTGGGTACTTCAAAAACAAGGGTTGGGTGAAGAGAAGTGAAGTGGTGATGGTGGTGGTTTTCTTTTTTTTTTCCTCGGTTTATTTTGATGCGGAAAAGAAAAAGTTTGGACCGCGACTATTAAGTAAAAATAAACAATTTGTAAGGAAGTACATTTTCCATGCGTCGTCGCGCGCCTTCACTTCACCGTCGTCGTCGCATTGTCGGTCGTCGTCGGGCGTTGTCTGGCAATGGGGGATGGAGGAAAATGTTTAGAGTCTCCACAAAACTGATGGGGTTTTCTTCGTCTCCCAGTTTAAGTATATTCAAGTTTTATTAGGGGTAAAGACAACAACAACAACAACAACAAGAAAAAACATAAGCTGCTTCAGACGTGCAGAATAAGCATTCGGAATAATTTTTTCGGTAATAAAATGTGTGTTGTGGGTCCTTGGGTAAATGGTTAATAAACTTGTAAATCTACTTATAGATTTGTAAATGTCATGGATGATATAGAAGATAGATATTCTTCAAAATAGATATTGGTAGAGTTAGTTTATTTTTATGACAGCAATAAAAAAAAAACGTATTTTTTATAACCGTGTAATTATACTGCGATGAAATATCTATGCAATAGCAAGTGGAAACAATGAAAAATAACTTCAACTTTCTTTATGTGATAATTAACAAGAAGTGTATTTACATAATTATAATAAATGATATTTCTTATTAATAACAATATGTGTGAGTTTGTTGTTTTCCGGTTCACAATATATTGGAGCAGTGAAATTAGGAAATGAAATCGCATTTGGAGAGCTTACTGCTGAACCAAAACAAGTCCCAAAAAGTTCATTCGAAGACATAGGAGTTAAAGTAAATACACTGACACTACTTGATATGTATTTTTAATTGGTATGCTATTAGGTGTGTTTTTTTGTCAAAGCTATCCGCTATCCATTGATACCAATACCTAATAATAAATTGATACAAATTCCTCAGGAATTAGAATGTTTTGAGAAATTGGAAAGGTTGAGAAGTCTTTTTGAAATTTTGAAACATAAGCCAATGTGTTCTAATTTACAATGTTCATCACCAACTAATCTAGAAGTGATATATTTTATAAAACATATTTTGTTCTGAACACGTCAAATTCTAATAGTCACAAATCACAATGATTATTATGAAGGGTTTGTGAATCGCAACCATATCGCAACATATTCGTTGAGGAATATTATCCAATTTGTGTAAATTGTATCTCATACAAATAGAACAGCGAGCTGTACAAAATTGTTAATACAAAAAAAACTGAACAAAATAAGTTAAAAAAGCTGTGATATAAATTCTCCGAAACACTAATACCAATCACAATGCGATGAAAAAAAAAAGAAATTGAAAACCAACAATCATTTTTATCAACAGTTCATTTGTTATTATTTTTGGTTCTATTAAAACTCAAAATGATGTGGGCTCTTGGGCATTTATATGAATTAAAATTGATTGGTTCGCTGACATAATTATTATTGTATCTTCCCATTTCAATCAATAAACAATCTCAATTTATTGAAGATAAATAAAAAAAAAAAAAAAATTACATTGTACTGCATACATTTATGTACAAACAACTTAAAGTGCTGTTTTGTGTTTACATGACATTCGACATATAATATTATGCATTTGAAAAATAAATTTATAGTGTGCTGATGGTTAAGGGATTCTAGAGTCCGTACATTCGACAGTCCTCATAGACCAAATCTCAATCTGTGGTAAAATGGTAAATGTGGTATAAAAGAACAATCAAAAATGAGATTTCTCATACAAAATTTGCGGCCATTCACTATATTTACTGTATTTAACATAATTTACCACGTTTACCTTATTAAAGCTGACTTTAATATTCGATATTTTCGAGCTTGTAATTTTTTGATTTTGTCATTTATGTTAATCGACCCATGAGCAAAGTTTTAAGACTTCTTTTTGAATTACAATTTATTACCTCAAGTATGAATAACCTACATATGTTTGTTAAAAACATGATAACTCAATCCGAAATATATCGTTTCAAGACATCATCTATGATGCTTTCTGCATATATTTTGTTAATAATCAATATTGAAACTTTTACCAGCATTAGAATTTAATGTTATTATTTGGTCAAACTCTTCCAAGAGCTTTTTCATCATCGAGACATAAGAATAAATAGGACCGGAAATATTAAGAGAAAACTTAAACTCTATTTCAAAAACAAGTAATCCAAGATGGAGGAATAAATGCTTCTAGTTAATGCAGGGGGTGAGGGCTACCTATAATTACACTGGTGTGCAACAACTCGCCCTCAAACTAAACTATACCTTTCTACATTATTTTGCCCGAATCTGAAGTCAAAACTACCCAAGCACGTCACGTTATCGAGATATGCTAATGTGAACATGTCAATACTCCGTTTTTTGGTACATATAACATCAAGCGTCTTTACTGATGAATACTTTATTACAAAACAATTAATGGGTTGTGAATGAAGTGCAGTGCATCTGTATAAATCCCTTACAATCATTTAAAATTTCGCTTTGGGCGCAAAGATATTGCAAAGTGAAATTTATGATTTGTCAAAAATTCTCTCTTTAGTCCAATTAAAGCGTTTTTAGAGGTGGAAAGTTGTGAAGTAATTATTTTCAATTGCTAGCTTTATGTTCTTTGGGATTCTGAGCACGAATTAGAAGTAATCCAACAAAATTTATCACGGGAAACATGAGAAATCATTGAAAAATTTATTTTTGTTGATGCATAATCCAAAATATGATAATTTTTCGCTTAAACCGATTATGTATGAACAAATGTAGACAAAATTACTAAGTTAAAGTCTTGACAAATTTGTTGTACGACTTCTGGATTCTTCACAAAAAAATGTTGAAAAATTCATAAAAATCAGTTCTTTTGAAAAGCACAAAATATCTATTTTTGTTGGTTTTCCTTTGATTAATGGTGATTTTTTTGAAAATAACGGTTTAAAATAAATATGGTTTAGGTCTTAGCTTATGCTATGTGGAATAAGTCCTCCAAATTTCGGCAGAATCGGCTTAATAGTTTTGAATATATACCGGGTCAACCGAATCTAAGAGAGCTCTTTTCTACAGAACAATCGCATTTTTTTTTTAAATCAATTAAAAAAAATGTGCTTCATAGAATTTTTCTGAAACCATATTTTTATTCAGAAAATTCCAATGTTACATAATTTTAAAAAATTATATAAGTGACAGAAAAAAACTTGATTTTTGTAGACCAGTGTTATTAGTCTTAATAGACAATAAATATTCGAAAACGTTACTAGCTCTTAGAATACAATCAGAAGACGATTTTCTGAAATGTTTCACATTCTTTATTTTTTGAAAAAAGAGAATGTAGATTTTGAATATATTATATGTTTGGTGTGTGTCACAATATTCAAAATAAATATAAGAATAGCAAAAAAAAACAAAAAAAAATAAAGAAGATTCACAAGTTTCTTTTATTAGTCAAGCCTTAAGAGTGATTCAAGGCCCAATTACCAATAAATAATTGTGCCATGAGCTCCTCTTGACCTATCTAACTCAACTCTTCCATCCACATTTGCATATAATAATTTGCTGCAAACGGCCTTGACCAGAGAACTTTCTCATTAAAGTTTTTTGCATACATAAGTTGGCATAAAAAAATTATTATTATTATTATTATTTAAGTGAAACACTACACACTACTCTCGTGCCATAATAGAATAATGCTTGCCGCCTATTGTGTTGCTGCTATTGGAAGCTAAGCTCACTAACGCTTTGCTGTTTCTGCAGCAAGAATGCACTTTCAATGGGTTTATTTATTTTTTTTTTTTTTTGCCTTTATGTTGCCAAACCATATTTTTTTATTTCGTTGAGGAAAATCATGATATAAGTGGGCGTGCTTGAGGTGCACAATTGACGGTAATTTACCACTCAGTACAGCAGCGTACAATACTTCTGTTTGAACGATAAGTAGCACATTCATTGCAGAATTGATTTAAGTACCAATTTTTAGTTTCGGTGAGCTGTTCCGCAGTATTGATAATGTGATAAGAATTTTTTTGGGCGTGGATGTGGAAATTAATTGCATGACAACACTTGGCCCCTTGGGGAGAAACAATATATATGCTCCGATTACATCAGACTAACGAAAATGTTTATGAATAATGAAAATTTCAGTGTAGTTTTTTTTTTGCTAAAAAAAAAAAAAAATCTTCATGTTTTCTTTTGGTGAAAGTGAATAACAAAACAAAGATTTTATTTGAACATTCGTCCACTCAGCTCAATTTCCCAAAACAAATATCACACTGCAAAAAATCGACCTTAACCTCTTCAAATTCATATACACAAAGAGTTGGCTGTTTAAAAGACTTTTTTTTGTCTTTCTTATTTTGAAGGCCAGGCTTTATATGGTTTTGGATTATGACAGCAGCACCAACGCAACGTGCCTATGCCAATGAGTCACAGCTTTGATAGTAAAAGAGTTCACACTCATGATAGTTTCGCATGACCACGACTTCTGGTTTGTCAAATATTAATGTACACAAACACACTGTTTCGATGTATGTATATTTTGTGAATATGTTATGAGTGAAATTGAAACTGAAATGCGGGGGATTATTTGAAGGGGAGTGTGTTTGATTTTTTTTGTTTTTTTTTTTCTTAAATAAATAAATTATAAATCTTATTTAGGCTCAGTGTCACGATTGTACAAGCTGCTGAACGTGAACGACTTTATTAAATTCTATTGCTTCTTCTCTATTTTCGTTGGCAAGCATTTTGCGTGTCATGACGACGGAGAATAAGAATTAAAGTGGGTTAAGTTGAGTATGGCAGCAGTTAAGCACTAACAAAAGACGACAACAGAAAAGAATAAAATTTAATTTTATTAGAAAATGCGTTTACTTGGATTTTGATTGAGTTAGATAATTTTATCACTTAGATTATTAGGGCAGATTTTCATTAGATTCATTAAAAATGTCTGGATGACATGAACGCACTAGTAGGTACTTGAGTGTCAAAGTCGCAAAAATGCGGTTAAGGAATATTTACAATTTCTTTTTTCCAACGAAGTGAAAAACCCAAAATCTTTCACAGAATATCATGCTTTATATAAAACTAAGCATTTTGAGAAGGTATTTTTATATATGTTAGTAATGGTGAATAGTTTTGCATTATTCACTTTTAGAGCATTATTTAAGCTTATTTGAGATTTTTAGGACACATTTTTTGCATACTCTAGTATTGTTAGAATATTTTTGCATATTTGTCCCCTTTTCATGCTAAGTTTCAAAAAAATGTGACAAAAAAGTGGGTCGGAAAATTCCGTCTGTATCAGAAGCATAGATTGATTAATTTAGTAAAAATTTGCTGTATGGCGGTTTTTGAGAACTTTTTGGAAAGGTCTTTTTATGAAAACTGTATTTTTTTAAGAAAACTCTATTGACTGTAGGTACCTGTCATCGTTTAGTAACAAAATTTAATAAATGATTTTTTTTCAAAATTTAAAAACGGAATACTTTTTTTTTATTATTAATATTTTTTTGTAAATTTTGTGGTACCTTTGTGCATAAAATGTTATTTTTTTAAATAATTTTAATAGAAAAAATAAAAATTCATCGAAGAAGCTGATTTAGTCATTTTTATATTTCTTATTATTTTCCAAAGCTTAAATTTTTCAAAATTTTATATCCAAAGAAAAAAAGCTATAAAAGCAAGTATTTACGATCCAGTCGGACATTTTATTTAGATTATTTTCATTGATTTTTCATAACAGTTGATTGCCATTTCAAAAAATTTAAGTTTCCTTGTTCAAAAATGACGAAATTTTAATTTTAATTTTACTAGACTTCGGTGTTTTTGTTGCAAAAATCGAGAATTTTCAATTTTTGATTTGATTTGTTAACACAAGTTGTTTATTTTTAGCCAGTTCACGTTTCTGAAATCTCTGAGACCTCAGTAATCTCAGCAACCTGAACAGGATTCCTTAGTAAATTGCCTGTCAAAAACGGAGCAGAATAAAATTTGGATTTGTTTTTAAGCTGCTGTCAAGAAAAATCTCTGAGATCTCAGAAAACCTGAACTGGCTAGTTAAATAGTTTTTGAGAAATGAAGTTTAAAAATGAAATTTTGAAAAAAAAAATGTTCGTTTTTTAACTGGTCCTTTTTTTATAAAATTTTGCAATACATTAAGGACATTTTTTATCAATATTCAATGGCCTGATGAATTTCTAGCCCAATACTAATGATTTCATTCCAATAAATATCATAGTTTTTAAGAAATGAGAAAAAACTGAAAGATAACTTTTCCTCCAGAAAACCCCTTTTTAAAAAATTTTCTTGAGTGCTGTCACCTAATTCATGGTTTTGAAATCTAAGATTGTTCTACATGTCTAGCAGCAAATATATGATAAACTATGTTGCGTGGTGTTGTGAATATTCAAAAACACTAATACTAGGGAAAAAACAACGAAATTTTATTAAGTGGATGCTTAAACCCATTGATATGAAAAAAACTGAGTTGAATTTTTGATAATTATACAATGTGTACCTTGATTGACGATATCCATATAAATTTTTTTCACTAAAATCACTTTAAAAAACTGAAAAGTACTTTTTTTTTTAAGAAAACCCATTTTAAATGAGTTTATTTTCAAAGGCTCTGTGTTTTCTTCTTCAAAGTTTTGAAACTTAAGATTGTTCTACAAATCCAGCAGTTAAACAAAATATACTATAGACAGAGATAGACTTTGTTGCGGGGTGTTGCTATTATTTAAAAACACAAATACGAAAAAAGTGCAAATTTTTTAAGTGACTACTTAAAATCGCATCGATATGAAAAAAAAACTGAGGTGAATATACAAATAAATGTTTGCTTCAAAATACTATTAAACCAGGGTATTTAGGTTTTGACCCAGACAAAATACTTTACAGCATTTTTATTTGTGAAAATTATTGGGAGTAATGACCTTACTCATATCCCAAAATTCGCCACTAATCCCATTTGCGGTTTGGCCACCATTTTGGAAAAACAGCATCAACAAAGCAATTTTTGGTGAAGCTGTATCTATTTAACTGATTGTCTTTGGGAGATCATTTAAATGTCAAAATAAGCTTATTTGTATGCTGAATCTATTGAGATCAAAACCAAGGCAATACGACTACTAATAACTGGCTATACCTAAAAGTTAATTTTATGTAAATTTCTATTTTCTGTGCAACGGGGGTAATTTTTCAGAAAACCCCCTTCCAAAAGTAGTAGGTAAGGCGATAAAATTTGACATGAACGTTACATTTAAATTGAGAACTAAGAACCAACAAAATGCTACAAAATATGTTAGTTGAAAGGTTGTGTTTTTTGAAGGTAGAAGGAACGTTCTGCATCGAGTACCAAAAGATTCTGTGAAAACAATAGTAGATAAAAAAAAAATGGTAGTTATATTCTGATGTTCATTAGAATCAAGAAGCTAGTTTCACTAATCCACCAAGTATGTTCAAAATGTTCCTTATAATAAAGCAAAACTCTTTATCAGTCAATTGTACATTAATGTGACAAACTTTATTAGGAACAAACATTTTTAAAATCTAAGGACAAAATTTCAAATTATATTTACAAGAGTGGAAAACTCCTTGCAAATAATAGAAAACATAAACAATATCAAAAACCGAACAGCTGTTATTATAATATCAATTTCAACAATATCATTTAACCAAGACCCTCTGCTCTTTTTATCGTCTTCTTTTTCTTTGCCATACGAAATACGAAGAATGAATAACTATACAGCGCACTTCTTATAACAAAAAAAACAACTTTATTATCATAATTGACTTTTATTTCTACGTCTTTTTCGTCGTGTTCTCCTTCTTATTTGTCTTCTTCTTTTATAGTTCACTCTTTGAAGTGCCTAAGTTGGACAATTTATGACAGTTGATGATGTTTTTTTTTTGTTTGCTTCTTCTTTGTCGTGTTTGCCTATCCATATGTTACGCACACTAACCTCACCCTAGGTCAACTATCATCAATTCAAACTTCATCCATCGCATCGCACAGTTGAATGGTTTTTCATTGAAGTAAAAAAAAAATATACTTTTGAAATTTCTGTAACATTTTAATAATAAATTGCTTCTTAAGTTCAGTTTTTTTGTGTTTAAAAAAAAATCATTACTCTCCCACTCTCGGCAAGTTTAGGTACAACTATTTTCCCACAGAATAAAAGAACCACCGCCACCATCCGCACTACAAAAATGCCAATTGGGACGAACTTTGAGCGGCTATGGCGTCTATAATGGATCCACAAACAAACAAACAAACAGATTGAAGGAAATAGCCCTTTCCAATCGTGGAATAAAAGCAACTAGGTTAATCAATCAGAAGTTTTTATCTTATGACGACGATAAAAGGGGGCAGTGGGTGATGGATGCAGGCAGGAGAGGGTGAACTCATCTGATACTGATGGTGTGCGGTTGTAGTTCAAAGATAACATTTTTTGCTCTCTCGTTTACTCCCTTTCTTAAATATTATATTAATTTCTCTCCCTCTATCTCGCTCTCTCTTTCTATTTTTTCAAACACAAACAGACATACACACACACACACACAAACACATACATACACATACGATCTTTTGTGAAAAATTAGAACTTTGATTAGATTTTGAATTGAATGAGGAAGAAATGCATATCAGTTAGGGAACAATATAGCTTAGAAGGCAGGAGGTTCTCCCCGGCATACTTATTGTGACGTTTACAAAACCGATGACGATGGAATGAAGGACTATTCTGGAAGTAGTTTTACATACACGGGACAGAACGGAAGGAGGAAAAAACCACACAGATTCACACGAACACACGATATCCGCATCCGTATCCGTATCCACCTTAACGAATTCACATTGTTCAGTTCAGTTCGTCGGTTCAATAAAATCAAAATGGTCATTGAACTTAATTTGGGAAGAGAGAAGAGCCACAGAGAATGGATTCAACCTCCCCCCTTTCCCTTCCTCCCTATGATGGACAGAGTGATGGTTATGGTTGAAGCCTCTTTTTGGTACAACAGTTTGCAGATAAATTTATGAGATGTGTTTACTTGTTCAGTAGAAAAAAAATTAAATTAAAGATTTCAAAAATTACAAATCATACAAATAAAAACTATTATCACGTATGTATATTTCAACAACTTTTTACCGTTAACTATTATTAAGGTGGTTCCGTCCGGCTGTATGACAGCAGAAGCAGCAGCAGCAGCACACACACAGATTCCAATTGGGCAGAAGGAAGGTGGAAATAAAAAATTCTATCTACACACCAGAAATTCACTTCTCACTCCGTGCACGTTCCCGAAACAACCAACGAAAAAAATTTAAAAGAAAAAAAACAATTTGGAATTCGATTTTATTCTGGATTTCTTTTCTTTTTTTGTTGTTGTGTGACTCCCGTTTGTTCCTTCTCTGGAACTTTTTAACTTTTTGTTAAATTTTGTTCATATGCAAAAAAAAAATCACTTTAATTTAAGGAATACCGGAAAAGGAGACATTTCTTTTAATGGTTTCACGTTTCACTATCGATATTAATAAATTCTTTTTTGGTCAAGCAGCAGGCTTTTGGTTTCTCTTTTTTCTTCCTTATTTTTTTTTTTTTTATTCCAATTCCAAGTTGAGAAAAAATCAACTCTGCTCTGTGTTCGGCAAGTGGTGTATCCTTTTTAAATAATTAACTTGCATGCAGCAAAAGTGGCAGAAGTTCTATGTTAGCTAAGAACTGCTGGTGCTACTTTTGCTGCTGCTGCTGCTATTGCTGATGCAAAAATAGGGGTGGTGGCCGGAATGCATGTGTGAAAGACAGATAGAGATGGAAACTTTTTGATAAAGAGGAGTTGACTCACTTCGTTTTGCAATATATATACATTATATGGAAAAGAGAGCACGAGTATAAAAGCAAGGACTCCTTATTTAGCCTGCCGTCTATGTTGCCATAGTCCTGTGCACACACAAAAAAAAAATCGACCACCCTCTCCTCCTCTGTTCCCCTATCACTCTCTCTCTATCTCTCTTTCTCCCTGATGGATTTTCGGTTTTCACACCCGCGGAGAATATTCTTTGATGATTGTGTATTATTCAAGTATATCGTTCTCTTTCTAACAACGTTTTCCCTGAAATTCAATAATATGAAGATTGGAAAAGTTTTCCAGAACTTGCAAAAGAAGTCGGGAAAAAAAGAAAATCCTGCGCACAATAGAGAGTAGAGAGATTGTTAGTAACAATCTGTGCCAAAGCAGTAAAAGGGTGCACCAATATATTTTCCTCCTTTGAATTGACTGACATTGAAGTATTTAAATAAAAGGAGTTGTTTTTGTTTTATGCGTACTTCTTGTTCTTAATTTATTTTAAGAACTTTTTGATTGCACTGTAAGATTATGCTTAGGCACATACATGGAAATGATATAAAATAAGAGTCATTTAAGAGTTGGGGTACTGCAAGTGTTAATATAAAAGCTATCGAGGTAGGTATTTAGCCAGTTCAGATTTCTGAGATCTCAGAGAATTCAAAATTTTGTCGGCACAAGTGAGAAATTTCACTGAGGAATTCCGGTTAGGTTGCTAAGTGCTCAGAGGTCTCTGAAGCCTGGGGCCCAGTTATGTAATTCTATTCTACAATAAAAGCGTTCGAATTCGCAATATCGCATCTCTGTAATTCCGCAACAAGCGAGAATTTATAAAAGTGTCATCGAGTTACATAGTAAACCCCGTGTACATTTTTGTCGGATTTTACAAAATCGATAAAATTTTCGTTCGAAATATTGGCTGAATATCTGAATGTAGAGTTTTTTTCTGCATTACTTCAGTCCCAAAACTCAAACTTTCAATAGCCCAATGAAAGATTTCATTAAACTTCGTATGCTAGTGAGTAAGATTCGAACTTATAAAGCATAGCTTTGCAACGCCCAATCATCAATAATTGTAGGAATTATTGTTTATCAATTGCATTGAATTGACTTGCATTTTTAGAAGTTAATCGAAGTATGCTCTTGTTTTTCGTCTCTTTCATGTTTTTCTCCGAGCTACCATTGTAAACCAACCAAAGATCGATTTTGTTCCAAATCGACTTCTAATTAGCTCAAACAATTTCCTTAAAAAAAGATGGATAAAATGTTGGCATACTAGTATCAATATATTTCAGAAGTAACCCTTCTATCCGAAAAGCATTCACTAACGGTGAATTTACATTTACCGTTGACAAAGCCAAAGCATTTGCGGACTACTTTGAAATCGTTTTTAACTAAATTATCCCCTTATTAGGTACCCAACACCAACGACATAGGATTTAGGGATACAGAATTCCAACTTAAGTTCACGACATCGAAATCATACGATCTTTCGCGATGATTTGAAGTACAGACTGGGAATTCTGAGTAATGAATATGACACATTTTGAACATTTTGTTTTATTGAATATGATTAATACCCGTTTGTGTAATTCTTATTCACTGGCTTAAATAAATTGAGAATGTTATAAAATATGACAAATAATTGTGATTTTTCACTGTTAAGCTTAGTACGCTGCTGATGTGAAAAGAAATTGTTTGTTGGTCTCCACGAAGAAAACGAAATGCTTGCAAAAACTCAGTAGAAAAAATACTTCGAAAGGAATAGGTACTTCGTTTTTAGAAAGATGTATTTGTGGGTACGTTCGTGACAGTTTTTTCGATCACCATATCAAGAACGAATTAAAACTGTTCATTTAATACTGAACCCTTACTGAAGATCTTGAATTTGAGATCTCTATAGTTACTAAGGGCACCTAGTTTCTAAGGGTACCAATTGGAAGTTACCAGTGAGGGGCGCACCCAGCTTCGTTTATGTTATGGGTATCGGTAGTAACTTCCTACATAGAAATCAAATCAATGTATTCCATAGATCCTGGATGTCTTTACTCTGTAGTAAATGTTTATTCCTCATCATTTGCGAGCCACATTTGACAATACAGAATACACGTTAACTCTATCTCTAAACCATCTTGTATTCACAAAAAAAAAATAAGGATATTTCTAAGTGAAAAATCGCCAATATTGTCGGAAAAGTATTCCCCGAAAGCTGTTTTTTCTGCTATGTGCTAGGCTGCAGCACTCTAAAGGGAGTGATAGCAATTATTTATGTTCCATCTCTACGTCTTGACTTCATATTGTTATGTGCATTCAAGTCATTTGCGTTCCTATTGACTTATATCCCGCTATAATTTCAACCAGGAAGGACAGTTGATGATGAGTAAGTACTCTGACTCTTTTAGAGTTTTTCGACAGTTAGTGTCAATTATTTGTCTAACAACCAAACTGGACCAGAACACAAAAAGTGAATTCGAAGTTAGTACCCCTTGGTGTAATGGTTAGTGCGATGGACTATCACGTCGGAGAACTGGGTTAGATTCCCAGCTTATGTCACTTTGTATTTTTTGAGGGGTACCGCCTTTTATCAGGAATTTACAAAACATCCAATATTTCTGGTTATCATAAACAGTGCATCTCAGCTGGAAGTGATCGGAAGCGGCAAAAAAATTGTAAGTACCTTCCATTTCTGCTAACTAAACGCACACAAGAAATGGTCAGTTACTAGGCCCTGGTTCTATTTAAGCTAGTCGTACCACAAACTTTATTTATTTATTTTCGTATATGTGTGTAACAAGTTCCTGGGACCCATCGAACGATAACTATTACGACTTTAATCATCCTAGTCCTGCCTTATGTACTTGGATTGACCACACAAACCTACTGGGTTGCTTTGAGTAAATGATCCTTCGAGTGATCGGTTGAGTGAGTATAAATAGAGAATAAAGGAGAAGGTTTAAATACCTACGATCGCGTCGACTAGGTCGAAATCTGAAAATACAAAGGATAAGGCACAGAAAGCGTATTGAACACACCAGCGAGGCGACTATGAAAACTAAAGGGACCAACCCACAGATCCTTCACGTCCGTTCTGTCAACGAATCCGTTGTCGATTAAGTTGAAAGTTCGGGTCCTTTTTCCGTCGCTTCCGTACTCATGTCTGGCTTATCGCTTCTCATAAGAACGTATGTATTTTATCAAGCAGTCAGTCGAAAACGTCGACGCAACGCACGTGACGGAATCTATGAGTTGGCCACTACCCCCATGGACAACGTGACAAATAATATAATAAATAAATAAGTTTATGTAACTCATTCATTTTACAATAATATTTTGTTTTATTAAATAGTTCCTGAAACTCATACTCAGCTAAACACAAGTGACAAGTCGGATATACCGGTAACTGCATAACATACCTACAACTACCTACCCTATCTTCCATTTATCATAATTAAAACTGAGAAATGCCTGATTATTCATTGGGTCAGTTGAATTAGTCATAGCAACTTAGATAGGTACTTCAAGAAAAACAACAACTAAGCCAACACATAAACTTACTTTATTTAAACAAATACCAAATTTAAAACCTAGTTGTTAGAGACGAACATCCATCTCTGAAAAACAAGTTCATTCCTAACAGTACAAAAAAGATATCCTTGCAATTTCCGGATCGCCCTGTATTGTGTCCATCGACCACCATCATTGTGAATGGAGATGGAAAGAGCATAGAATGGAGTTTCCGACTTCAACTTGGAGTATCCATGACATTTTTTTCTATTTACATCCAACAACTAAACTGAATTGAGTCGAGCACCACCAAGTCCTTCACTTCTCATGCTCCGGTCCTCCCTCCGCCCTCATAATTTTCCTCGCGCACAACTCTACAACAAAAACAACTACACACTCACACAAACCATACGCACACTATTACAATTTGTAAGGGATGAAAATTCATGTATTTATGGTTTTTGAATTTTCGTATTTTTTTTTCTCTTATTTTTCTTTTTTGGTTAAAGTTGAAACAAAAATTTTCTGTGTATGTACCTACCGGAGAAATTCATGAAAAAGTCTTCTTCGGCTTCGACTTGAACGACGGCCCCAGCCCTTAAATGTGAAGATGAAAATCTGCAATCCTGAAGAAGCAACAACAAAAACACACTACAGCGCGATAGATCTTTTTTTTAAATTCTTATTTATATATTTTTTTTCAATTGAGGAGTTTTCTATTGGAACAATATTTATTTTTCTTGCACCACCCGTAGTGCAAAAATGTAATATGTAAAAAGAAAAGTACTTTTTTTCTTTTCTTGTGTATGCAATTAGTATTTTTAACTTTTTTTTTTTTCTTCCTTCGTTTATTAAATTATCACCTTGCACTTGAGTTGTTTGGCACTTCACTATGTTTTCTACAAACTTTTTGGGTGTTAATTTTTTTTTGTTTAATTGATTTTTGTGGTTTTTTGATGAATAAAATTTAATTTTTGCGGAAAATTGATTTTTTGTTGAAGACCGACACGAAAGCCAACACCGACAGAGGCGACAATTCGCTCAACTTTGTCGCCATATGTGTGCTGCTGCTTAGCGAAGGAGGAGTCGTCTCGTTCTTTTTTGTCATATTTGAAACAGTGTGTGTTGTCTCTTTTTTGTTCGGCGAATTCGTTTTTTGGTGATATGAAAGTCGAACGAGTATCGAATATGTTAAGTTAGTTGCGGTTTTAAAAGCGGGGGTGTGTTAACAAACAAGGGTAAATGGCTATTGTCGGCTGCGTGTTCGTTGCTCGTATGAGAGGCGACGAGAAAAGAGGAGGCGACAAATAAACTCTCGTCTTTCAATATTAATTCACATAGATTTATATGAGAGGCATATCTTCGCATCAGTTACCATGTAATTTTTTTTACAAACAAAAGTTTGCGAAATGTCAAATATATTGGGGTATTCATGCAACCTGGTAAACTCTTGGAAAACGTACAAAATCTGTAAACCAAATTCAATTTCCATACAAATTTTGACATTATTTTCACATTTGCCAGGTTTACCACGTTTAACACGGTTGCATGAATACCCCTTTTAATGTGCTCGTAAAAAGTGCTAAGCTTAGCTAAGTGCTATGTTTCTAACATAATTTTCAGAGGTTCTAAAGGTATTCACGCAACCCTATAAACGTGGTAAAATGATTAATCTAATAAATTGAACTGCCAAATTTACTATGGGAAATCTTTATCAGTATTTATGCAACCAGGAAAACTTTTTCATCTGTTAAAATGGAAAAGTTTCCCACGCATGTTTCATGAATAAAATTGAATAAATAAACAAATCATTTTTCAACTGAAAGTCCTTGTCGCTCTGTCGAGCCGCAGTGTGACACTTTGGCGATTGCTCATGTTTAAAACAAGATACAAATCCAGAGTGTTATCTACAGTGATAATGGAAAACGGCATCGGTTAAAGCATTGAACAAATTCATTTTTATTTTTCTTCCATCCAAATTTTATTTCAAACTGTACTTGTTGTGACAGTAATTTCTAGCACTTTTTTCTTATGGTCACCTGTCATCACATTGTTTTGGTTTCTTCAACTACTTTTCCTCAACAAATCGAGGAAATGTAAATTCAACTAATTAAATTAAATACATTTTACCACAAAAGAAACCACAAACTACCAGTTATGTTGAAAAATTTAACAAGAATACAAATCGAACCAGCGATGATTAAAACTTTCAAAAGCAGACATCTCACGCTGGTCCATAAATATACCACAAAAGCTAAGCGCTCTGTGTTGCTCCAAGACAAATCGAAAATAAAAAGTAAATAAATTTAAATAAAAAATCATATTATATCAAATTTATCATGTATCAAATATATTATTCATGAATTTTTCCATAGTTTATGAACCAAAGATCTCGGCGGAGAATAAATTGCGCATTTATGTGTGGGGCTTTCAAGAAACTGGAGCACTCGGTCTGCAAACATCGGTGAAGAAGGCACAAGAGCGTTACACACAAGTTGTTCACCACCCAACGAGATTGCAATTTTCTGAGAATACAACCGTCACCGATATAGTTGCTGGATATGGATTCTCTGCGTTCGCTGTGAAGCGCAGTGATGGTGAGACACTCTTCGGAACTGGCCTTAACACAGACAGCCAACTAGGGCTACAGAAAAAAGGATACGGAGCAGCCACCAAGAATCTGGATCTACTCATTTATCCAGCAGCTATACGTCTTCCGAAATTGGCTGAGGAAACAGATGACGATATGTCCGTGCAGTGCATGTCCGCTGGACGAGCGCATCTAGTTGTATTGACGAAAAACGGAACTATATTTTGTTTGGGAAACAATTCGTATGGCCAGTGTGGTCGGCATATTGTCGACGACGAGGTCTACAAAGGAAGCAACACCATTCATCGGATAGAAAAGTCTAGCTTCACCGATGAAGGGGATGAAGTTGTGTCTGTGCAATGTGGCCAGGACCACACACTCTTCCTAACCAAAGCTGGTAAAGTTTACTCATGCGGCTGGGGTGCCGATGGACAGACAGGAAGAGGCAATTATATCACTTCGGGACAAATTGAACAAGTCAAAGGGGATATCATTGAAGAGAAAATTATAAAACTTGCCTGCTCCTCGGACTGTGTTCTGGCCCTTAATGACAAAGGTGAAGTCTTTGGATGGGGAAACTCAGAATACGGTCAGCTAGATGATGCCGACGACGCCCCCACCCAAGTTAACTCCCCGCAGGCCTTAACCCTCACCAAGGGAATTGGCGTAATTAAAGACATCGCATCAGGAGGATCATTCTGCATGGTACTCAACGAAGAGGGCCTTGTTTTCACTTGGGGCTATGGAATTTTGGGCTTTGGTCCATACGTCGAGCAGACAAGCAAACCCCAGCAGCTTCTTCCACCTCTATTTGGCAAAAATGATTTCAGTGACAATACCCATGTGGTGGCCATTAACTGTGGCGTCTTCCATATGGGTGCCATCAATTCCGAAGGTGATTTCTTTATATGGGGAAAAAATCGATTCGGCTGCCTCGGATTAGGCCACAATAAAGACCAATTTTTCCCATTCAAGACAGCAATCAATGGAAAGGTGCAGAAAGTTGCCTTCGGTGTGGATCACACATTGGCACTATGTCGTCCGTTTATGTAAAGTAAAAGTGCCCAACCGAGCAGCAGTTGAATAAAGTCATTATTTTCTCTCATTGTACTTGAGTTGTTTTATTGATTTTAGAATCCCATTAATGCAAATAGTCAATCGATTACATTTGGATTGAGCTAATCTGAATCGAATGGAGAAAGATTCAACTAAACATAATGAGGTAGGTGGTTTTAACATTTGGATAGGAAATTATTAATTCAAAGTTGTTTCGAGGATAAAACAGCAGTTTAAATAGAAATGGATAAACATTTGGACGAGAAATAAGAAGTGTGTATAATGTAACGGTTTGGTGGAGGTTTCAAAGTTTGTCAGCGCTATGTCCAGTGAAGCAGTTTGTTGGCATAAATGTATGGTTATTATTTGTTGAGGTCTTAGTTTGCCTACTTCTTAGTATCACGGTAATTGGTGAATTGCTAGGTACGTCTTCTGTTTCGCATGGTTTTGAAATACCTCATTCTACGGACACACAAGGGTGGATATCGTCCTGATACGGATGCCTATAAGGTGTGTACTGTGCCCAATTGATTTTATAAAGAAGATGGCGTTGTGTCTTACTAATTTTTCAAATGAGAATAATTTATTTGTACATAATTTTTGTTTGTAATTAAACAATTCGAATTTAAAGTTTTTTTTTTATAAATTCACAATGGAAGATGAGAAAAATAATGAGGAGGTTGGACAAACTACCATCGCCAACGACGACGGAGACATTGCAGCTGCAAAACAGCTTGTAAAATTAAATGAATACGTCCAACAAATGGCCTATAAACCAATTGAACCTCCAAAAGCTTCCGAACGCACAGAAGTCTTATCGAAAGCACCAAAAAAATATATCGTTGGAACATATGCCGAGCACAAGGATAACTTCCAACCAAAAGAAAGATCAGATCGAGTTGGAAAAATTGTCCAAAAACATACACCAATGACCATAGAAAATTTCGAGAAATTCATTCGAAAACATCGTAAGAAACAAGCTCAGCAAGAGAACGATAAAAAACAACAACAAATCAAATACCATGAGACACTTACAAAATTACAAAAACAATGCGAAAATCAACTTATGAATGCTATTGTACACAAGTTTGCCAAGATGGTCTCAAAGAAAGCGGCTTCTATTATTCCAACTAGTGCCGAAACGGAAAGCTTTCAACTTCTTCAAAATGCACTAGTTTGTTATATGGTCTTGGCTTTGCATGTTCCAAACACACACCAAACAAGAGATCCTGCAGTTTACAAAAAACTAGCTGCAGTTTTTGCTGATTTAATACTTCAGGCTTTATTTCTGGCTAACAGTACCGATTACCAGAATAATAATTGTTCGGATGATCAAGAGCGACAATTGCCAGAGCATAATGAAAGGGATCTAGTTATCAAGCTGAGAGCCCATCGAGCAGCAAAGAAGAAAATTTATCAAAATCGTCTGAGGAGTTCGAGAGGATGTGCAGTTTTATCTCACCGTTTAAATAAATGAAAATTTGATTTGAATAAACTAGTTTAATTTTCATTCTTAAATCAGAACAAAAATATCGAAGCTAAGTTCGGTAAAATACTAAAATAAGGTTAGATGCAAAACCCTTGGATATATTTAATATTTGATAATAATTCTTTCATTTTATGCTTAATTTTGTTCTTACTTACTTTGTTTTTAGAAAGCCAAAGCCTAAATCAAGTATTTTTTTTAAACCGATCGATTGATTGTTTCTGGTTTCTGCCTTCAACATATCAATAGAAAAAGGTAGAGTCTAAACGATCGATTGTAAACATTTCACGTGATTTGGGTCCAGCTTATAATTCAATCGACTGCTCTTCCAACAGGGACTTTAACTGAAAATCTTTATTCTTTGTTTTACCCTTCCGTTCCCGTGGATCAGATGGCTTCATGAGTTTAATAGTCCGGCAGTTAGTTCATGTTTTATATCGGTCCTTGTCATTGGAGTAAATGATACCGACTTTGAGATTTTACACCATCTGATGTTATCTTGAAGTTCTCAATACCAACTGTACGACTATCTTCTTCCTCAGTTCTCGTCACTGTTTGTGTCACTGACAACTAAAATTTCGAAAAATTTCCCTACACCCCACTATCTGTAACATAATGTAAAATGTAACCTTTAGGGGTGCGGCCGACACTTTTCGCACATATGCAAAAAGTTCAATGGTCTGTTACGATCCATAAAAGGTGTCAATATCGTAAGTGAAATTTCTTTTTAAGTTAAGGCCAGAGGCGGACAAATTTATGCCAGTAAATTGACTTTCATCATATTATTTATACTACACTAGTGGAAAAACTGGAAGGATAAAAAAAATATTGAATTTTTGTAACGATTTTCGAGACTCTGTATTTAAGTGAAAAATGGTCGTATTGATACGAAACAAATAGAATTTGAAAATTTAGATATTTTACTTTTAAAATCTTCTACTGAAATATATTTAAAAACCAGCGTTATCATATAGCGCGAAACGAAACATTACTTGAGCAATTTTTTTTTTTTTAACTTAGTCCTAATAATGTCTAGAAAGCTTTTGCATTCAGCTTCAATTCCTTATTTTTTAAATTTTGATACGATATTGTTTAACCCATTTATTGGTCTTAGAGTAAAAAATGATATTTCTGTTTTCAGACATTAATACCTCTGCATCCAATAACTGTAAATTCAATTTAAAGACAGTTTTTAAAACAAGAACAAATTTCCTATAAATTACTTTTTTAAATTTAACGTACTTATTTTTTTTTTCATCTCTGACATTAATTTTAAAAACCATAAAAAAAGGGTTGTTTATGAACTTTTATACAAACAACGGTTAAATTACAGCTATCCATAGAATGACAAATGTTGACACTCCTAAAATTCCTGCAAAGTTTCAAGTCGATTTATTGAACCGTTTTTTTGTTACAAGCAATCAAAATTTTGAAACGAAATTAAAGGGTTATGTTTTTGTTCTCATATCATGATCATGGCTTAAATAAAAAAATGAAAAAAAATATTACTTCTTTTCGCGTTTGTACCACTTTCAACATTTAAATTTATGAAAAACAAATATTTTTGAAATTTTGTATTACAAGGGCTGGCCTCAAACACTCTATTTTGTTCTCTCTGTTCTCAATTCAAGAAAACTTTTAACTATATTAACATGAAGTGGATGTTGAGTTTTATGAACAAATACTTTTATCTGCGATAAAGTTGACGAGATACGGCTTAGTGTTTCAAATACAATTCTTTCACATATTGCTCGTTTTTAACAAGTTTGCACGAATTTGTTTATTTTTTTTTTGTAGAGGTATTTATGAAATTGAGCCTGGCGATCAAACTATAAAGTATGCTTTTAGAATGGAAAGTGGGGAGAGGGGGGGGGGCGGTTATGGGTGGAAATCTTTTGTGATAATTTCTTACACTTTTTTCTTTAACAGTTTTTCCCAGTTGTCCATCATATTTGAAACAGTTGATCAGATTTTATCGAGCTTTCGTACTACTTGAGTCACTGTGTGATGCTAGACAATTTTCCGTGTGAAACTAATAGTAAGATAGATTTTGCAGTAATATGTTCTTTTTTTTTTGTTTTTTTTTTCATAAACGACCAAGTTATTTACCATTAGGTTTTTATATAATATATTTTTAATCAAAACTCTTACACAAATATATAATAGTATTAATACAAAAATTATACATTTTTCTTTCTTTTTATTTTAAGAAGAAAAAAACTAAACTAAAGTTTTCTTTTTGTATTGGACAACGTAGTACATAAATGATTTTGATTAGACATACTCTACTATCCAAACTAACACAGATAAATTATTTAGGAATACAAAAATTCAAGACCAAAATAGAGTGCACATTTAAAAAGTTTTGAATACAAAGAAAAGAAAAACTACAATTAATTATAAGATCATAAATTTAATTGTAAATTTTGTTCTTTAAGGCCTAAGAATGTTTTTTTTTGTTAACACCAAATAAAATAATATAAAAAAAACAAACCAATAACTTTTTTTTTTTAATTTCAATTTGTTTTTTCTTTTTTTTTTAATAAACATTAGGTACCATTAATTTGTAGATTAACAAGTTTATAATTTGAAATGAAGTATTTCTTATTTATTTTTATAATTTTTTTTTGTCCATTGATAATGGTTTGTTTAGTTAGTAAATACAATTTAAGTTTTTTTTTTGTATGTAATTGATGTTCGTTTTAAAAATATAAATGTTTACACAAATAATGCCTACAAAAATAGTTTTATTTTAGTATATTATACTGTATTATTAATATTTTTGTTTTATTTATTTATTGTTGTGTATGGTAACTTGTTTTTAAAATTTATTATTTAAGCAGGAATGATTGATTATGTTTTTGTTTTGTTTGTCAATTTAATTTCAAATTTATAAAAAAAGTAAATTAGTTTTAAGCTAAATAAAATACAAAAAACTATTGTAAAGTATTAAAGGTTTGAATGTAAAGTATATTGGTTTGAAAATATTCAATTAATTTTGTTTTTTTTTTTAATATAATTGAAGTTTATGTATTTTTTGTTTTAACTGTAAAATAAAAATTAAAAATATTCTACTTCTTAAACATCTATATAAAATATATTTTTGTTATTATTAGCAAAAAAAATATTGCACATTACGTAGCGCTAGTGTTGCTAAAAAATTACTTTTTTTGCTTCGCCTCGTAGTTGTCAATATCTTCGATATTCATTAAATTGAACCAGACAATTTTCTTGCCAGAGAATTCAGCGAATTTTCCTGAATCTGGTAAAAGTCTGGCTTCACGTTTATAGACTGAAAATAAATAATATTTTTGTAAACAGTTTGAGAAATACAATAAGACGTTTTTTTTAAATTTTTTAAGCACTTATGAAACTTCTTTTTTATTCTTATTTTAAATACTTTAAATCAGCTTCGTGTGAAAAAGACATATTGGATTCGAGTTAAGGACATCGAAAAGAGATATCAAAATGATTTTAACTGAATAATAAAGAAGAAAACCAGTTCTTTTATTATCTGTTACAATTTTTGCTGTAAGAGGTTACCTCACGCTTTAAAAATATTGAAAATGCTTTTTTTTTGTGATTTTCTAACGGGAATATTATAAAAAAAGAAACTAGAGCCAATTTGAAAATTCTGACTTCGGATTCAAGTTCAGCACGTCGAAAACCTTTAGAAACCGTTACCAATATTTTGGCAACAAAAACTATTTATTTCATTTGGCTATGCTATTTCATTTGGCGTCTACTCAAACGACTTCTGAAAAGCTATACGAAAAGTTCTGCAAATCGCAAAGACAAAGACTCCATTCTAAAGGATTTTGCTCCGAAAAATTCTATAATGTCATGTTTTTGAGATAATTTTTGATAAAAATAATATCTTGTCTCAAATTTTGTTTACTTAATATTCGAAATCAAAAGACCAAAATCCGTTATATTCGATTTTTTTTGTTCTTTTTCACACTTCATCATTCATTTACGTAGTTCATCAAAGCTATACTCTGTCTTACAAAGATTTTCAGTAACAAAGAAAAAAAAATGATGTTTGCATCTCAGTTTGGCGGCAGCTTATTACATCAGTCTATGGCATGTACAAAACTCTAAAAAATCTTTCCCATAAGAAGTGTACTGACAATCTTTGTGGGATAGAGTATAATGACCAAATCACTATTGAGGATCAACACTGAGGGAAAAAGGTATATCACATTATAATAAACTTACCTCCAGAAATATATCTTTCCAAAAGGTATACTTTCATGTCATAGCACTCATTAGCAATTCTTTGTGAGATCAAAGTCATATCGGTTAGTTCGGGTGTCACAACACGCATATTAACACGTACACGATCAGTGTCGATATTATAATATCCTGCTCCCATTTTTTGCATAAGATCAAAGAAATTCCTTGGTGGCAAAGTAGTTTCTCTATCTAAAGGCATTACAAAGCACCTATTTGCTGAGGTATCAATAATAGCTGATTGATTTTCCTTGAAATCGTGCATAAAACGTCCACGTCGGCCATCTTTAAAATCGGGTACATCGATTTTAGAATAGCTCTCATCATCGGTTAAATCAAGTTCAATTTCTTCACGGAAAAAGTCATCACCGGGCATCTCACTCAATGAGGATGAATCGTTTGTAATTGAGAAAAGGTTGCGAAGGTCACTCATTTGAATAAATTCTGGATGGGCATATAGTCGGGCAATGGACATATTTTGACGAGGATAGTAAGGTGCGTCGCTATGAATAAGAAACAAATTAAATTTATTAGATCACATTGTAATAATAAAATAGAATATAGATAGAATAGTAATCATTATGTTTTTTTAGGTCCAAATTAAATTAAGTCATGCTTTAGTCCGCGCATGTGATTCAAAGTTTCAAAGTTGATTTCTTATCTGAAAAAAGTTTAAGATGTTTCGATAACTACTTTCTGTTGACGTAGTCATCAAAATTATTTTCTATTCCAATGATTTTTTAAATTGTTAAGTATTAATAGTTGTATGTACATTGTTTTTAAATTTCTAAATCTCTATAGGTAAAAGCACAATATTGTACTGTGGGAAAGTGTTTGTTCGAAATACAGTTCAAGGCAAAACCCAAGATCATTGCTAGAATCACGAATGATAAAAGTGAAATTTATTAAGGGAGGCTTGGAGCAATGTCTATGGCGATAAAATTAAGAGAGACATGAAAATAAAAATAAATAAATAAATTGATTATATAGATTAGAAATTCAGGATAAGAGATAATTTAAATAAAGTGAATTTTAAAAAGACGGTCGAATACAAAAATGCGCAGGCCGTTACAGTAAAAACTAATTAATAATATTCTACTGTTTTGCAATTGACCTAATTAGACAATTATGAATTTTCACTAATACAGAAACTAATTTGAGAAAAAAAAATATTTGGCTTACCTAAGTGGAAAGTATGGAATATCACACGTGCCACGATAATGAAGGCTTCCTGCAGTTGGTGCATACATTCGATAGATGGCTACACCACCAAGAATACCAACAAGCATCACAGCCAATGCGGAAAGGAACAGGAAAATTGTTGTCGAAGCTGAGATGTGGCGACGATTGAAAACCATAGATTCAGCATCAGGTTCTCCAGTCAAGGGTGCCTAAAAAATGTATGAAAATATTAAAATAAAAACATAGATTATTATGTTCAACACCATATTGTGTTTCATTACTATTAGTTCAAGGCAATTATACTATAATATAATTTAGGGCAATTAGACAAAATAGAGGCCTGACCAAGACACAATACTTTACAGCATTTTTATTGATAAAAATTATTGGCAGCAATTCCCTTACTCATATCCTAAAAGTCATTACGATTTCCATTTGAGGTCTAGCCACCATCTTCAAAAAATTGCATTAATATTGCAATTTAGCTATACATTTTGAAAAATTTTGGTAAACTAAAAAAAAAAAACAGATAAATCTAAAATCGCAATATTCAAGTTAATGCATTTTTTTCAAACCTCAAATGGGAATAGTTGGGACTTAAATGATTTGAGTAAGGGGGTTGCCGCCAACAATGTCTACCAATAAAAATGCTTTAAAGTATTTTGTCCGGTGATTGCCCTGAGCTTAATGGAGTTAGTTAAAAAAAATCCAAAGAAGGTAACATCATTCTTTATTTCTTCTTTTTACGAATGCATAATTTTAGCAGAATGAAATTATTTCATTATTATCCATTCTAATTAAGTATTATTTTGGACTTTTGATAAGCGAATTGCCTCATTTATAAAAACAAAAATTTAAAAATTAAAAAACTGTTTTTTCACCAGCGTGAAGATAACACCAACTAATCCAGCTTAATGAGTTTAAATCATTCTCGAGTCATCTTTTGTGGTCTAAAGTCATCTTTTGTGGTCTAAAGTAGCATTTGTTCTTTTTAGAACCAAAAGTGGGCTTTGTTAAACTTCTGATAAAGAAATAGTTTCCAACAAGCAAATAAAGTTATCCGAGTGAGATGATGCTTCTTTCTAAAGATCATTGTATCTATCAACTAAATACATATATGTACATATGTATGCCACCACATTACGTCTAAATACAAATAAGATTGTGAAAAACCCTAAAGGTGGTCCAACAATAAAATAAATTTGGCTTTAAGAGATCTACGCGATTTTTTTTTGCAACCAAATTTAAACAAACAAACAAATAATAATTGCAAAAACAAGGTCATATAATGATGCATATATTTATTTACACACGTACGTTAAAGACCTCAGAGTTTTTATTTAACCAGCTTTGATATTGATTGTTAATTTCTATACAGATATAATTAAGTTATATTTGATGTCAATACTATCGACATTACCCGCGTTTGATCCAGAACAATCTTTTCTAATCGACAGAAACTTGTATTTAATTAAAAATTTTATTTTCAAATGTAGGCAAAGCTATAGGAACAGACAAATAATACTAGCAAGTGTGAATGAAAAAATAACTGTTTTTGCCACTTAAGCATTTTAGTTCAATATAAACACTTACATTATGTTACAGTTTACTCAGGGAAAAAAGTAGCACAAAAGTGTAAATGTTCAACATAAATATTGAGGTGTCGTATCAGCAAAGAACTATTTATAGCTTTAAGTTAAAAGCTTAAATTGGGGCGATTTCAATAACGTCATCCTAACAAATATCTGAAATCACAAAAATTAATGAAAACCCCTTTTGCAATTTTTTATTTTTTTTTTTTTTAATTTTTGATTTAAATTTATTATTTTCAAAATGCTTTAATATTAGTGATCAGCAAAATATAAAAAAGGTGTTTTTTATTCATGTAATAGCAGATATTTGTAAGTATGATTAAAAAAAAAAAACTTTAAGCGCTTACAGGGTGTTTCAGGGGTCAAAATAAAAATCTGAAAAAATTTAAGGAATTTGTTTTTAATTATTTGAAAATAGTTTTTCTACTTCTAAAAATTACGAATGGTATATACATACATATGTGCAATCAATAAAAGATTATGTATTAAACTATGAACCTTATTGAAATGAGATGAATGAGTATTTTTTTTACAACTTCATATCGTAAATATTGAAGGACTGATTAAGGAAACCGGAGTGTAAGACCAGCAAGTTTATGTATGTTAGAACTCAATCTCCCCGTCCAGCTGTGACTAATAAAATTATGAAGTATCATTTAATCATCATACAAAGGTCGTTTACTAGTTATATAAGTAAAATGCAAAATTGAAGTAAAAAAAAGAATTTCTGAAGATTAAACAAAGAAAAAACAAAAATAAATAAACAAACCAAAAAGAGATAACAAATTATAAGCAAAAATCAACTTTTTTATCTTTTTAAAGTTACTCACCCTATTTGAAATATTTTTGTTTAATTGTACAACCCTACAAGATAAGATACTCATTTATTACACCCGTCGCGTCGCTTTCCTTTAATAAATACATATTTAGGAATTCTATTTGTTATCTAAAATTTTTCATGTGCGGCATCCGTATCCCACGGGTCGAATCAGCTAATGTGATTGTTGATGTCAAAAAAATAACCACTTCTCTTCTTATTATTCTGTATCTATTTTAATAATTAAAGATAAAGAACCCACAGCAAACTAAAATCCCTAAGAGAGTCTTATGTAGTTTGCCTTTTTTCCAACGCCCGCCGTTTTTCTCTGTCATTTTTTTTTAATTGTGTGCAAAATATTTTTATTAAAAAAAGCAAGTCATAAATAAACAACAACCATTCAGATAAATATGACATAAACTAGTGTTCGTGAATTTTTGTCTAAAGGTCTCGAATTTGACATTTATATTTGACTACGCCAAACTACCTCAAATTTAAATGGGAAGTGCAAATGGGGCAAGAAATCGTAGGTGTAAATCTTGCTAAAAATCAAGAGTCTGAAAAAATCTGTACTTGGCATTTTTAACTCTGAAAGTGCCAAATGGGGCATGAAATCTCACTTTTACTACTGTTATCCTACTATTTTTGCTGTCCGATTCACAATATCGACCCTTTTTTGACTGAACTACGCAATATTTGTAAATTCAAATTAATTTACAATTTAAAAATTAGGTACACCCTGAATGAAAGGAAAAAAAAAACATCCATAAAATCTAAAAAAGTCTGCGAGATATTTACTCTGCGCCAACTAATTGTTTTCGTTTTGGCTTTCAATTTATCAGAAATTCTGTTGCTTTAACGAAATCTATTTGTCGCTGTTATCAGGTTATTTTACATGGATGTATAAATATTTTTTTTTTCGTTTTTCTAAGATAAAAAAGAAACAAGCAAAATTTAATTTATCAAAGTGGCTAACGAAAAAAATTGCGTTTTATCAATGTGTCTCCTTTGTCAACTGATGTATGCAACTGTGATCCTATAGGACGAAACGCCAAATTCGTGTACATGCATATATATATACATAAATGTATACTAAGGATTGTCAAACGCATTCAAAATTAGCAACACATTCAAAATAAAACAAAACAATTTCCACGAATGTGAAAAATGGTGTTCTCTGTTGTTATCTTTATTATCGTCTGTGTTAATCAATTAAATAAACTTCCTCTTCAAATTGAGTTTTACATTTTTGTTCTTTAAAATTATAAAAAAAAGCTCTGTTCTAAAATGATAAAACGCCCATTCTATAATTGTCACATAGTATTTATTATGTTTTAGTTAGATAAGAAAAAATAAATACATTGAATAGCTAAAGCCGTCACGTAAATTGCAAAATGTTGCAATATTAAACAAATAAAACAATTTCATTTAGTAATAAGTGACAAAAAATATGTTCTATATAATAAGAAATATTGTTAAGGTTGAGTCATTTTAATCTTCATAGATATTCACCCCTTTTACGACAGGGTGTATGTAATAATAAAGCGAATTTAAAGTTGATTCATTATAAAAACAAAAGAAAAATGCACGACTGGGTCGCACTTGCTCTTTGGTTCAAAGTTCATGTGTACGTTAAAGCTTCTTATATTACATATACATATGTATAGTTTTTAAATAAAGAATTCTATACGAAGAAATTTAAAAAAAAAGTGAAAAAATATAAAATCCATAATTAAAATGATATGAACTTTATCTTAAATTGTTTTGAGCTCCAAACTAAGTATGCCATTTGTTTGATTGAGAAAGATACATTTTTAGAAATAATTTTTGAAATCCTTTTTAAGAAAATATTCATGCACATCCAAAACCAAAATTTCACCCGTTTTCGAAAAATTGAGTTAAAAACAAATGGATTTTTTTTAAATTCAACAATTATTCTTTAAATTTTTCATATCAAATAATTTTAAGATTGTTTATAAGCTTCTGTATAAAAAAAAATTCATCAAAACCGGTTGAGTAGTTCAAGAGAAACTCAAAAATAAAAAAAAATAAAAACGTAAATTATATTGGAACGATTTTGTTATCAAAAACAATTTATAAAAGTTTGTAAAAAAGATTTGTAGTTTGGTTCAATAGGCCACTGATGTTAAATTCTCGTACAACTCAAAAAGATAAGGCGAAAAGATTGTCGCTGTCAAGCCGTAGATAATTTGGGGAAAACCCTCAGATTGCCACACAAAATATATGGACCATGGCGACGACGTCGCTGACATTATGTCAGATTTGTCGCGCGAAAAAGTTGAAAACATTTGAACTTATGAGCGAATCGCTGAGCGATGAGCGAAGTCATTCTGTTGCCGATGGGCGATGGCCTTACAAATTTCCTCTGTCAGCGACGCACAATGGGGCAAAATGACGAAAAGCTGGCATTAAATCAACCAGAAGAGCTAGGTACTTGAAATTTGGCACAAATCTTACTGTTACATATATAAGTGCATAGCCAAAATTTCAAACGGCCACGCCCATTTTTAGGGTTGCCACCCATACATTATTTTAAGATTTTTGAAATTTCTCGGAAAATCCTAAATTATTTTATAACTAAATATGTGTTTTATAAAATATAATACAATTGTAATCATAAAAATATAAATACAGTTTAGGGTTGCCACTTTTGAAATTTTGTATATGTTTTTTTATTAATATCATAAATATTTTTGTTAAATTTAATTTTTTTAATATTTCCAATACACAAACATTTTATAAATAAACGAATTGAATAATTTAAATATCTTCATCACTCTCAAAAACTTCATTTTGACTTTCGTTTGACGAGGGACATATTAACAAATCAACTGCCTCCTGAGGCAAATATTGAGGTTTTTTTTTAGGTAACTTTCGCATACTTGTTAACACCGGATCTGATGACAGCAGGAAAAAATTAAATATGTCAGCATTAGTATTTTCTCTGCTGTTTTTTCTTGAGTGGTGTTCTCTGTATTTTTTGAAATCTTTGTTCCTAGCTTCTTGGGCTTCTTCACTGAGTTGCCCAATGGGTAATGAAGCAAATGCAATTATTTCACAACCATGGATTAAATATTAATGGACGGTAGGAGGCATACAGTACCACGGATATTTTGAGACAAAG
This sequence comes from Meliscaeva auricollis, assembly GCA_948107695.1. Taxonomy (NCBI): domain Eukaryota; kingdom Metazoa; phylum Arthropoda; class Insecta; order Diptera; family Syrphidae; genus Meliscaeva; species Meliscaeva auricollis. The sequence continues at coordinate 15,447,921 of OX403618.1, forward strand.
TATTTTGCTGTTTCATGCGAAAATTGCCTGAATTTCGAAGTGTTAACTTCGTGGCCGCATGAAACCACAATCATTATTGTATGTATTCTCTTAATCAAACACAAATCAATTTGAGTAATTTCTGCTGAAATTTCTGCGTTTTCAAAAAATCTTCTGGCCGTATTGCCATCATTGGAATTTCCAAACCCAGGCTTTGGTTTATCCACGATTAAGCCCAAACGCTCTCGGAACTTTCTTTGAATTTGTGTTTTTGTTTCGTTTACAATTTTTTTATGTTTCTCTCCCCTTATTTGCCATTTTTTAATTTTCAATTTATATGAGACATGAAGTAGAAATTCGAAAAAGCGAATCCAGCCGTGCAAAACTGATAATCCAAACTGCAAATTTTCAGTCTTAATTGGTCAACTTAACGATCAACCGTTAAGTTTAGCAAACTTTGTAGATCTGTACTCACAGAAGTCTCCGATAAAGTAATATGTTCAGGACTGGGATAGCAGCTTTTTTTACATTCCTGAATGATTTTATAAGATGGAAATACTGAAGGAGCTTTTGATCTTATCATTTCATATTGAAAGCGTGATAAGTTTGCTTCAATAATTAAAGCTAAGGCTTCTTCACCAGTCATTGAAGTAGGTTCATTGGACGCTCTTAAGGCCTTTCTACAGGTTTTGACTTTGCTAGGACTTGCGGTGACTTCGTGAATTAGCTTTGCAGTTCCCGACTGCCCAGATGCTCTCAAACTCATTTCAGTCGCAAATGTAAGTTCAGACAGAGAAGTTGATCTCCTCAACTCCTCGGTTTTTTGGCGTTTTGTTCTATCCGAGCCCTCTTCAAAAGAAACAGACGGACGACCACGTTTAGGTTTTAAAGGACATTTATATGTAAAAAGAATGGGTGTGTTAAGCCAAATTCTGTTGATTTTTAAAAATGTTGACTCTACACGAGTAACTTTTTCCCAGCGCGTTTTGAATTTTGATTTAAAATCGTTAATTTTTTTATTTATATCATTTTCAAAAGTTCCCGAGCACTGTGTCCGCCTCACAACTTCTTCCTTCAAAAATTGAATCTGGCTATTTAAACCTTTGCAGCCTGACGTTTTCATTATATTGAACAGGTCTAGCCTGGTAATTGACAGCGTTTTGGATGTTTTTGGGCCTAAGAAGTGTTAACAATTCAATAATTTTGACCAAAAACGTGTATTTATAGAAAATGACGTCACCAACAAAAAAAAATCACTACACACAGGGTAGCAAAAAGTAGCAAGATTTTTTTTAATATTCTAAAAGTAAACAAAACACTGAACAAAATGACATATAACACTTATTGGTGTTTTACGGCGAACACAACTAAACGACTAAGGTTTTCAGGAAAATGTGAAAAAAACACATTATTTTTAGGTATTTTTCATTTTTAACTACGAATTTAAATAACATGAATGCAATTTTTTTATGAAAAAAAAATTTATAATAACGCACCTGAGCTTACTGATTCCATTTCAAAAAGATTTAACTTATTTCACGAAATAAATAAAAAACAGTACACAAAATGTTGAAACAATTCAAAATGAAAAAAAGACGTCTAATCTCGACGCAAAACGTGAACTTTCTGCTCATTTGACACGATCGCCTGATTATCACGTGATGCAAATTAATTCTCTCTCTCTCATTTTTAATTCTCTATTATATTTCGAAGAGATATAGATTGGTTATTTAAGACAAAGCTCAACTTCACGATTTGATTAAATGCCAGCTTTTTTGAGTTTTGCCCCATTGTGCGACGTCGCTCAGTGACGAGCGATGCATTATTCTGTTCAGCTCCTAAAAATTGATTTATGCGAGTTTGAAACAAAGTCAAAATTTAAAATCTTTGAACATTGTTAACTTAATCGTCGTCGTTAAATGTGAATACATTTTTTCATTTACTGATTGAAAGATGGAAACTATTATGGCTACGTATTAAATTAGGGGCTAAAATATTGGCAAATTCAGTATTTTTTAATACATTGGTACATAGTTGTAACCAAAAATTAGTAGAGCGGGCGGCCAATGCAAGAATGCTTTACTGATCGAGTTTAAGAAAATTTCATATGAGAATTGAAAGAAGACAATTAGTAGGTACAAAAACCACAGTGCTTCGCGTCCGCATCCTAGCACAATTGGCGTGGTAAGGTGCATTTGGTACCATTTCTAAGATGTGGTTGAAATTGGTGTCAAATTGAGGCAGTGAAATCCACTTTTAAAATTCAGATGTCTTCCGCGTCAAAGTAAAACAGTTTCATCACAATGGCTGTTTTAAGGATAGGTGTGATTTACGCGAGATTTTCTTTAAATCAAATAGCTTGCTACAGAAGAAGCATTTTAAGTCAAAAACATGATTTGTATATTAGTAATGGTGCACTGGTTTATCTTTTAAAAAACTTGCGCTATGTTTGCAGTTTTAAAAAAGTTTTTGAATAGATAAACTAGTCTCAAGACTTTTTATTTCAAACATTAATATAGACTGTGGAGATATATTGGTGCATTAAATGGGCTCCGATTTTGGGTCCAATATTTTGAAATCAAGTGCTTTTAATAGGCTTTCTTTTGAGTAGTTTAAATAAAACAATAATAAAAACACATAAATGTATATAAGTTAACTGTAGCCTTCATAATTCTAAAAAATAATTTATAGGTAAAAAGATAAGAAATATGTTAACGGTTCGGATACTAGTGGCAGTGGCTTTTCCTCTAACTCTGTTTCTAATCCTATTTGCTGAACGCCAATATTTCTATCACGAAATTCATATACCTACCTTTTATTTTTTAAAAATGTATTTTCAGTCATTATTTCATTGTTAATTACTGCATCAAAATGTCGCAGTCAGCAAATGCATAAATAAGTTTCTCAACTTCAAATAAATGTGCATTTTTAGCTGTAATACTGATTAAGTCCATTCAAACGAAACAATAAAAATAAAAAACTTAAATTTATAATCTTCTTGCATCTAATTGCAGTTGACGCCAGCAACCAACTCTGTTTGCCGCTGTCGCCAGAGAAATCATTTGTGTTCCCTTTTTTTTTATTTTTACAGTGGTTTTGAATGGTTGCGCATTGCTGGTGACGATAAGTTTTGATTTGGTTTCAAATCCTTGAATTGAGCACTGACTTGTCTCAGAAAGAATGACCCAATGCAATGTAATTTAATTAGCAGGAGTGTAATGGGTTCGTCCAAGGCAGTGGGGTGGAATAAGTGTAACCACGTATTCTTTTCACTAAAATCGATTCTCAATCAAATGTTGCAAGTTCTATTTATTTGTTTATTCTTTTTTTTTTTTGCGTCTTCAAGTCGCCAAAGTAATGAAAAAAAAATAAATAACCAAAGCAAAGTAGGTATAAATCTATAGATAGATATAATGGCATAGATAATAATGGAAACTCTGCTGTTTTTTTGGTTTAATTTTGCAACAATTAAATTTTCTATCCGTTTTGGAATAAATAATAAAAAAAAATGCAATAGTAGAATAGGGTACCTCAGAGAGGGTGAACAGGGTATATGATTGGACACTTGTACATTATGTCCAATCAAAAATATAGTATTGTGTATAATATTTGTTTTTGTAACACCGAGGGAGAATAAATCTATTTCAAGGTGAAACGAGAAAAAATCAATATTTTAACTTTTGCTGCTCCGAAAACGACACACTTATGGATGCGACAAAAGGTTGTTTTCTTTACAAAAAAGAAAAGTGCAAAGCACTATTTTTAACTTCATTTTTATTTTATTGAATAATTAACAAGACAATTTTCATTAAAATTAATATGATAACTTACCAAAGGCGCACTTGGTAAGGGTTGGCCATCGCTGGCAACCATTCCCATTCCCAATGGCAGGGGAACTTTTTCGGATTTTTTTTCATTTGACGGTTTTGTTAGGATCGTCATTTTTTATAAAATGTTTTCTTTGTTCTTTGGAATTTATTCAGAGAATAAAATTTTTAGCACCAAATTAATTAAATAAAATTTATATTTTCTGTAATTGCTTTTTAATTATGTGAAATTAAATATGAAAAAAAACTATCTGCTTTACGAGCTGTTGCGTGAGAAAACAAATTCGATATTGAAGAGATGAATTTTTTTTGTGGAATTGCACACCAAAGATGAATTATTTTGCTTGTTTTTGTGAAAATGAATTCGAGTATCGATTGTTGAGATTTGATTTGGAATGGTATAGAATAGAACTAAATGGAAGTGCAATAAAATTATGCTTGAAACAGATTGAGTCGGCGACTGGGAGAGCGTTTGCGATCAAACTATACTGAATTTTTTCGCGTGGCAGAAAAGTAAAAATCATGAGAAAACTTTTATGCAGATTTTAGTGGTGAGTGAGGAATGTCTAGGTGTGCAAAGATGAAATTGATTTTGAGACTTTTTTGTATTCTCTCCCACAGTCATAACTTGTGATCTTGTTCAGAGCAGGTCACAACTAAATATTTTTTTTTAATTTAGGTACACAAAATGCAACTTTTTCCTTCAGAAAATATATGAAGTTAATTATTTATAATCATTGCTATATTTAAATGATGATATATATTTTAGGGTATTCATGCAACCTGGTAAATTTTTGATAAACGTGGTAAAGCTCAATATCTGGTAAATGAACAGTCATTTCCATATTAATTTGGACATCTTTTCCACATTTACCAGATTTACCATGGTTGCATGAATACCCCTAGTTTTTTTCAGTTACTTCAATTTTTTTAAATCGGGGTGTTCATAAAAATGCGTTGTAAAATTTTTAATTTTATCAGGTGGAAAAGTTTAGCAGGTTGCACATGAATACCCCTAATCAGTCCCATTTTCTACATGGAACTTGTCGGTGAGGAAGCGTCTTAGTGGAAATGGTAAGGTAGTTTCTCGTAGTGCTAAAATAGTTCATCCGGCAAGTTCATAATTGCTTTACAGGCGAATCATGTTGATTCCTTGGGTGTAAAGTATTGCGAGTTCCATAATAGGCATAATATTTCTCGACATCTTTTCACTATGCAAGAGTTACAGAACATAGGCACTTTCTTTTAAAGTATGTTTTAAACGTCGAAAATTTGTGTTCTTCTGACTACCCAAATCAGAAGAAAAACTATTTTTAAATGCAAGGGGAAAACATATACGCTGAGTTTTAAAACAAAACAAAAATTGATTTATGAAACCACCGTTTATTGAAGCTATATCGACACACTAAAGTGTAGTTCCCACTTAAAGTCTCTCATGTCATGGAATACAGAAAAAATCAAAACAAACAAACTTTTCATAATTCTTTTTCATCGAGCCTCGTACTGCACCTATATTTCTTTTCAACCTGTCAGTCACGTTGCAAAAAAATAAATAAAATTAAAAAAAAAACACAACTGCAGCAGTGTGTAATTAGTTCAACGTTCTTCTTCTCTAGCTATCGTCGAGACATGATAATTAATCTATTGTTTACACAACAATACCACTAATAAAAAGCGAAATTGTTTTTATTTTGTCCTATAATGTGATTTATTCAAAGAAAAACAATAATTTCCTCTAGCTAGAGCATAAGCATCTTTCAATCGATTTCCCCGTGCAGTGATGCTCCCTTTATATGAACGTGTCGGTGGTCCGAAGCCTCGAATCCAATTTGCATTCGGTCGCTTTGCAATCTACACCGTTTGCTTGCCACTGCTGAGTTTTATATTCTGCGTAATCTGGTCGGTGTTGTTCTTCTTCGAACGATCCACCTTCACCCATTGTGATGTTCCCAATTACCTTCCGTCCATATCAGCAGCAATTGGCAGCTACCAACCACAGCGATTCGTGTGGCAGTTGGCAATTTGCATTCATCTCCTACCGAGATTAGGCGTAGCCAAGATGTACGTCGAGTATTACCATGAAATTATTCGCTTTAAGTTTATGCCACTGGCCCACTTTGCTTGCCTGCTCAATGTCATCGAGAACTTTGCTCTGCTCGGCTTATCGATGTGGACTTCGAGCGACAGTTACGAAACGCACAAATTCTGTTTTATTTTATTTATTGCAACGAGCGAGATCTACATGCTGATATCGTATTTTCTCAACAAACTCGGGAAGAAGATGTCAACGCAAACGAGGCAAGAGGAACTAGCCTTGAAGTCAAAAGGCACCCTGTTTCTCATCAACATATTCGCCTTCGCTATGGCTGGATATTTCTTTGTGCGGCACAACAAACTCTGTGAACCAGGAGGTAGGTTAATAATAATGGCATAATGCTGACTGCCAATCAATCGGGATTATATGTTATTGATTTTTTTTTCTTATCCTCCCTCTACAGTCTATACGTACTTTGCCTTCTTTGAGTACATCGTTGTGCTGACAAATATGGGCTATCACATGACAGCGTATTGGGACTTTTACGGACGCATTCTCGCATTCGACTGGGAGAACGGTCTTTACTTTACACGGTCATAGACCAACATAATAGTGCATTTTACTTAATTTTTAATAGAAATCTACAAAACAAACATAGTTTGTAGCCAAAACCGAAAATTTCTTTTATTGTCTCCTTATATATTCAATCTTACAAACTAATTCTCATAGATCCTCACTAGATCTTCGATTCCAATGGAATAGCCAGATACTGGGCACTTTTTTCTCTGTTTGATCTGATTGGCTATGCATTTCCAGCAGAAGACATAACCAGACACCGCACAGGCTGTGGGGTTAGAGATTTTCATCAAGCAAATTGGACACATTCCATTCGGATTTTGGTGCTCCTTCAGTTTGGATTTTCTGATGGCATCGGGATTTTGAAGACCACCTATGTTTTGGCGCTGTTTATTGGAATACCACCACTGGATGAACTGCAGAAAGAATGCCATGACCTCGAGAAGTTTCAAAATCATGTACGAAGTCTTGTCCTCTCGAGGAGGTTCTTTCGGGTAGCGCAATGTCAGTCCAAGAAAACGAAGAATCGGTGAATGGCATACTGAATACTTGGCAAGGTATAGGAATGTATTGACGGCCTTGGCAGCATTGTAGGCGTGGAAAGCCTTTATTAAATATTCCTCCCAATGGGTGCTCTCGTGTTGTGTACTGCGTTGCCTTAGTTTCCTCTCGAAGTATGGAAGAAGTGTGAGAAGTGAAGCCGACAGGAACTTTTTTCGGTTTGAGATTAGATCACCATTTAGGGCAGATGTTCGTTGAAGTCCATAGAAACTCTCACCAAATGAGCCTCCTCGTTGTTTGAGGTAGAAGTACTGCAGTGCAAATGTTATGGCAGGAGAGAGGTCTTCGGAAAAGACAGTTTCATTCAGTCGTATGTTCAATCTTAGGCCAAGATAGTCAAATATTTTTGAAAAAGCCGGGTAAATCAGATTGTCGAGCACTTCTGATGCTGATACTTCGAAAATTGATGGGGTATTTTGCAGGTTTGGAGCAAAGTTTGCTCCCTCAGCCATTTTTGAGGCACTGTGGAAAATTTGAGCTATTTGTTTAAAGATGATTAGTTGATTTTCATGGAAAACAAAATAGAAAATCGTACCGTCACCAAAAACAGCTGATGGATGTCATTTTATGTGAAACGAGTACCGAGTGTAAGTGCATTCGAGGCTCGAAAAAACAGGTTGATAAAATAATGCAAGTGAAAGTACAGTAGAGGCCAACGTTAGTGGCACATATTAAATGTGAATCTCTTTTAAAGAGCTGAACAGAATGCATCGCCCGTCTCTGAGCGACGTCGCTGATACATGAAATTTTTATGGACATCGCCCGTCAGCAACAGAATGACGTCGCTCATGGCTCAGCGATTCGCCATAAATGTTTTTGAATTTGTCTTTTTTTATGATTTACACGCACTGAAGAGGTTAGAAGTTCGACTACTAATAGTATAGACCATAGTGAAAACATTTGGGGAACAGTGAGTGCCTAAGAATAAGAAACCGCACTGCATCAAAAATTTTTTTAATATTAGCGAAAGGTAATTAGATTGGTACATAATTCCATGAAACCAATCTTTTTCTTGGTGCAGTCCACAAATATTTCAAACGTAGCTGAGCACTATTCATCTGTTGAAAATGGAGGTATACTCGAGGTCTAGCTTTGGTTCATCTATGGTAAAATAGTCAAGTACAAGCTTGAACTAAAGTTGATAAAGTTGAACCATAGCCAATCCGCCAAAATCAATGAATTAAAATCCTGAACCAAAGCAGAACCACAGGAGGAATCTGAAATTGAATGAACGCGGAAAAGAAAGAAAATTCAGTATGGTACAAGAGATGCAGATGAATTAGGAAGTACACCCGCTTATAATACTTCCAGGGATCCTAGCTGTAGCCCATTGAAAAGGCTACGTAGAAACTTGCAACATGTTTCGTATTGAATTTATCTACGAGTTTTAATAAAATTTTGATGTTGAAGCGGATTCCGAAAGGTTTTTGTTTTAATCGAATTTTGTTTGTTGTTAGCCAAACACCCACATTTCTTATGTTTCCATATAAAACAGCTTTATGTACCCGGCCGTCAAAAAGATTATCCCTCTCAAATTCGGTATTAAGATAAAAAGGAAATCAAAGCAATCGTATTAAAAAATTATTTTACTTTCAATAAAATAAGATTTGGTCAGTAGTTAAAATAATTGCTTTAGCAGTGCTAACATATAAGAACTAACTAATCTTAGATCTTGTGCATGAGAGACCATTTTTCCAATCAAATGTGAGTGTTCGTCCATAGAAGTCCCAATAGGCAGTCATGTGGTAGCCCATATTAATCAGCACCACAGTATATTCAGAGAAAGCAAAGAGTGTATAGACTAAAAAAAGTTTTAACTAAAAGTTATTCTACTGTTGTTACAATTAAAAATCACTTACCTCCTGGTTCGCAATAATCATTGTGTCGCCTGAAGCAATAACCTCCCAGCACAAAAGCGATAAGATTGATAACAAACAATCTGGCCTTGGTGTGTCGTGCTAAGCGCTCTTGATTGTTAAGTCGTCTTATACGTTTTCCGTCTTCATTTAAAAAATAAGAGATAAGCATATAAACCTCACTCGTTGCAATGAAAATAAGGAAGCAAATTTTATGCAGTTTATAACTTTGGCTCGAAGTCCACAATGATAAACCAAGTAATGCAAAATTTTCGAAAACATTGAGAAAACAAGCAAAATGTGCCATAGCCATGTAATTATTTTCTATGGTTTCTTTGTAATATTCTGCATACATTTTGGCAATATAGAGCCGTGGCAGAAAATGCAGACAAATTACCAATTGCCAGACAAATCGCTGTGGCTGATATCTTCCAATTGCTGCTGAAACGGACGGAAGGTAGTTTAATACTTCACAGTGGGTGTAAGTTGATTCTTCAAAGAAGAAAAACACCGAGCATAGAACACAAAATAGAAAACCCAAAAATGGCAAGCCGACTATCAACATTGCAAATCGCCCAAATGGCACACTTATAATTGGCTTGGAGCCTGTGCCACGTTTGTCGGTGGATATCATGATGAAGTTGCACTAGAAATGGCTGAGTTTTACAAAATCAAAAATGTATATATTTTTGTTAGGAAATCATTCGAGTTAATTTAATTAAAGAAAACTTGTGCAAAAAGCCGCCTGTTGCCTCTTTATATGGGCGTATATTTTTTATTCAACTGCTGCTGCTGCTGCCCTTATTTGTTTTGAATTTTTTTTATATCGAATTTTGACAGAAAACGTGTAGTGTTCGAGACTCGAAACATATATTTTTTGCATGAACTAGGTTTGTTTGTGCCTTCTCTCTACAAAACAAAATTGGATCTGTTTATGTGCTCTTCAAATTAGCCGCCACAGATTTTTTGACATAAAATTATAGAACACAAAATTAGGTTTTGATTTGTGTTTTGATTTTCCTATAAAACAGGAAAATCATTTAGTTTTTGTAGCAGCGTTCAGCTTTCACTTTCACAGCGGAATAGAAAATTACAGCAACTTTTTCGTCGCGTTTGCATGGGAACTCACATTTTTTCACTATACTTTGGAAACAGAAAGTGAAGTGAAAAATATAAATGCGTAAAAAGCAAGCCCAATTCCATGTTTTCTAGGTCTCAGTTTGATCTTCCTGGGCCTGTTTTTATCGTAAAAACAAAATTCTAATCAAACAGATCGTTAGTATAAATGTCACTTCACCTTTTTGTTGACAACAAAAAAATTTCCGCAATTTGTGTTTTCGTGCAAATATTTTGTTATTTATTTATACTTTTTTTTATTTATTCCGAATGCATCCACATAAATAACACAAATGAATCCAGATAAGAAAAAATCCAGCTCCGGTGATTCAACACCCAAAAGTTCACACAGCAAATCAGTAAAGTCCTCAAAATCTTCATCGAAATCACGGACAAAAACATCCAAACCAGATACCAGCAAATCGAATACCAATGGCCAAACTCCAACGAGCTCTACATCCCATACTCCTGACCAACCAACTACACCAACATCCAGCATTGATTCATCTAAAGATAAAGTAGATATAAGCAAAATACAATGAATTTGATTTTTAATTAATTTATTCAATTACACAGAGTCACAACAAAGGTTACGCTGCCTTTGGCTCAAGAACAATCAAAATCATTTGGGAACAGCATGATACTAGTGATACAGATCTGAATCCAGATCTATTGCCAATTCTGGCCGAAGATGTTTCTTATAAAATGTGGGAATTGATAAAGGTAGGTTGTATTCTAGTAGTTTTCTAGACAACTACATATATGAGCTTGTTTTTTTTTTTATTCTTGTGAATTTAGAACATTAGAACTTATTCCATGCACTCGGGTGGGATGGTTACAAGTGATCTTGTAAATGAGGTACTCAAAGATTCCGATTGTCCCCCAGTTCTTGGGCCAATGGACACTGAATGGGATCGCATTGACTACGATGGTAGTTACTTCTTCAACTCGGTAAGTCTAAACAAATGTTTGCCTTAAATCAAAGTTCTAATTCTGTATAGTTGCGTAGGACAAAGTAATGGAATTGCGTAATGAATACCAGAAAGACGTACAAATAACAATGCCCATGGGACCACCGTTCATGAGCACCTGGCCCATTCAAGGTGGGCATCGAGACATGATGCATTCCTTCATGCAAAGTGTATTTCTCATCACCCTCGGCGGTAGTGAGCAGGATTTTGATTCTGTTCGCCAGTATGTCTATGCGGCTCCCTTCATTGGAGGCTGTTACCGAGTTTTGCTCGTCAAAATGATTCAAACACTTGCTTTTAAGCAAACGAATCATGTAAAACTCCGGTGCTGGCGTCTGATGCAAACTCTCGCACAACATCCCACCTGTCGAGATGTCTACAGCAGAGAAGACTTCTTCCATTTGGCCGAGATATTCGTGTGTCAGTTGTTGGATACATATGATGCCTCTAAGTCTGGTGTAAAGACAGAGGTGAAGTATGCTCCAATGGAAACAGATGAACCCTCACCACAAACCGAAAGTATTCATATAAAGTTAGAGGACATTAAGGAAGAGGAACTAGTCGATTTAGATGAAGAAAGATCAAATCAAATGCCTGCAGCAGATGTTAAGGAAGAATTTATTCCCGTTGAGGAGGAATTGCCTCAATCAGATCGTGTCTATCGTCTGGAAAAAGATGACGATAATGAAAGCACAGCTGATCAAATGGAAGGTGTCGAATTTTCCCCATACATTGCAGATAAAGTTGACTTAAATCTGGTCGATGATTTGTGTGAAACAATTGGACTAATTGGAGCAATAAATGAATTTTTCAATACCGAATGCATGCACTTGATATTAAATAGATTGGAGAGATTCTTTGATAAAAAGAAAACATTCACATCAAGTGGTAAAGATGATTTTGGACTTATTCTTTTTCTAGAAAAATAAATATATTTTGTTTGTTTTGTTTTTCAGATTACGAGTTCATAAGTCGGGCGATACGAGGATTGTTCGCATTGGGCGAATATGCTTTTCGGGAATTCATACCTTTTATGAAAATGATGAATATATTGAAAAATGAGGAAATTCCGCATTCCTTGCGATGTGAATTTGCGGTAAGAGTTGATAGTCTTGGATTGTTCGCGCCTGCGTGTTTCATCCTTATCTTACTTGACTTATTTAATATGTCACTAACAATCTAGGGTAGATCTTTGTTTCAATCAGCAAGCCTGTCCAAACAGACCGGTTTCTAGCTAGTTGCCACCAGTTACGCACACCAAGTGGGTTAAGGTTGCACGCCACCTAAGATAAGGCCTTGCTCTGTCCCGTCGTCCATCGGAGTTGAATGCGAATACTCGGCGCTCAACGTGCCTAGCCAATTCAATCGCTGAATTTTCAGCTTTTTGACAAGGTCGACATCGCTGTTAAGCCCGTAGAGTTCATGGTTATATCTTATTCTCCACTGATTAAGGATAAGACCTTAATCATCACAGTTGTAGGGTCTCCTTGGTTCTTTGAGAGAGGGATTTACTTTTTAAATGCCTTCTAAGCCCCCGGTTGGCAAGTCTGATTGTGCTTTCCATCTCTACACCGATGTTTGTTGTGTGATGTAATAGTGGATCCCAGATAAACAAAGCCTTCGACTACTATCGAGACGATTTGACTCACTCTAAGATGTTGGGTCTCTCTTCTCGATGATAGAATATACATACTTCGTTTTCGTCCCGTTAACACCAAAGACCATCTCCGCTGCATCCATTTCAATGATTGCAAGCGTTCGCTCCAATGACAACTTGATTCGTTCTTTAAATGATGTCAATGTCATCAATGTCATCAATATACGCAAGAAATTGAACTTGACTTTTGACTTGTGAAAAATTGCTTCATGATAGCGGATCGACTTACTCAAACCTTTCTCGACATCATAGGGGTCAAAGATGTTCTTGCCGACTTTTACGGACGAAGTAAAGAGATTTTTCCATTGTCATCCCGTACAAGCGGACAAGTTGCAGAATTTCCACTCCTCGGATAAAATTCTTTGGTTGTCTTTTCAGACCCAGCACATCAGAGACGGCATTTCTGATGGTAAGTTGACAATGATTCCAATAGTTGGTGCTCTGTCTTGCTGCATTATAAATTGTCCACGGATATCTATGTACTTCATATGATCAAAATGTTTTAGTTTTTCCTACCTCGAATTATTGGTAGCCTCTAATCTAAAACTTACTTAAACATAACAATTTTGAACTAACCTAACCTAACTAACTAACCTAGCCTAATCTTTCCTCTTAATACGTTTCTAGCGCTGTGCAATCTTTTTACGTGGACACGATGATATTTTTCTCTACGAATGGTTAAGCGAATTGTGCTCCTATAGGCTTTTGCCTTTTATGGCTCATTATGCACGTAAGTTTGAAACCAATAATATTTCTCATAAAAAAAAACTATTTATCCTTTTTTCCTTCTCTAGAATATCATCAAAAACTCATACGGTATCGTCATGTGAAACGTCGTGCTGCAACTTTCAAAATCATACCCAAAGTATCAGCAAAACGTATCGTGATTGCCTCCACCTGTTCACCAGCCACAAATAAATTAAACTCAATGGAAAAATTCTTCCCGCATCGTGAGGCTTCAGTTAAGTCCCATTCGCCAATTCGTTTCAAATTCTCGGGTTGTAGACAGATTCCAGTTAAAATCAAACCCCCCCCAAGCAATGGCACCGAATCAAATGGCATCAAAACTTTTGACCTGACGCGAGACATCATTATAGCCAAAAGAAAACTCTTCAAACCCCTAACAGATGAAAAAAACTTTGTCCATCTGAGTAATTATCATCTTTTAAGAATCTAAGAATATAGGAAGGTTCCTTGGAATAAATGAAAAAAAATCTCTGTTTTTTGTCTTAACTTTTTGTTTGTATTATAATTTATCACTAAAATGCTGGTTCTTCCACTCCAAGTTTCTTCATCTCTCTTACTATTCGCGATTGAATTAGATTTGATATATTGGCATTGACATTGGGAAGTAGAGTTCCGGTTCTCGCTGCATGTTCGATCTTCTGCACCAAACTAATTTCTCTTTGGCTTGAAACGAAATTCGTTACCAGACATCTGTGTTGGCTTCCCACACGTCCTATTCTTCCACAGCGGTGGATGTAATCAGACACATGCAAGGGGAAGTCAAAATTAATAACTTGCCTTGCACGAGTTGTGTCCAGACCACGACTACCAACATCTGTTGTCGAGAGAACATCGACATGTCCCTGTTGGAATTGCTCAAATCTGCCAATTCTGATTTTCATCAACATATCTCCATTCAAATTGATACAATTGACTCCGTTGTTGTTGAGGAACATAGAAACATAGTCACTGGTTGCAGATTTATTGCCAAACACAATGACCGGACGTTTTTTAGCGAGTTCAGATTTAACCAAAGTAAGGATATTGGCTGGTCGATCGGATTTGTTCATTCTGAGGAATTTATGTGTTATGTGGGGCATTAGGCGATGCAGATTAGGACTGACAACTTGATGGAGTGTCGAAGTGTCGATGATGGCTTGCAATATCTGGTCGGTGTTCGTGGGCATTGTGGCTGAGGCGAGAATCATTTGACTGCCTACAACCTTATCGTCTTGGGAGTGGTTCTTATGAAACTGAAAAAAATGACAAAGAAAAAAATGTATCATCGAAAAGATGATAAGACTGGTTCTCACTTACCGGGAATCTTTTGAGAAAGAAGCACAATTTGTCAGAGAATGTATCATCGAGTAGGGTGTCGGCTTCATCAAGGACAACATGTCGGACTTTTTCCATTCGATAGATGCCAGTTGTGACCAATTTGCTTATAGCTCCCATACTACCCACAAGAATGTCGACCTCTTCAAACTCTGGGTTTAACATTTTCTGTTTGGTGTTCCCGCCCAGTATGCATTTCACACTAAGTCCTGTGGATTTGCACAACTTGCGAGCAACATCTGCTATTTGTAAAGCAAGTTCTCTGCCCGGAGTAAGTATCAACACCAGTGGAGTATTCAATTGTCGCTCTTCGAATCGATACTTTTGTTCGAGAATTTGTTGAACAATTGGTAGCAAATAGGCGAGTGTCTTGCCACAGCCAGTTTCGGCAGCAATAAGTGCATGATTACTATCACGGATAATGGGAATAGCATCCGATTGTATCTTAGTTAATTGAGTGATTTCCAACTCGGAATTAAGGTTTTGTATTAATTCTTCTGATAGTTGGAGATTTTTGATATCTTGCATTTGACTGAGGATATCATCTTCATTTACTGATGGATTAATAATAAAGTAATCACCTTTAGATCGACGATGCATCCAACCCTTAGAAGCAAGTGGAATTGTTCCAAATTTGGCTTCTATCAAGTGCTTACCAAAGGGAATATTTAGCTCGGTTTTCTTGCATTCGATTAGGGGTATTTTCTTAACTTTCGATGGTTTAATTGATTTGACAGCTGCTGCTGCGGCTGCATATGATCGTGTAGTAGAATTTCGTGTTAAATTTGATATATTTCGTAACATTTTAATAAAGTTTTATTTATTTATTTTATAAAATATTTAACTGCAGATGGAAAAATAAATTGCACTTCTCCTGTAAAAGCAGTTTTGACATTTCGGGGTTATGTTTTGATTTTGCAAGTGTCAAACTTGCAACGAGACTCGTTTTTTTTGTTGTTCCAGGTTGTAGATAATAAAGGTATGTTTCCTTCGTTTGTTTAAAAAAAAGTCTAGTATGCAGGTTGGGAAACACTAGGGGCCAATTTGTTCATCTTTGATTACCTTTAATCCATGATTATTGTAAATCGTCAAATGTCCACTTAAACAATTTTTTTTTCTGAGAATTCAAAGTTTGAGTTGTAATCATGGATTAAGCTAATCAACTAATTTTGGTTGATGAGCGCCATTCAAAAAAAAAAAAAACTTAACCCGCTGTGAAGAAACTAGCATTGAGTTCTCATATCGGAGTTTTCAGAGGAATATTAGTGACTTCTGAGTGCTCTCAACCACTCCTAAGGTTGAGAGCGCTGACTCCGAAAATTCCGATATGAGCGCTTATAACTTATGAGCGCTTGATGAAGACCAGTCTAAATTTTATCATAAAGCTAGAGTTTGGAAATGTACCTAAACAAATGTTAAATGAGGCCCCAAATTTTCCTTACGGTAGCGCAATATTCCACTATTTACCTAAACTTTTATTAAAATCCTATTAGGGTAAAAGCCTGTTTTTATGATAAACTGCTTTTTACCAATTTAAAGAACGTGGGCAGAGTATAATTTCCTAAACTCTAGGCCCACTACATGACCATTTGGTGCTTTCTTTTGGGCTATATCAGTGTATGTACTGCTAACCTTAGAGTACATGCGACTACTGCAACGCTATGGTTAAAGTAGCACTTGAAAATAACTTCAAAGCGGAATAATGAAACGCGGGGGGGGAAACCAGCGGGAAACTGGGTGAGAAACCATATGGAAAACCGAGTGAAAAACCAGGCGGGATGCAGGCGGGAGATCAGGCATAAAACCAGGCGGCAGACTGCGTGGAAAATCAGGTAAGAAACAGGTGAAAAACAATCAGGCGGTAAACTAGGTCGGAAATCGGATACATAACCATGTTCGAAAGCGGAAGGAAATTGGGCAGGAAACTAGGTGGAAAAAGGGTGGGAAACCAGGCAGAAAAACTAAAACCATGCCTATCAACATCAAACCAGAAAAATCAACAGTTATTACATTTTTTTTCTCTATTTTTGGCGAAAATTACAGACAATCAGCCTTCCGATAACGTTCTGTCGGATTTATGGGTTTTTGTTTGTTATTCAGTGATTAGTGTAGTGTATAGTGAATCAGTCTGATGTTAAAAAACTAAAATTCACTATTTGAATTGTATCTGTGCCATTATTTATTTATAAATTACCTGTCTTTTCACAATTCCTCGTTTACTCACCAGTAAAATTTCAATTTTCACAAGCCCAGCCTAAATGCATTTCTGCTTCTGCATTCTCATCCTGCATTCCCATCCTGCATATGGGTGGTAATTGTACTGTGCTTGATCGCTTATTCATAAGTATAGGGTTCGAGTCCCAACCTGGGCAGCATTTTTTGTCTCTATCAGCAGAAATTCTTTTCTTTGTTCCTATTTCTTCTAACTATGCGTGCAAGTCGCATTTAAAGACACAAGGTCTTACAGGCATATAATTCAATAATAAAAATCCTTGCATTCTCCTGCATTTTTATCCTGCAGTTTCTTGCTGAAGTTTAATCCTGCATTCTTATCCTGCATCCTATTCCTGAAAATGCAGGATGAGAACACAGAATTAGAATGCAGGATATTGAAGTCGTCTATTTTATTGTTAGTCTTTCAATTTTATTCCATTTACAAAACCTCCAACGCCTTAATTCAATTTGTTCATCTAAAATGGATTTTCAATGAACAAAATTCAAAAATGTTTTCTTTTGAAATTAGATATTCACACATTTCATTCACATGATGCTCTTTTGTAATTTTGTAAAAAGGGTCTATTTTTGAATAAGAATCACATTAAGGTCTTCCTTTTGATGAGAAAGGAAGATTCTAATAGAATACAAAAATTGCGATTCAAAGCTTCAATTTAACTAAGCTTCATAGATGTAAATTCTAGTATCGTGTGTCGTATTTATTGTATATTAATACAAAAGAAAACCCATAGCCAGAAAATCGGTTTGTAGGGGTGGGCGTGAAGTCCTTACAACAATGTATGTACATATGTATACTACTGATATCATAATATTATGATCTTTGACATTTAAAAATGTTTCAATATAGAGAATTAAGCCTATGTTTTCCAGGTTTAACACTGTCAACGAATCTTAAAGTTCATAGCGTATTTTGTACTTAACAACAATGCAACTAAAATCAGTGAGAAGTTTGCAGAATAAGACTTTTTTGTGTCTACTTTTCGATCTGAAAAACGCATTCATTCTTAATTTTTTAATGAATTTCAGAATTTTAATTTACAAAAAAAAGGAATACATTAGAAAAAGCAGCCCCTAAATCCCTCTTTTGGGTTGCCAGCCTGACACGTGCACATTGCCTATCCGTATCTATAGAATGAGAATTCTATTTTGAATCTGATATTGTTGAAATATCTTATTGACCTAATCGAACCTCTAAACAAAATATATGAATTATTATCACATATTCATTCTAACCTTGTCCCAATAAAATATGAAGTCATCATCTATAGACTCCAAATTGTTGCCTTTGGAAGCTTCCTATTCAAACATTCAATTCTCATATCCACTCTGTAAGTCCTGCTCCTAATTTACATAAAAAGGAATATTTATTATTTTCAATTTGGGGATGATGGTGATTTTGAAATGTTTCAATAGGAAGAAATAAGAATAAACCAACCCCATGTCAGAGGATAGAGAACAGAGAGAGTTGAGAAATTGTTCAGAAGATCATTCCTGATTGGAATGAAGATTTAAAGTGTCTTTTTTTCCTGAGTGAATCTTAAATCCATCAAAAACTATCCTTTTTGAATTTTGAATGTGGTATAATCAATTTTAATAAAAAAAAACACACACAAACACACACATGTTAACCCAAATATATGTAAATTAAATGTTTTGCATATAAAAACTTATTGTTATGGAATTCCAGAATAAATTTTTGATTTTAATATTCTTCTATTCTTTTGAGAAGAATACATACCTACTTTAAAAATTACAATTTGAAATATTGGAAGCTGAATGACCATGAACAAAAATAATAATTTCGATGCAAATTTTATTTAATAAGTATTTCTAGAGTCTTTTAAATGGACCATGAAAAGATATTGTCTGGTGGGTGGTTTGATATTAAGTGCAAATAACTTAAAGGGTTTGAAAGACGACGAGGGTTAGTTCACCTTTTGTTTCTTTGCATACACCAACAAAAAAAGTAATTGATGATTAGAAATTGGATATTGAATAATAAAAGTTAAACTTTACTTAATAAAGTTATTTCTATTCACATAATAAAATTTGATTGGCAATAATTAAGAACATCAAAGTTTTGAGTTCTATTTTTGTTTTTAGTAGGGTACAGGCATTTTTGTTGGATAGATAGGTTAGGTACATACTTGCACGTAATCAATTTAGAAATTGAGAGGTCTTTTCAAAAAAGTAATTGAGTTTCTATTTTCTTTAAATTTGTGAAACAAGAAGGCCTTTTTATGGTTTGAATCTGATATTTATTCAACAGTTGGAATATAGCGTGAGAAAACTTTTTATTTTGGAATCTTAGCATTTTAGGTTTGTTTACAAGTTTGAAGAGACCACGCCACATATCACACCTCTTGAAGTTATGTCTAATAAAATTGTTTAATGAATTCACGGCAAGCCCGTAACGGGCTTGCTTCAAAATGTTTCCAGTAATTCTCTAAGCAAATACCAAATATAAAACCATGCCTGAAAAAATAATATGGGTATTCATGCAACGAGATAAGTTTGGTTGTATTTCTCAAAGTTTTCATTGTATTATATTTCCTTAGCCAAACTTATCTTTGTTCAATATTAACATCGCTTGCAGCATAGGTACTTGTTATTACTTACAAAAATCCAAAATTCCAAAAGGCTTAAGCAGATATTAAAACCATATCATCAAAGATCTAAACGTGTCGGTCGGTCATAGAAACTATTTATAAGCCAAGTTCAAATCAAAAACACTTACAAAATCCTTAACAAGTTTTTGTTTTGCAACTATATATGATGTTTTCCAAACCATGATAATTTTCTCTTAAGCCCCTTTATCTATATTCAAATCTCCAAACAAAATCCCTTCGTAAATATGATGCTTATATCCTGAATACACTTCCACTTAAAACAAAAAAATTAACTTCTCTTCCTGGGTCATTGTTTTTCATTATCTACTTTAAACTAAATTTCTGAAAGTAATTTGCGAAACTCCACTATCATTCATGGACTTTGCGACAAAATAAGTTCAACCAACCAAAATAATCTTCAAAGCTGAACCCACATATAATATAGAGTTCAAGTGTTTATGCTCCTCTGCACCAAAGTCCTCCTCATCCATAATGAAGTCGACTTCCTCATTTCTATTTATCTAATAAGAATGACAAAAAAAGAGGATTTTTTTTCTATTTCTTGTGCATTCAGTAGTTATTCTCTTTATGTCCATTTTGCCACAGCTTTGAACGCAAACAAAAAATCGAGGAGAAAAATAAAAAGACCTTCTACACAAACGAACACCATTCTCAACCCTCGCTCGGACTCAATTGCTCATAGAAGATAACCTTGGTTTGCATTCGCAGTACCCAACTCATAGTTGTTCCGGCAGCAGCATGATGGACGTCGACGCGTTGTTCTCGTAACGATGGAAATAATAAGCTAGTCATGATCCACAGGGGAGGGGGTAGAGATTGAATTTCCTTAATTTACATCCTCATCATTTTTCTTCTACATATTTGTTTGGCCATGGGTCCTGTTTCTTCCTTCCCTCACAGTGACTAACAAACAGACAGATGGGAAAATTAAGTTTTAAGGTCCATAATTGAATTTGCAATGGAGAATTGATTTTTGCATAATTATCGCATAAAACAAAATTTACATTAAGACGAACACAATAGGACACAGAAAATTTAGAGAGGAAAAAATTGTCGACAATATTACAAAGGACGAAGAAGAAAAAAAAAACAACAACAACCACAAAGAAACAAAAAAGAAAATCACTTCGGTTGACACCATCATCATGGATCTGTGTCGTCACTCGTCAATCTTTCGAGAACGTGACAAGATTTCAACTTGGATAGATTCGATGTCCTTTCGAAGAATCTTATGTGGGTGGGTAATAAGTGGGTGTATGATTGCAGGATAAATCCAAGCCCCAATTAATATTGCATTACACTTGACACACTGCACTTTTGTTCGATGCAATCGCCATGTAGGATGATGCTGTAGACACACAAGGTCATCTTTGCTCTTGCTGCAGCTGGTACTGCTGCTGACAGGCGAAACCATTTCAATTGTTGCAGCTTTAATTGAACATTGAGGTAAAATAACACTTGCACACATGAGGTTTTCAATAAAATGTTCACACAAGCACAGACCATCATAGTTTAACACAAGAATGACATTGAGAATGACAATTGGCTATCAGGAAGGAAGGAAAACACGGACATATTGATTTTCAAATTGGAGGGGGTTTATAAATGTATGCGAGGATCTTTAGTCAACACACACAATATCTTTAATCATTTTGAGTGGATGCCAATGCTCATTTTGTTAGTTCAATTCATTCAAATCCTTTGAATGTTTGCAATGCAAATACAAGGAGATATTCTGACTAATTCTGACTAATTCGGATTGATGGAATTTGATGAATTACGAATGTCATTGGGGAAGTGTTCAATTTTGAGTGTTATAATTCACTCTCAAGTGTACTTATGTTTGTTAAAGGCTGACCGTATGAATTTACTACCGATGCCAACAATAATACCAATTGAAAAAGCGTATTTTGCTCTAAAACGAACTTAATTGCAATATATTTCTATATGTAAAATCATGCAATCGTATAATAATCCAAATACAAAAAAAAAAAAATTCGATGATTTCAGTGAGAAATTTTGTTGAAAAATTTCAAATTTATATTCACGATCTCAAACAAAACATTGAGTAAGCCTTTACTATAGAACTTTCCACATTTTACTGGACTACAGAGAAATTTTAGAAAAACCATAAATTTCAATTTACAATATTGCGCGGAAAATGAATTTTAAAAAGATTTAAAATGATTTAGGAATATGAAATGCAGTTCTTTCAGATCTTATTAATATAGTTTGGAGTAAAATATTTACCAATGAAAAAATTCGACGTTGAATGTAAGAAAAAAACGTTTTTTTTTAACATATGTATCAATAATATTATATATTATTAAAAACTAAGCAAATTCAGTTTTCTTGAACTCAAAGGCAACCAAAAACTAATCCATCAGGTTAAAATTTAGCAAAAACATTTGAACGTTGAACATTTCAAATTTTTTTACATTTTTGAGCATGTTGCGTCCTTCAAAAAAAACTTACTTAAAGCATAAACTAAACAAAACTATACCCCAAAGCTTTGACTCTGTGAAACTTTTTGATCCCAAATTTACTAAATCTCCGTTTCAAATGAAAGCGATTTTTCTTCTTCTTTTAATTTTTTTTTACGACGCAAGCTGTCGAATTGTTTTATTCATCTTCTTCCTTCGGACAAGAAAGGAATTGTGTGTTGAGTATCCTTTAAGCATGAGCCCATGAAGGACGATATTTTATCATTTTGTGATTTGTGCATAAAAAATGGAAATAAAAATATCTACTCCAAAAGAAAACTATGCAAAATGCGACATGCTCTCTCCTATTCATCAAAAAAGATACATAAATTTAACATAAAACGTGTGAATACGATGTTTTGTCTATCAAATCCGCCTATTCTTTAGACACATTATGCGATTTTAAGCGACTCGTAAATTTGTAATTCAAGAGGACTTTTGTCACCTTTTTTTTTTTCAAAAAAGTATATCCTCGAAAATCTAAAAGTCAAATTTAAAAATTATTCCATTGTACCCCACCCGTGTGTTGTTGTCGTCGTCGTCGTGTGTTGACGACTACTACTGCGAAAAGTACACACCCATATACACATTATACTGGAATATATGATGCTCCATCTTATTTATCGAATATATTACTCTTTTCAAGCTGATACTTATATATTGTATTCACATAAATTGTATCTGTATATCTATGCATTGAAAATGAGTTGAGTGAATTTGCTGTCAAACTTCAAGCAGGATATGAGGTGGATTATGTGAAAGGAAGACAGGTCGCATCAATCTGTGCAGAGAGTTTTGTTGTTGTTGTTGTTATTTTTTTCAGGTCGAGTGGAGTATAAGCGGATATTTTTTTCTTTATAAAGATAAGTGGAAAATACTTCAGGAGCACACTTAAAGGAAATGAGCAAAAGATGACGAGAAAGGAAATTATGTGGGAGAAATTGTATATTTTGTTTTTTATATTTTTTTCATATTCATAGGTAAGTTAAGGGAAATTGAGATATCAGATGAATTTCGATTAATAAAAGTGAAGGAATCGACAGTAAGAAAACAATTTCATGCAAAACAAATTATAGTAATAGGTGTGTGAGCTATTTTAATCTCTATTAAACTAATTGGCCGAGTGAAGAATGAATATTAATATTTGATAGCTTAAAGTCGAATGTTTTCACAATGACTGGCAGAATGCTTGGAATTAAGTTCCAAATATTCATTTAATAAATTTTAATCCCAATTTGTTTTTTTTTTCATTTGTCAAGATTTGTTGATTCTTATAAAAATTGCAATTTTTTGATCCACTATAAAGTGCATCTCACGTTTCATCTAATAACTCGATTGTTGTTAATTTAACGGAAATTGTCAAGGCATAAAATACACAACTTAATGTAATATATCCTTGAAATGTATTTTTGTACTTTGTATACACCCAATCTTGCACCTACCCTAAATCTTATAGTGACCCCTAGCAGGGGGTTGCAGGGGGGCAGCATGCCCCCCAAACATACCTCACTGTTTATACGCTCATGGGTGAAATTTATAAAAAAGAAATAAAATGACATTTTTAATTATCCAGAGAGCTATTTATTCTTAAGATTTTTGGTGGGTGATAATTCCACAAAAAAATGGTGTAGTACCTACATTCTCACTTCAAGTGAGAATTTATTCCACTTTGCAAAGTGGATTCCCACATAAAGTGAAATAGTTTTCCATGTGGAGCAGATTCCCGTGGAGTAGATTCACTGCACCACTGTAGGGCAAGTTTAGAATTTGTAAAAAAAATCGAACTCGAGAAAAAGAAGTGGGTCTCGCAATTCTGTCTGTCAGTGTATACCTCGAGCTTCATCCTAAACCCCTGAATTTTTCTTTTTTAGGTTCGAAATGAACGGTACCTGCCATATAATGAATGTGGAAAAGTTAAATTTTCTCAAAAACGGCTTCAACGATTTCGATAAAAAAAAATGTATTTACTTTTGTTAGTAAGACGTTACTTTTAAAATGAAAGAATTTTTTTAGAAATGTTAATAACGGTACCTATCATAGAACGGTTTTTTTTTTCATTTTTGAGTTTCTCTTAAGCCACTCAACCGAAAATTTTTAAAAAAATTAATATTATTTGATATCAAAAATAAAAAATTAAAAAAAAATTGGATTTTTAAAATAATTTCCAAAATTTTTGTTTGAAAAATAAGTTTTTCGAAAACGTGATATTGTATTTTTTGGAAATTTTGTTTCTACATGTACATTAATATTTTCTTGAAAATGGACTACCAACTTTTTTTATACAAAGTTTGAAAAATTTTATGTATAGAAATTATTTTTTGTTAAAAACGGCTCCAACGATTTTTTTCTAAAAATTTATTTTTCATAATCAAATCAGTTTGGAGCCTAAAACAAATTACGATGAAGTTTATGTCATTTTAGTAATGGATTTTATTTTTTCTTACACTTTTGTTTAATGATTTTTCGTACAAAATTATTTATTTTTAAAAACTATTCATAAGAAGCCTTAACGTATACAGCAACCTCGAATCTAAGACCAAGTACGTGAGACCTAAGTCGTGCATTTTATTTTTTGACTCACTAGGGTCAACGTCCCGATACACATGGCTTAACTTTTTCAAATACCTCTCAGATTTAAAATTATTATCATCCTCCTGCATTTCGTTCCACAAAAAAGTGTACATTTTCTGTACTAATTGTTTTTTTGTTGAATGTTTTGAAGTGTTAAAAAAAAACAATAATTTTGGTATCGCATTACTGAAATCAAGTATGTTCACTTTTACTTAAATTACCATTTCTTAAATTGTTTTTTTTTTTCGTTGGTTTATTTCGAATCCTTAATTATCGAAACGGCAAGCGAAGAGGCATGCATTCATTACAGAACTTTAAGAATTGCACAAATTATTGCTTGTATAAATTTACATTTACAGCAATATAAAATATTAATGAATTTCCTAAAAAAAAAAACAACTTTTATTACGTAGATTTAACACCTGCCACCTGCCAAATGTATTAGAATATATTTTTATGTGGAGGATGTATGAATAGCTACATTTATAGTCACGCAAGGCATGACTACAGAAAAGCAACAGATATTGATCTTATATATTGAATCATAAAGTTATTCAAAATTCAGTATAAACAAGCTCATTGGAGCATTCCCCTTGAATAAATATTTTCCCAAATTTTCCTTAAAAAAAAAAGAATCATGTTGTGTTCGCTTAGACATTTACTATAGGTTACTTATTCCCATAATCTTGTCAAGATTTTTGTTATGAACTGAGAAAAAAAAAACAGAAACAAACATGGTATATAAATATTTCATAACAAATATCCATGTGTCCTTGTATCGTTTTCGCATATTATCTTTCCACTCCCTTAATATTTGATTTATTAATTTAATCTACGAAAAAAACACGCATGACGTCCAACTTCTCATCTTGTTTATTTTCTGCTATTACATCTTTTGTTCTTTTTCAATTGATTTATATGAAACGAAAAAACTTCTGACACAATATAAACATAATAGATACGTGAGATTCTTTGAAATATCCTCAAAACAAAAGGAATATTCTTTTTTTTTTTTTTGTCAACATAACAGAGAAGATGTCAAGAATTAGAGTATGAAAGTAGCATAATTTAAGGAATATTGTAAGGATTACGTATTCAAAACAGGTGTACCTGACGTTAAAAAAGAAGAAAACAAACTAAACTTTAACCCATTCGGATATTGTTTATGTTTACATGCTAAATCAACAGAAATCGTTTAAGGATTACCAAAGACACACATAAAGGATGAAGGATATGTCTGTGAGTGGAATAAGATCTCGCACACCTGAAGGGATATAGAATATTAAATTCAAATTCATCTACATTGTGGATTAATATTATACCCAGCAGTATAAGTCCCTTTGTCAATTCAATTCAAGTTTTGCCAAGTTTGAATCTTATTCAATTAAATTCTACTCCTTCTTAAACAGATACAGTTATTTCTGTTTCTGAGACACAGAATATGAAATATACAAACGCATGCTACAATTAACCACCACACCACACAAACCGAAGAGTAAACACCATAAAACATACAAACACTCATACATTTTGTGGAATTTATACTCCAACAACCCACATAATGAGCTTGAGAGTAAATTAAACAGAATTCTCGACTCACTCCATGAGCTTTGCATGCAGTGTGGTTAATGTTAACAATTCAATTATTGTATTTAACATTGTTATTTCGAGTTACGTTGATGAGTTTATTATTTCAATACCAAATTGCAATGAAATCCGTTTAATGTTTGACATTTTAAAATTGAATTGCTGTGAGACACTGTGGCGTATGAGTATTCTTTTTTTTGTTTTCATACATTTCCTTATAATGAAATAATGATTTTCTGATTGCTAATTTTTTTTTACGTGGTTTGAATTTAATTTAATTTTTTGAAAATGTTTGGATAATTATAAGGGGAAACATTATATATTTAGTTATGGTTAGCTTTGGAAAAGTTTTGGATGTTTTAACTTCATTATATCGATCCGTGAAGTGCGGTTTGGTTGATGAGGAGAAATTTAATTGAATTTTGAAGAAAGATTTAGCTTTGTGGCTTAGATGTAAGGTTATACGCATCGATAATAGAATTTACTTAGATTACTTTGGTAAAGTGTCTGTTTAAAACGTATTAAAGAGAATAACAAAGTTTAAAAATAAGCAAAGAGAAAGGGTTTTGATTGCATTGAACGAAGATGACTTATTATTTTTTTTATAAATAACTTTATGAAAAATGCCATTGGAGTAGGAGGGGATTGTTGCAGGCAAATTGGTGAAACATTGTTTGTAGAGCTATCAAAAGTTTCAAGGTACTTACTTACTTACTTAGGTCCTCAAACCTTGATGAGTCCGTTGTGATCCCCTTAAAGGAGTATACAGCCTCCACTACTCCTACGTGCCATCGTGTACGGTTTCTGGAAATATATCGTAGTTCTCTCCAACTCTTCCCCAGCTGTGCAGATTCACTTTCGACTGTCCTGCGCCATGTGCTTCTCGACCGACCCGACCTACTACCTACCTTTGGGAGTGAGTTCCATTGCATCGCTTGGCCAACAATGCAATCGTTACTTTTTCGAATGGTATGACCAATCCACTGCCACTTTATAACTGCGTATATTATTGTCTATGGATTCTTGACCCGTTCTCCTATTGAGTTCTTCATTAGAAATACGGTTGGGCCAAAAAAACCTTAAGATGTTTCGTAGACACCTATTAACGAACGATTGCAGCTTACTTGTGACAGTTGTTAAGATTTTCCACGTGCTGCACCCATATAGAAACACGGATTCAACATTGGAGCGGAACAGTTAAGCTGATAGCATTATTTCTTACTTTTCTCCCTCCACCCTTGTTGTCATTTGATTAGACAGCATTCCGAAAGCAGCATTTGCTTTTTTAATAAGGCTGTCGACGTCTTGTTTGGTTCCGTCTTTGGTAGAGACAAAAATTCCAAGATACTGAAAGTCTTCTAATTTCCCTACCGGTTGTCCAGAAATATTGATTTGAACGGATGAGTTACTTCCGAGGGTGATCATTTTTGATTTTGCCGTGTTAATTTTCAACCCCACGATTTCTGCTTCCCCTCCACTCTTGTTGTCATTTGATTGAGTTCCATGATCCTATGAGGGAGTAAGCATACGTCGTCCGCGTAGTCCAGATGATTTAGTTTGGGACGTCAGACTCCATTGAATTCCACCATTTCCATTTAACAGGACGCAGCACATTACTTTATCACTACCAGAAAAAGTATTGGCGATAATATGCAACCCTGCCTGACTCCACATTAAACTTCGAAATTCTTTGGAAATAGTTATAACTCTATTTAAAGAAGTATGTATGTTCATTAAAAAGTGAAAATATTTAATAAAGAATTCTTTAAAACTAAATAACTTATGCAATATGTAGTCTGAAAATTTTGCGACTTCATCAGAGACACATTTTATGTTAAAAGATTTACCTATAATATAATTGAACACATTTTGTTTCCACACCAAGAAACACAACCACCGAAAGACACATTTTAAGCTAATTCAAATAAATTATCCTTGTTCAGTAAATACACTTACATACATTCATTTGAATCTGAATATAAAGGAACCAATTAACAGATTTAAATTGGTTAATTAAGGATAAGTACCAGCAAACACACCCATCAGCATCAGACGATGAATCAATCAATTCAGATCTCATTTGCAACCGCACATGATTGAATTCCAATTCTTGCCGATATGTGTTTGTGTGCTAAGGCAATGGAGCAAAGAGTAAGTATGTACTTTCGTTTCGTAAAATTTACATTTTCAATATTCGCATTCGCACTTTATTCAATTTATTTTCTTGATCCTTTAAGAGGACATATATCCCAAAAGGGATTTTACTTCTTCCTTGTATCGAAGGAAATAACCACAGTACTGAGTGAAGTATAAATTCCTTACAACAAAAAAAAAAAACAAATTACACAAACACAAACACAAACAAATAAACATAAGAATACAATTTGATCTCCATTAATATTTAATTGCACATATCCTTCGACAGAACTTTTATATGACATTCTTGGTCATAAGGATGAGTGAAAAGGATCACTTTTAAATGACATACTTATTGCTCTCGAGGACTAATGGAAATTTTTTAGTAAAAATCCTTGAAGTCACAGGGGAATTTCAATTGAAAATTGATTTTGCAAAGATTTTCGGTTTTATACTTTTGCTTGTAAATAAAATGGATTTTTCTTGAAGAACCTGCCATTTCAATTGATTTCTCTGTAAGAAAAGTTTAATGTATAGCGTATAGGATGTAGGTACAACTTGAAATTCATTTGGGAAATCTCAATCATATGATGTGATGTGAAGTAGAATCCTCTGGTAGAAGGAATTAGATTTCCATTAAGTAAAAGGCAAACACAGCATTCGCTGATTGGACTAGGAAAGGAATAATATGCTTGAGGGATTACACTCGTATTTGTGCGCTTTATTTTTATGTCTGTTTTTGTTCCCTTCTCTTTTGTGTTAGAAAAAAACATCCTCTTAATCTTCAATTTTGTTTTATGGTTACTAATAAATGACAACTATTGGATTTTTTGTCTGGTAGTTGTTTTTGTAGTGAAAGATATTGTGTTTATGGTTTTTTGCCTTAAAGTTATAAGATGATAATTTCTGAAAACACTTCTAGAGGTCAGATTAGATGCAGTCTTATTTTGATCAATTGAATACAATTTAGTTTAAGATTTGATTTCACTAGCGAATCCAACTTTTTGGTCAGGAGAAAAGGAAGATTTTGTCCATCTGAAACAATTTTTTTCTGGACAATAAAACAGAAAACTTTTCAGTTGAGAGTCTTTGTCGCAGATCTGTGAGATTAAAGTTTTGCAAGGGTTTGCTGATATCATTTTATTATTGGAACGAAAAATTTGGCGTATACCCTGGCAAAGAATCTTATGTATATTCAGATACTTATTTAATCGACTGGATTGCTTGCACCAGATGTTGAAAAACCTAACATCGTTTTCGCCCCCCCCCTCTCCCCCATGCAAAACAAACTTCCTGCAGGTCTGTGTGAAGCTTTCTGGATTTTCTAACCTTGAAATGAAGTGAATGCCATCCAACTGAAACTGTTAAATATTAAGTCCCTTTAAAATGTTCTCTTCATATCTTGTTTGAGTAAAAATCTTTAAACTTTCCTGACAAAAAGTCCCGCCATCATAATTTCTTATTAAAGTCAATTTTGTTCATAATTGGATAAAAAAAAAAATAAAAAAAAAAACAAAAACCAACCTACATAATTCACGCTCCAAAACACCAATTAAAATTCAATAGGTATATTCGTTTCATAACTCTTTGCATAAATCAAGAGAGCGAGAGAGAGTAATTTAAAACTCATTTATTATGGGCACTAATTTCATCTTTTCCTCGTTTCATTCAACTGAATAAAGGCTATTTGCTTTGATGAATATTAAATACGATGTATCCTTTTTCCTTCTCATTTTTCTTTCATATTTTTTTGCAAGGTTTTCTCAGTTTTGCCTTTTTTTTTGTTTTTGGTTTTAATGACAATTTATTCGAATACTTGTTGGTTGGTTGTGAATATTGATGAAATATAATGCTGCTTATATGGATGTTCTGTATGTGTATATTCCCCGATTATACTTTGCTGTTTTAACTTCCTTCTGTATGTGTATATTCCCCGATTATACTTTGCTGTTTTAACTTCCTTCCTTTTGCAGGATATTTTTTTTTTCATTTTGATATTTATCCCCTGGACTAACCTTTTATCGATGTAACTTTGATGCAGGAATGGACGTAGAATACGAGTATTTGACATGAGTCCTAATCGTTGGAAACAAAACAAAATAAATCATAGCTCAGATCGAACAGGTGGCTGAGAAAAAAATCCTATTGTTTATTGGGGAGTTTTTCTTCTGCCGGATATATGTATAAGTAAGGGAAAAGTAATGTCGGGTGTCTAATAATTTCACATTAGGCTGCTGGCAGAATATTAATAAATCAATCGAGATTTTGATACATTTGTGATTTAATTGCTATGCTGTCTGATGGTTAAATATATTGAAACAAAAAGAATTATTGGAATGAAACAAAAATGAAAGTAATAAAAGTGAAATTAAATGATCTGATTTTTTCTTATAGATTTTTGAAGGAAAGGAAGCAAGAATTTGTATCTTTCATCTCTCGAACGCTTATTTACAACGAAAGTTCGACAGTCAGCTCCTGTCTTATAAATGTATCATATTTGTAAATGGCTCTTCTGTCACCATTTTCAGGCACATTCATTCATCTATTTAGTTGTTGCATACCTACGTTGAATTCAGCACATCACCCACCCTCTCACTGTAGACTCTGCTTATTTCAGGTGACAGTTTAACTGATTACAGGCAACACAATTAAGTTTTCCCTCATTTATTTATAAATTTTCAATTAAAGCAATTATCTCCCTGCCGTTCAATTAAAACTTAGACTAACCTTTTACTTGAGCATTTAATCAATCGAATATAAAAAAAAAAAATAAAAAAGAAAAAGAGGAAACTTTTTTGTACACAAGTTGCTCACCCTTGTTTTCATTTATTAGTGCAGGAAATTGCTGCTGTGTGGTTAAGAGTTTAAATGTTTCAAAAGCTTTCTAAATGTGCATCCAATTAAAATGAAGAAGTTTTACAAGTCAAATTTGATGTAGCAAACCCTTAGGGTGATGGCAAAGATAAATTTACTCTACTTGAATGCACACAGTTCCTATTCCTATATAAAAAAAAATAAGGGTTCACCTGAACTTTTGCTTAGTTTTTATACACTTTGATTTAAATGTGTCGAAAAATTGTGTGTGATAAATTGTTTAGAAAAATGAAGGTTTTGGCTTCCAATACTTATAATACTTTATATTTACATTTCAAATAAATTAAAATTATACCGAATTCCTTTTGAGGTAGCATTTCGAATATTACATTGCTTTGTTACAACAACAACAAAAAAGAGCCCAAACATTTTGACGAATACCTTTTCATTAAGTAAGGCACTTACTTCATCATAATCCTCATATCCCAAAAGATCACTTTCTACCATTTAATCACCATATTAAATGTGACATTTAGGTCTAAGAGCAAGGATCCAGGACATGTAACATATAGGCCACATTACCCCAAAATACAACCTTTTTAAGCCTGTACACCAATCAACAAAGGTAAATTGCCAAATGTCCAATTTCCTTACCTTATTTTTTATCAACCTTAGATTGAATGGTAGAGTGTTGTCCTTTTTCTCTCGACGACATTTTCATTCCCATTTTTGAACTCATATCATTCTGTCTACGAATTATATCCATTTCCTCTCTTGTTCATATGCCCCAGGGAGTATTAAATTTAATTTGAAAATAAATTAAGTTGTAAATTCTGGTTCTGGAATAAATTATTATTGTTATTCGGGGTCCGGAACTAGCAACTAGGTGACATACACATTACAACACACACTTTAATTTTATTTTATTATATACTGGTATTGAAGAAAAGCAACAATATCCTTTCGATAAATTATTATGTTTCCTTGATATTCTTGTTATAATTGTGGATTTTGTCTATGTGCATAAATTTGATGTCGGTAAAGACAGAAAATCATTAAGAATTTATGTGTCGAAACTTATAGGATAATATTTTGTTACCACAATATCTTCATCAATTTTGTTGAATGTGTGTATGTGCTTTTGGGGATGACAAAGATTTGTTTTCTGGTGCAAAATAAATGTATTTGTTGACACAGGAAGTTTGATGTTTTTACCATATAATTGGATTGTGGACTTAAAACACGTAGAATGTAGGATTAATGATAAATCTTTAACCTTTGCTGTTGTCTTATAATTTTTCATTTATAAATGGATTTATGACCGCAAAAATAATGAAACAGTTTTTAATATTTTATTTAGGTAATGTTTCCAACTAAAAATTGTATTTTCAGAATTTATATTTGAAAACATAGATTTCAAACAAACAATGCAGTAATGTTTTCAAGTTTTAAAATCTAAAGTTTTATTCTACATTGTTATTGTCACACTTAGAATTTATAAATCCGATTTCGATGTGTTACTCTAAAGAATTGTGACTCCTTTAAAAATGACCTATTGATGCATGCATTCAAACCAAATTTATCCGTCTTCTGACACAAGTAGCAAGGTCGGTTTAGGGTCTTATATCTTGAACTTTTCTTCCAATCAATGATCTGTTTAATAGTATAGTTTGAATTTTTGATTCCTCAGACCGTTTCTGACTTTGTTTTTTTTTTTGTGACAGTTATCCCTTTTATTACTGTTTGGCTGTCAATTAAAACCTTGATATTATCATCTTGGCAATCGAGTTTGAAAGGCCAATTCGATTAGGAAGCTTCTGAAGAGATTTCTACAATAACTCCAGAATCCATCTAAGAGTTTTCGTCATCATCTTACTTAATTAATATGGCGCTTACAATCCAAGGTAAGACTTGTCCTCAACCAAATAATCTCTTCAGCCCATTCTCTAGCAGCTGCATGCAGTTTTATACAACAAGTTGGTTGGGGTCAGTTTTCATTTGATCTGTCCAACTAAGACGGAAAGCGAGATTCCTCAATAGTTATCCTGCCAAGTGGGCGAGTTTAGAAGGGATGCCAATATGAGACATCCTTATTTTCTTCCCTAGACCACTTTGGTATTCTTGTGCTTTTGTAGGTTGACCTAGCAGGTTAAGGTAGCAACCTTTAATTGAACCTAAGATGATCGTGAAGTTCTTCCTTGTGAGAAAAGACAGTGTTCCTTTCTTCTTTTTTACTCATAGAGCTCGTAATGAGTTCATCTCTCACCAGCTTGGCCTTAACCTGCACCATTGCCAATACCTACTAGAAGGGCGCGATTGACTGCTAATTCTTGTACAAATAGATTGGTCCTGTTTTCCCTAGTGATGACAATATATGCCAACCTTGGTCCAATACATTGCACCACATTACGTTACTGTATGTCAGTCTCACTACGGCCGTGAACATCGAATATCTCCTGAATTATAAAACTTACAGTAGAAAACGGACAAAAATTAAGGAAGAATTTAGCCTGTAACTAAGAAAATAATATAAAATTAAACTATTTGAACATACATATTTATATATTTGACAGTTATTTACTAAAGAAACCAAAGTAATAATAGTTAAGAGCTTGTTTTAAAGTTTTGTATGGGATTTCCCTTATAAAACTTCCGTCACAAATAAATATTATAAAGAAGAATCACCTTAATCTTTGTTCTTTGATAAATTCTAATGAAAAATGTTTTCATGAATTCAGTTGCAAATTCCTTAAAAACAAAATTTTAATTTCGTTTTATATTTCAATTTACGAAAGAACTAAAATTTCTGCAACTTAGAGAGCTTAAATTGTACTATTACTCTTTTGTTCATTCTCTAAAACAATTCCATTGTATTCTTCTAAATGAGAACTCCTCAAAACATTTAACCAATTTTGTAATACACTTCAGCTCTATGTGGCTAAAATTGGTTACTGCGTACTGGACACTCTTATAAAAGAAGTATACCCTGAAGTGGACAATCATCATAGAAATGCATTTATATAGTATTACGAGAAAATTGTTTTGTAAATTCAAATATCCCTGCAGGAAGTCATGCACACCCTTTTATTATTATGTAATATCAAAACCGTTGAGCAATTTCTGGTGTAAGATTATTTCCCATTTCCTTTTCGCCAATACGACCCCAAACTCATTTATTCTAGATTTTTCTACCCCAGAATCTGCTTCTACCATACTATCTAAATGTATTTTGAAATTTTGTTTAATCTTATATCCATACATTTATGTTTATATGTAAGAAGTTTGGAGTGTGTATGTGAGTTTCCGGTCTGTTGTTATATTTTTGTGCTGGACAGGAAGTCACCCACAATGTCAGCATTATGGTTTAGATGCACACGAGACCAAGAATCGACCATGTTAACCATTGCTATGCGGCTAGAGAGAAATGTCAAGCAACGCAAAAGGTGGTAGATTCTGTTTTAGACAGAATAATAATAATAATCATAACATTTCACTGTATTCACATTAGCTCTTCGTGTGTATTGAAGTGAAAATAATTTCAACAACATGAAAGGTGCAATTTAAGGGCTATTAACTTTTGGCCCTTCATTTGGCTAAGGGCCATTCAAACGTTTATAGTTTATTTTAATTAAGATAAATAATAAATATTTCAATTCAAATAAGATACAACAGGCAGGATTAAAAACATCTTTTATTGTCATTACCGCAAAGTGATATTAATAGTGAAGCCAAAAGTATCACATTATTAATTCATATTAATGTCAATTAGAATTGACATGTTGTGACAAATAAACTATTTATGTACTCTCTTTTTTTTAAGTTCGATGCAGATTATCAAAAGTTAATTAAAAATGCTGTCAATACTTCTTGTTGCCTTTTAGGTTTTAAGTAATGAAATACAATAAAACTGCATCATGCCACTCGAACCTCTCATAAACGGTGTCAAGAACTCGAACATTCGATCGTCAAAAATCATAAATGCAATCCTGAGAAAGATTCATCACAAAAGTTTAAATAACTTCTTTTATATGCATAATTTCCCTACAAAGCAGTAATACCAAAGCCTACACTCAATTATCTTTCTTAGGAGTGTAACAAATTCTTTTCGTTATAAGATTTTACTTTATCACAATCCACACGCATCCATCCACCTTCATTGTTTGTTATCTCAAATTGTATAATCTCCTATTTTGAAACACAATGTGCTTTCTAAAAGAAAATCTTACACTATACGGCTACGGCAGCACATTCAATGCAACAGCTGATGGCTTTTATAATGCGCTCCTAATAGGAATTTGTTCGTGTTGCGTAAAATTAAATTTACGGGCAGAAACCACCTTGGTACGAAGTCATGTCCCTTTCAACAAAAGATAAACCATTCATGCAGCATCATATACTCTTATAAAGTTCATACATATTAACAGGAGTATGTTTGTATATCTACTCCTGGAATATATATACTGAATCCTTCTCATCATGAACAAAACATAGAACAAAAAGCAACAACCAACAAGCTATTGTTATGTATAGTATCTTCTATATTTCGTGCCATCATCATTTGAATGAAGGGAAGAGTGTATAGGTACGAAGAGTATAGTGTGGTTGGTGTATGGAAGCTATTGAAAGTATGTGAAGAACTTTTCATCGGGCCATGGTTGTGTCGAATTTATAGGGATTTTAAGGATTTGGCTCTGTTATTTCGTCGAAATGTGATTTTAATGGGAAAACAATTCTTGTCTTCCAGCTTTTTGCTTCCACTATATTATGTAGCCAGGTAGAGTTCTGGATAATTTGTTTTCAAATAAAGGGCAGAACGGTGGCATATGCATGTACTTTGTATTATAGAACAATTGGCTACGCCATCAGGAATTAAAAAACTATATAGTAGGTATTATGATCATTTAACCCTTATTACTTAAAAAAACTCCAAACACTAGCATAAACCCCAAAAAGCAGCAAAGACGGCTTTATTCGAAACTTCAGTACATGAACACGATATTTAACGAGGCAGGAACAAAAAATCAATTTTCGATGCTCATTCATTCATGCATGGCGGAAACAATATTTGAATGATTCCACGTTCCACCCTACAAAAAATGAGTTAAACATCTTGCTGATCTCCTCAAAAGACAAAAAAAACCTATTTCGGCATAATTTACTTACTCGAGATATCATAAAATTTTTCTACGAGACACTTTGCTATCCAATGCTAATAGACAGTCTTTTGAGTAGAAAAAAAAACGGCTACTGGAAAGGGCAATTTTTCATTTGATATCAGCTTTGGTATCGTTAATTGTGTTTTAGGTGAGCCTATTTAGATAGAGTTTCTTCTTACTCGATCATTTGCTGTTCCCGACGATTTGTTCTGTACACTGGTGTTTGGGCTTTATTAGAAAACAACTTCGTCTTACTTCCATTTAGTACTAAACCCTCAGCATTGACTATAACTCCACTTCGATGTTTGCCTGGAAAAATAACAGGCAAGAAATCTAGTGTTTTAGCAGAAATACTGAGGGAGCAGAATACCGCTTTTCAAAATTCCGTTTTCTAAAATCCCATAAAACAAAAAAAAATTAACTACTGACTTCGAAAATAATGTTTTTTTAATCCCGTTTTTTTTAAATCCCGCTTGCTTAAAATCCCGATGTTCTATAATACTGATTTTCAAGATCCCTTCGGTTTATATGCCTAATTTTATAAATAAAGGCCCAATTTTTTAATAGTCAGATAAAGCTCAGAAGAATACCTAGGAATAGGCTCTAACTGAGAATTATCTGACTATTGAATTGGTGCTACAAAAAAATAAACTATACCGAATACCACTACCGCAGTTAAAAGCGCGGAATACTGGTGGAAGATCGCGGAATATCTCTAAGAGATGTCACGAAAAAGACGCTTACTATAACGGGTAAGAGCGTAATATACTGCTAAGTAGATCAAAATAGACATAGAGAAGAGCGTGTAAAATCGCCTTGAAAAGTGCGAAAAACCGCGGAAAAATTAGCAAACTAAAATGATCGTTTAGTTAGACAGTAAATGTAAGTACAAAATAAAAATCACACTGCAGGACAGGACAACGTCTGCCGGGGCAGCTAGTATTAAAATAAAAAGCTCAAATTTGGTGAGAAATTTGTATTTAATCTCTAGAAAAATATTCCCTCTATTCAATTAGAATCCAGAAAATTTGTTTAAAAAAAACCAGTCTAATTTAGATATCTAAAAATCGATGAAAATTTGGATAAGCAATATCCCATTTGCAATATCCCATTTGCCAATTTGCCTTGCAAGTTTTTGAGAATCCTAAACATACCCTCATGTAAGTTACTCCTTCCATTGCAAGAATGCTAGCTTCTGTTATGCCCCAACCTCAACAATTTGGTATGTAAGTTCATTATACACGAACGGTTGATGTTGTTGTATGAAAATACCCAATCATTTTTGTATTTTAAGTTCCTCAGAAAGTATTTTATCAAACAAAAAAATGTTTGGTTTTTGTTGATATTTTAAGGCGTATATCATTAATAGAAACATAGACTTCCTGACCTGTTCACACTCGGCTGTACAAGAGAAAATATTAAAAAAACAAATTGATCTCCTGAGAACATGGCCATGCGATGTAGGTACTTCAATAAAAACACCTACACCTAAATATGTATTTTGCCTCCGTAAAATAAATGATAGAGAGCGTGATATGTGTACCGTGTTCTTGTAGTGTTTTGGGATTTTGAAATCCCATGTCTATCGTTATGGAAAATAGAATTAACACACACAATTCTCTTATAGATGATTGCTGCTGCGTTGCGATGGATATATTCTGCGTTATGATACATCATGCATAAGGCTATAGACAGAGGCTGCTATATCTCATTTGTTTATATGAGAAAATGATTTGATGTCCTTTTTGCGAAAAATTGCTGAGAAGTTTTAATGGAAATGGGATTTTGTGACTAAAGAGTATTTATAGTTTTCGGTTTTCTTCTTAGAAACATGGTCATGGAGGAAAGGCCTGCTTTTTGTTCATCATGGGTATCAAACTTCAGTTCGACACAGGTTTAAGTTTATCTATTTGAAATGAAACTAAATTCTTGGTCCTGGAATGCAAATTTTGATAGAATAACTAAAAAGGTCTCTAGAAGGTTTCAACTCAAAGAAATCCATTAGTAAACGAAGCTCATGGGGTATTTTCATATACCGAATTCTCAGCATTGCTTAAAGTTGAAACAATTTGTTGTTTTCAACATATAATTAGTCGATGGTACGGTCGATAGATAGATGAAACCAAAAAGTTTATAGAAAGAAAGTTTCCAGAAATGCCTACTTCCTCACACAATTTTGTCTAGAAACTTTTCTCTCTCTAGAAGGTCAACAGATAACACCTTAATTGCTTGTATTCAATTAACAAGCTTTTTTTTTAGTCCGCCTTGAATGAAATCATTGGAAAACTTCGGAATTGAGGTGATAAGTAGACTTAAATATAAACTTTTTTATCAAAGACATATATAAAGTCTACTTCTTCAATAAGTTATTGGGAATTGTATTGAATTTGAAAAAAAAAAATTTCCAACTTAAATCCAGATTTCTTTTTGATGAAAGTTCATTTATAATAATAATATTCTTTTATTGAGTTTGAGAAAAAAAAAATTAATTGAAAATACATATATAAAGCCAGACAAGTTGTATAAGATGACATGCGGCTGTTGGCCATGATAATAATAAAAATCATTTGTCCGATGGCATTTTCAAGTTAAAAGTTAATTTAAAGACGAATAACTTCTTATACCTTTAGATTTTCTCTAATAATGAATTTATTGCCACCCTCCAAAGTTTCAGGGTGTAATTTAAATAATTTCATAATTTCATTTTCTTCTTTTTAATATAATTTTATATTCTATATCCAATATTTGAAACAAAAATACGAGTACACCGATAGAAAATTGAATTAGAATAAGACTCACTGGTGCTAATGAGGGCCTTCAATGTAAAATAGGGCAAGTTTTTATTTGATACATCAAATTCCAAAAAAAGTGGAATTTGTCTGTCAACAAAGAGGCAATGTTAGAACCTACAGCTACAGCCT
Source organism: Meliscaeva auricollis (assembly GCA_948107695.1). NCBI lineage: Eukaryota > Metazoa > Arthropoda > Insecta > Diptera > Syrphidae > Meliscaeva > Meliscaeva auricollis. Next base: position 15,487,093 of record OX403618.1, read on the forward strand.
ACAGTATAAACCACTGACGTGATTTTCATAATCGATATAACTTTGTATGTCCGTATGAATTGTGAAATATTTTGGCTATGACCTTTGATAACGTTCAAAAGTTTTTATAATCTACTATGCTTGTTTGGAATCTAATCAAGCCTGAACCTTAAAATAATCCTAAATTCACACTACGCTTTTGATTGGGAGGCTATATTGGTCAGTATTGTGTATAATAGAAAAAAACAGGTGGAAACCTTACTTGCCCTACTCTGTACTTGCCCAGTACATTAGACCTGAGCTCCGGAGTAAAAACAGAACAAATTCATTTAAGAGTGCTTATTGCTGAATAGAATTCCGATCAAAGTATGTTCCAGCCAAAAATGCTATCCATCCATTTGTTCATTTCTGCGAAAACGACAATACTGGTTACTTTTTTGGATTTGAAAATCATTAAATCATTAAACAAAACTTAAAAAAAAAAAAAAAAATTGGTATGCCATTTTTCGATCATTTTATTTATCAACATCTAAAAACTAGATTTTGAAAAAAACATTGTGTGTTTTCGGGAAAATCGATTTTTCAAAAAAAAAATTTTTTTATCCGAACAAACATATTTTTAAAATTTTGTTAGCAATTACGGCAACTGATAAGCTTTCATGTTAATGCTATTATACAGAAAATTAAAAAAAGCATAAAATTCGATTTTAAAATGACTAAAAAAGGTTCTTCAAAACGAAGTATGCAACTTCATTTCTCCTATTAAGATGCATTTTTAGAAAAAAAAAATTTTTAAATCGTTAGAGGACTTTTCAAAACGAAAATTGGTATGTTATTTTTAAGATGTTATTAATCATTAAAAGAAAAAAATTGAGTCGTTTTCGAAAAAAAATATTTAAAAAAAAAATATTCTTTTTTGTGTTAAAAATGTTGAGTTGTAAGGATTTTAAGAAAATTATGATATGTTATTTTATTTAGTTTATGCTGATTCTTTAAAATAAAGCTGAAAAGCACTAGCAACAATGTTATTATATTTTCAATTTCGTTATTGCCGAAAATCCCCCATTCAAGGTCATTTTTAGTGACTGCAGGTAGGTGGTTAAGGGACTAAAATAGGTGGTGGTAGGTGGTTAAGGGTTAATTTTGTTTTGCTGAATATTCAAGAACGCATACAAACTTCCTTACTAATACAAATTTTACATTAATTTCAATTCAAAACAGATGTTATGTAATTATTTTGAAATACATAAATAAATTTCCTTTTTTGTTGCAATATTTTATTCAATGTTTAAGAAAGTGTGTAACATTTTTGAGAAGACATTCAAATTTGGCAAGGAGATTTCTCAAAATTCACCACCGTATTGGATTTTACAGAATCTCTCCCTAATGCTGGCACTTCAAATATTTATAAAAACTTGTACATCAGTTGCATCGCGTATTAAAGGAGATGGAGTGACACCACATATACCTCACCGAATACCACGTTTACTAGCTACGCCACTAGCTAGGGCCTTGCACACTACTGATATTTTATGAGTCGATATTTTATGAAAATCGGACAATGGTTTTCATATACAATTTAAGATCTTCCCAAATCTTTAAGTCGACAAAAAACTTATATTGTAGGGGGTTTTTGGTTAATTAAAACCTCGTTGAAATCACCCTAATGGATGGTTCCCTTAAAACAGTTTAAGGTATTGATTTTAACTAAATGAAAAAAAAAATAACTCAACGTAAAAGTTTTCTTATCCAAAATCTTTAGAGCCACTTTGTATTTCTGAATAATAACATTCTACTCTAGTGAATTCTCTTAAAATCAATTAATTTCATTCAAGATTGGGGTTTTTCGAACAGTGTAAGATCTCAAGAAAAGATTAGGTGCTTAACTTAATAGAATTCTTATTACTTTTCGTCCTTTAAACGGGAAAATCCGAAGGGATTGTCGTTTATTTTTATTCATAAAAATAACCCAATTGAAAATGAAATTGCTTAGAGTTTTTATTTTTTTTTTTTTCTTACGGAATGATGGCTTCAATTTTACTAAACGATTTTTCAACAAATGAAGAAATTAAAATCATAAATATACAGGATTTCTTTTGTCTGAAAGGAATTCCTTATATTTTCCTGGCGTAGTTTCTATAATTGCTTCAATTTAAATTAAAATAGATGACGTGGTTTTTGTTTTCCTTAAAATAATCTCATACTTAAACATCTGTGGATAAATATTTAAGTTTCATATAATTTATTTGAGAATAATAAACGAAAGTCAACAATAATTTCAAAAATAAATAGAAAATTGTATGCCTATTGCCTATTATCGAAAAATCAAAGGCGGCGCATATACAAAAGTTGAAACTGGGAAAAAGTTACCTTAGGACAAAGAGTAAATAAAATGTTTTACCTTTAAGAGAGCAAAATACTTCGGTCAACATTGTGGAGCTTTTCTTCCTTCCGTCCTACTCAAGAAAATTCCGTAAATAGAATTTTTTTTTCATATTTCATGGTATCCGTTTCTTAATTATATGCCGCTTACTTCCTTTGTGTAATCTTTGTGTCCTTTGGCCAGATATCTGAGTCAAACATTTCAACATGAGACCTGTGGTTCTTGTCAACCATCAAAACCGAAGGACGACGACGACGTGAATAGGAATGTTTTTTTTTCTAACGCCCATGCGACAGCTACCACAATATCCTTGTTTTCTTGTTCTAGCTAGGTATAATGTACGTGATACTTCTTGGTGGGGATAAGACTAAACATATCTACAACACCATCAAGAGGGGAGATGTAAAATTAAGGATTTAAGATGTCCACTAAAGAGTCACGTAATAAACATTACGATAGCATTTTCTCGAAAAGAAAGGACGACGACATCCGTCGTATATACCAACTCCACCACAACCACCATCATCATTATAACTGTGGGGATTCGGCTGTCAATTAGGCTGAGTAGACTATTAACTGGATTTTTCAAATGCTACAAAAATATTCTCAGAATTCCTGAAATATAATATAAATTTGGTCAAAGAGGGGTAGTCTCTTTTCATTGTAAATTGTTGGCAAATTTAATTGAAAAGTTGCAAAAAGGGATGAGGACGTGTCAAATGGACAGTTATCTTTTGGGTTGTGTATATTTCCGAATGAGCTTTACGCAAGATAAATACAAAAATCTTAAGTCTGATGAAAAGGTTTTCCAAATGAACTTAAATTTAAGTTTAAATAAGGTGTCAAAATTCTAAAGAATTAAATAATTGTGATGACATTGTGTTTTTATCGCAGTGATTCATAAGTTTATGGTTTTATTGATGAGATCCAAGGGATTAATTTTAAGTAGAGTCTGAAGGAATGAAATATTTTCTTGAATTATGTTTTTATATTGAAATATTTTCTGATTTAGAAACTTTGTAAATTCAAGTTATTTTGTGGCGAAAAAAAACGGCGGTGCTGCTATTTCTACCATTATCGAAAAAATTCTATCAGTTATTTTTTTGACATAATTATTTTATCGGTAAACCTTACGCCATATATATATATATAGATATTTACAGTTTACGATTCTACAGAGGACGTTGACGTAAAATCTGTCAGTCATTTCCACTATAAACGGTTATATTTCGAGTTGTAGAGTTTTTATCATTTTGTGTTAGTAGATTTGTAGATGTAAATTTCATGTATTTAAAAATTCTATCGATTCCAATATCAAACATGCCTCTATCACTTTTCGTTAAGACAAAAATAGGTTCTCGGTCTATGTCTAGGATCATCCCGGTATCCTAGACTTAAATGCATTTATAAGCTTTTTTTTGAAAATCAAATCTGCAATATTGTTTTTCGATAATCTTTTCAAAAAGGGTTGTTTTTTAAACAAAAAAGCTGTTATTTAATACATTTTTGGTACTAACGCATTATTTTAATAATAACTGCCTATTGATTTTCAACCTCCATTCCACTAAACTTAATATAACCACACAATGCTAACGTGACCTGTAATGGCAGTGGTTCGAAACAATTTCCCCTTCTTACCTACCTAACGCCATTACCCACTCTAAAAGTAAAAAACCATCAATTTTCCCAATATTAGTATTTGTTATTGAACGAATTCAATGTTAGGCTGTCACACAAATTACAAATAAATGTTTCCCTTAATGATACGAGTAAGTATAATGAGACAATTTACAAAAACACACATACTCAACCCCCGTCAATATTTCACCCATCTTGGTTTATGGCACTAAATTGAGATTTTTTTTTTCTTGTTCTACATTCGTTTCATCAATTGTGCGCCATGTGGAAACAAATCACAGACACACTTGCATTGTTGGTTGTTCTTGCTTTTCAAACATGTTCGTGTAACATCTTAGACTCTTTTTTGAAGCCACGTTAAGTGAACATCATTCACCTAGTCAATCTGTAAGCCTTTTCCCAGAGGGTACATTATATTTTATAAAAAGCCTGCAGTTCAAGGGGTGTCTTAGCCTCGTATATGTGTATATTTTCCAGATGAGATTTTCCTTAAGTGGAGTTACTCCCCTTTGAAAATGAATTTTATCTCCCTTTTCATCTCTTTGTCGAATGGAACACTCTCAATAACAATATAGGTAGATTAGCTAAGTAAGAGCGAGGGCTTCAGGTGGGAGTTGAAAGAAAAATAAATATTTCCTTAACGACACATCATATGATTTCTTTTCATAAGTTTCCCAAAGCTAGGGAGCCTTTGGGGCGTTCATAATCGTCACCCATTTACATATAGTCGTCGTATTACACAACCCTAACCCTCTGTCGAATTTTGTCTCGTTATCATGTTCATCGGCTAGAACAACGAAAACACCAGGACGAACATGAAAATGCAAATCGATTTTCTTATTCCTCTCGCTCATCCTTAAAACTTAGGAATGGATATGAATGAATTTAATTTTAGCAGACAATTTCATCAACGCACTGGAAAAATAACAAAAAATAAAAAAAACACAAAGAAGAAAATGTGTTTTTGGAGCCATGTCAAGCGTACGGGTGAGTAGATTTGCATTTGCAGAGTAAATCGGTACAAAGGATACTTTGAGTCATTTGCGAGGGTGTGAAAATTCGATTTCAATTTTGGGTGTAATCAAGTTGTAAAAAAAAGAAAATAATAATTCGGAAAAGCACTTACATATATGTTCTGGAGGGAATCTATCCTAAATGCTTACCGTGGCTGATTTGTTTTTGTCATCTCGAAATATCAAGTTAAATTGGGCTTGAATTTTAAAATCATATTTGCTCTCAAACACTGATTGCAAACAGTTGTCATTGTTAAAGTTTTTTGATTGGATGCGAACCTTGCATAATCATAGTCTTTTGTTGGATTTAAAAGTGCAGATCAAAAATTACATCCAACGTTTCTTTGCAATTAGAGAATATTTTAAAGATTTTTTAAATCTAATCTTCAATTGCAGAACTGGTACAACCAGCATTACAAAGTAAAGTGGAACACTAAGAAATAACCCCTGGAAGAAATTACACCGGAATGTTTTTAAGAAAAAGGACCAGAAAAATGTCCTCGAAAATATGCCGGAAAAAAAAAATTAGAGAATAGAATGGAAATTACATACACCTTAATTGAAACCTCCGGTACATTTCCACACACTTTACATGTATTAGTCATCTTAAGTCACTGTATCTTCGGCTGTAGGTCCTAGTCTATTTTCCTTCCCACATATTTAAGAAAACCTTCCATTTTTTTTTGTCCGAATCGATGATGGTACCAATCTTCTCGATGAGAACATAAATTTAGTTTTAATCTCATTTTCAGACAATCCCATTTTCGCCACTTCTGTTTTAATAATTGTTGGTTTTGGGTCTCTTGAAGCCTTAAAGTTCCAACTTGGTTGTTTTGAGAATTGAATCTCTGTTCTGCTAAAGCTGCAAAGAGTCGGTTCTGAAACAAATTGGGAACATCGCATGTCACCAGGCTATAGAGGAATGGACCAAGTTTCGATCCTTGAGCGACTGCGAATTTAATGTATTCAATTGTAGACTAACAGTTTTTGAGCCCAACGAATTTTTTTCTTGAAGAAAATTTATTAATTATTTGTTAATGCCCAAAACGCTTGTTTGATGAGAGGTGACATGCGTGCACTGCAATAAGCAACGGCTGCAGTGTTAAGTGTCTTTCTCGAAATGTTGACTGCTGGTATCGAGTAAGATTCTTGAAGACGGTCGACTTGCTTTTAGCCACTTTTTTAAATTTAAAACTGCTCTGATAACTGTTGGAATTGCTAAAAATGGTATCGCCAAACCATAGTTCACTCCATACCTACTATCTGATATTCACTGTTCATTAGGTTGAGTTCTTGGATATTCTGCATGTGTTTCCTCAATCATTGCGCATTCTCAGAGAAATGCTGGTATCTATTTTTTGAAGTCTTGGGCTCTTTCTGATGTCCAAACGGTTGATTTCAACCAAGTAATGGCGCTGTCAATGTTCAATGTTTTAAAGATTTGTGTTTGATGGAAGGATGGTAAGGATCTGAAGTCTGTCATTATATTAATGAGTCACCTGAGCGGCTCTATTGCTGGTTGGTTCTAAGAACCTGGTTGCCTGGTTGATGAGCTGTACTGTGACATGACATTTTATTTCAGTATGCATATCTGGAATAGGAAAGTGACCAATACTGTCAAACCAAACACAAAATTAAATTACATTCCTGTTTTTTTTTTTTGTTGTTTTGTTTTCTAGAAATAAATCCTTCAATTGTACGATTACAATGCAAATTCCCTTTCTATTTCAAAACAAACTTTACGCCGAATCTAATTAAAACTTTTCTTGTCTAAGCAATTAATTTAAACAAAAAATTATTCCAAAACCCCCCATTCAACAACTAAATGTTTATTCTACTTAAAACTAAGTTCCTCTGCCCTTTAGCTTTTGTTTTGCTCAAGGTTACAAAAGAAAAAAAAAAAAACCCACAGCAATATTTGAATTTGTACAGAACAAAACCGCAAATAAAGTGCACAACTTTTCACCACTTCGATACTGCCGTAAAAAAATCGCCCAGAGACCTCCGCAAGTAATTTAAAATTTTAGTTTACCTGATTTATGCATACAACTAGGTTGGTTTAATTCACAACTTGGTAGGTTGTTCAAAAATGTATACAGTCCTTTTATGTCCTGTTCACAATTCCAACAGCTCTATCATGTGATAAATTCACCTTTACAATGGTGAATCTCTCCTCAAAGATGGCAGAAATGTCATCGTGTCGTCATGCATTATCAATTATATCTATGAAAGTGTGGCACTGCGAAGTCCTTTGAATCTTTGTAATCTATTCTGCATTCTTATAGGTATATACAACTTAAACTTTTTGTTTCGCCAATTTACTTTTTAAAAAGAAATACAAATTAAACACAACACTTTAGATTCTTGGTCTTTATTCTTCAGCTCTTCAATTACAACTGCTCTTATTAGAAGATACATATTTTTAATTTTACTTTACTTTTGGGTTTACTTTACTTTTGGGGTTTATGGTTACGAGCAAAACCGTTTAGGTTTGCATTTTTGCAATTTAAGTTCATTGCATCGTGGGAACGGAAATTATGAGAAATTTGACTACTGCGAAAATATGGATATGGGTGAGGTGATTGTGGAATTTGTGGGATACGTAACCTCTCCCCCCTTTACATTAAAATTCTCCTGAATTTTTGGAGTTTCTTTTTCTTTAATTAGCAAAATAACTTTTTTATATTTTTTAAACATATTTACAAATATTAAAAGTAAAATACAAATAATTATTATAGTTGTTGTTCCAATGACATAATGTATGTTTTTATGCAATTTTAATTGTTTTATTGGTTTTAAATTTACAACATTTTTAAGAATGATCTCTTCAAAATTTAATTGTTTAGTAAAATTATAATTTTCTGTTTCATCATAATAAAATCTTTCAACAAAATACATATTTTTATTTGTTATAGTTTCGTTAAAAATATAAATGCTACAGTTATTAATAGTTATTAAATAATTTCCTTTTAATTTAATTTTTCTATCATCGCATTTATTTACAATATTTTCATTTTTTAAGTTTTTACATATTATTGTACTTTCATCAATTCTTTTTATTTCACTGTTATAATTTTCTTTTAGTGTACAATTTTTATTTGTAATACAGTTATTGACAACAATCAAATCTTTTTTATATTGAACATCATTTTGATAATGGTACATGGTTTTATTTAATTCAATGAAATAGTATTCTTGGATTTGGATTTCTAAATTTTGTTTATTTGGAACAGGCACTATTAGTTTCAAATCAATTTGTTCATAATTATTAGGAATTTTGATTGCTATAACTAAAGTTTCATTATTATATTTTAGTGTTCCTACTTTAATATTTTTAAGTTTTAATATATCAAGTTTAGTGTCAGTTAGTTCTGCTAAAGTTAATAAACTAGGGTGGATTAATCCATGTTTTATAAGAGCTATATTATCTATTATCTGATTTATTTTTTCTTCTAACATATTGAGTTTTAAAATCTGATCTAATTTAATTTGTTTTAAAATGAATTGTTTTTCATTTTCTTTAAGTTCTGAAAAGGATTTAGATAAATCTATCCTATCTGTTTCTATTATTTCTTTGAAATGTTTTATACTTTCGTTGAAACTTTGATTTATTTCTATTTGTTTATTTACTACATTGATCGTGTTTTCATTGTTGGTTTCTAATTCCGTAACGTGTTCTAGTATATTTTGTCTATCCTCATCGTCCATTACACCAAAAAGATAGTTGCTAGCTTTCCCTATGACATTTAATAAACCTCTTTTCTGTCGCGTATTTAATGGATTTGGTCCTATTGTAATTTATCTATTAAGGTTAAAAACGGTTGTTTCATGAAATAATATATGTCTAAATGCAAAATTTCGTTTGGTCTACTTGGGGTTTCGCTTAACTGAAATTTTTTCTTTATGGGTTTCCTTTCGTATTTGGTTTCTAGACATGTTCTACAATTGTTTATTATTTTTGATATCTCTTTAACTAGTTTTGGGAAATATATTTTATTTTTTAAACTATGGTATGTCTCAACGATTCCACTGTGGAGACTTTCTTTGGTGTGGTACAATGAAATTTGTTTTTGGGCTTCTTCTAAATTACCTATTTCTTGTGCTCTCATTGTTGCTTTTATAAATTTAATCTGATTGTTATGACTAAATAACTTTATTAACAATTGTTGTATTTTGTTGTATTCGTGATATGTTAATTCAGTGTATATTCCTATTATACCTGTCTTAATGAATCTTCGTAAAACGTCTGTCCAATATTCTTCTCCTTTTGTCATATCAATATAAATAATTCTTCTTCCATATAAAATTTCTATTTCCTTATCTACATTGTTTGTTAGAATTAATTGAGTTTTATATATATTTACTATTGATTCTTTTATCGGGATATGATTAAGCTGTTCTTCTTCTACTGAGTGTACTGTTGCATTATCTGATAAATTATTAACGGTCTCTTCTATGTCCTCTTTACATTTTTTATTATCCTCCTCAGGGATTCTACTTAGAAAATCTGCAATTGTATTTAATTTGCCTTTTTGATACTCAATATCATATTTATATTCTTGTAATTTTAATAACCATCTTTGGGTTCTCTGACTAAATTCTTTTCCGGTGTATTTTTTATTTAAGTATTTAATAGGTAAGTGATCAGTAACTATTTTAAATCTTCTTCCCCAGACGTAAGGTCTATAATATGAAACTGCCCAGATAATTGCTAGAAATTCTTTATCGGTTACGGAGTATCTTTTTTCATGATCGTTAAGAGTTCTTGACGCGTAACAAACAGGTTGACCTTCCTGCATCAAAACTGCTCCTACTGCATAATTACTTGCGTCAGTAAAAAGTGTGAAAGGTTTTTCAAAGTTGGGAAATTTAAGTATGGGATGTTTTATAATATTTGATTTAAGTGTTTCAAACGCTTGAATATACTCAGGATCATTAAGGTTTATTTTTGCTCCTTTTTTCAGATACTTCACCATTGGGTATGCAATTTTTGAATAGTCTTTAACAAATTTCCTATAATACCCTGTAGTGCCTAGGAACGACTTAATTTGTCTTTGTGTTTTTGGTAATTGATAATCTTTTATACATTGAATTTTATTTGGATTCGGTTTCATTCCCTCTGCTGTTAATACGTGTCCTAAGAATTCAGTATTTCTTTTCATAAACGAACATTTGTCAAATTGGATTTTAAGATTATGTTCAGCTAGTTTCTTGAAAATTAAGGTCAAGGATTGCATGTGTTCTTTAAGACTCGTTGAAAAAATTAGAATGTCGTCTAGATAGACGACACAAATTTTGTTAATATAGTCTCTTAATATATTGTTCATCATCCTTTGGAATGTCGCCGGTGCATTTTTCAATCCAAATGGCATTCTAAGATATTCATAGAGGCCATTGGGTGTCACAAATGCGGTTTTTGGGATATCGGCGGGATGAACTTTGATTTGATGATAGCCTTTTGCAAGGTCAATTGACGAAAAATACTGTGCCCTTCCTAATTTATCAAGGATGCTATCGATGTTCGGGAGTGGATATTTATCATCGACAGTGATCTCGTTCAGTTTTCTATAATCTACACAAATTCGAAATTTTCTTTGTCCTGAATTATCTTGTTTCTTTGCCACTACTACAATAGGCGATGCGTACCTGCTATTTGATTTTCTTATAATTCCCTGACTTTCCATTTCTTCTACCTGTCTTCGGACTTCTTCTTCATGTTGGGGGGGTAGCCTGTAAAGCTTAGCGTGTATTGATTGGTCAACAGTAGTTTTTATTTCATGCATGATCGTATCTGTATTCGTCAGCTGATCACCTTCATGATAAACTAAATGTTTGAATTTTCTTAATAACTTTTCCATTTCTTGTTGTTCTTCTGCATTTAAATAACTAAGATCAAGTTCTTTACCTTCTTCAATAAGCTCAAAACAATCAAAAGTTGCAATGTCTTTTTCAGAATATAATGGAATAGTTGTGTTATTTTTCAGTATGAGAATTTTATTATCGAAATCAAAAGTTTTGACAATTTTACTTAGTAAGTCCATACCTATTAAGATATCGTATGGTTTAGGACCTAAGTCTCTTTTATACCATCTTGTTCTACCGCTACAATTAAATTCTTCAGGGATATTAGTAATAATCCTATCTACTACTTCATTCGTTACGTTATTTATTGTCTGTAATTGCATTTTTATTTGATCGTATACTTTAAATTCGCTACAGTCCACTGAGTTAGAATTCACAATACTCATGGTTGATCCAGTATCAACGAGCGCCCTATATTTTTTTCCGTTTATTGTTAGGTCTGTAAATATTTTGTTTCCGAGGCTTAATTTAGAAAAAACTCTAAATTATTCGTTTCTTCTCTACTCTCCGTTTGATCTACCGACATGGGTACAGGATTTTGAGTTGAATTTCTAATTTGTCCGGAGGGATTAAATATGGGTTGGTTATTACCCCTATGTTGCCCGGATGTACTTGGTCCATTGTAGTTTTGTCTATTATAACTATGGTTAAAATTATTATTATTTTCCCTGAAATTATTATTATACTGCCTGGAAAAGTTACTGTTAAAATTATTGTTGTTTTGTCTAAATGGGTTATGATTGCTATTGAAATTATTGTTGTTCTGTCTAAAAGGATTATGATTAGTTTCTTTCCAATTATTCCTACTTTTCTGGTTTGAGTTTTGTATGCGTCTATCCTGACTGAGGAATTCCCTATCTAAATTATTGTGATCGTATCCTACATATGAATATAGAATTTCCTTAATTTGATGTAAACTATACAATTCCTTTATTTCTCTACTCAAATTCCCTGACACTACTTGTTTTATTTTGTTCGTCAGTAAGGTGTAAAAGGTTTGTTTAGCTTCTGTTGGATTCTCTTCATAGACTATAAATTGATTTATTTCCTGCGTTAAACTTTCAATTTTTTCGTTTAATTCCTGGATAGAACTTACTTTTAAGTTACCTATTTTTCTGGAAATTTCCTTATAACTGCATACTGGTCGGAAATGTTGTTTTAATAATTTCTGTGTCGCTTCCCATCCATCCGGTCGATTATTTAGTAACAGCTCTTTTGCCTTTCCGATGATCTTCGAGTTGTAAATGGTCTGCCATGTCTCACTTCGCAGCGGTTCTCGCAATCCGTCAAGGTGTGTTTGAACACTGGCTATGAACTGACTCAAGTCTCCGCTTTCCCCCGCAAATGTTGGAATATGTTGAATTTCTTTATTCAAATAAACGATTCTGCTCTGTCTACTGGGTTGCGGTGCTGTTGTTAGTGTTTCCAGAATAGTTGTTAATCTGTTCAGGATTTCTTCGTTCGCCATCTCTGTGATCTCTTTTTGCCACGAATCGAGTGTTCTGTTAATTTTGTTTCGGCGAATTTTGATTGTTTATTTTGATCTGTTGGGACAATTTAAGTTTGTCTTTTTTTTTTTTTTATTTTCTTTTTAGGACAATTTAAATTTGTCACTTTGTTTTATTTTTGTTTTATGATTCACAATTTTCACTTGTCACTACGTAAGTTCGTTCTCATATGGATTTCTAAAATATATAGAAATCCTACCGACTGCGCCACTTAAACTTTTTGTTTCGCCAATTTACTTTTTAAAAAGAAATACAAATTAAACACAACACTTTAGATTCTTGGTCTTTATTCTTCAGCTCTTCAATTACAACTGCTCTTATTAGAAGATACATATTTTTAATTTTACTTTACTTTTGGGTTTACTTTACTTTTGGGGTTTATGGTTACGAGCAAAACCGTTTAGGTTTGCATTTTTGCAATTTAAGTTCATTGCATCGTGGGAACGGAAATTATGAGAAATTTGACTACTGCGAAAATATGGATATGGGTGAGGTGATTGTGGAATTTGTGGGATACGTAACCTACACAAGGACTTGTGATGCGATTTCAATCTTTGAGCTAAGTTTGTCAAAACTGTGTAGGATGCCAACAAATTTGTCGACAATCTGTAATTTCTAAAGTTTGTAGCAAATACGGGCTCTGTGATTCATTGTTCACTTCCATAGTTGATGCACTTCTACCGATGATGGTGGCGGCAGCAACGAAGACGGGAGTAAGATAGTTTCATATTTTCGTACAAAGCTTAGCATCCTACACCAAACATTATTTGAAGTAAATTTTAATTGAAAACCCTTATTCCGCATCTTGTGAGTATGATGTAATCTCTGAGCAGGATTGCAACGAAAAACGAAGCAAATTAATTTATCTGGCAGGATTTGTTTCAAATTGTGCCTTTTGGCGTAGGGGGGTGTAGGGTGGGGTATAGAGGAAATGCCTTTATAAAGCAGCATCTGTGTACCTAGAAGTTCCCTAGGGGTTGCATCTTTGTTTGAAGGGTCTCTACATCCCTAAGTGAGCACTTGCAATAAATAAATAAAAACTCGAGGCAATAAAACATTCCAACTTATACCTACCTACCCTCTCTGGCAGGATATACGAAGGATTTATTTGAATTTATTTTAGTTCCAAGAACATGAATACATCGATCAATAATTCCCAAGGGGGCTAGCACTTATTTGCTAGTTCCTGACACTTGGCACCTTTGATTTTTGTTTTCTTGTCGTTAGGTTTTTTTTTTTTTTACAAAGTAATTCCCAATTCCTTTATCAAAGTTCCCTTCTCACTTTACCATACCATATGGATACTGAATTCTAAAAATTGGCATACAATCGATTTGGGGGAAGATATAAGTCTGGACAATGGTGTCCGGACACATACATACATAAATATGCCTCTCGTTGCTTTGTTTGAATTCGACTTTTACTCTTTTCACATTTGTTCTTCATGTATTTTACGAGTAGATACTCGTCGATAGTATCTATTGTCCGAAGAGAGATTTTGGAAAATAGCTATCGATTATAAGCTTTAAGTCGTTTTTTTCTTTTCTTCTAATATTCCAGAGTTTTTTCGAATATGAATCATTCATAAAAAAAAAGATAATATTCAATGGAAGTCAGATTATCGTCCACACTCCTCACATCATCGTCTATTTAAGGAATGTGGGGATTTCTTCATGCTGCTCTAGGTATTTATTTTTTCTATTATAAAAGAAAAAAATTAAGGCAATTTCCGGTTGTGTGAAAAAATATATATTTAAGAATTTTGTTTGATTGGTATTTGTTGCTTTGGTATTTGGGGATAATGGGGATATTTAGATTTTATGTATTTGGAATTGGGTTTTTATAAATTTCAAGAATTTGATTGAATTGCTTATAAACAGTTAAAGAAAATGCAGGATTATAAACTGATAAAATGTGTTTTTATTTGAGTAACATTTTTGAATGTAGAGTACTGGGTTTCGTTTCATTTCCATTTTTTTTGAGAAAAACAATACAATTTTTCACTAGGAAATTAAAAATTTGTGGTACACTCACACAAAAGTGTATTCTTTGGTGGGTTTACAGATTTTATTTATTAGGACTCTTACAAACGTTATCCATGATAGTAAATTTCCTAACCCAAAGCAAAAAGTCAACCTCCGTCGCACTCTTCATTAGTGTTGATAAATCTTTATTCGACACCGTATTGACTGAAGCCCTTTTGCAAAAATTTAACATTCTAATCTTTCAGCACTAAGTAAAATAATATTTTCCTTCTTTTTTTGCAGAAATTTCTACGTTCAACTGGGAGCTACAACCAATCAACAGTGCAATTTATCAGAACTGGAGTTGTTCAAGGTTCAAAATTTGGACCATTTCCCTACACCATCCTGACCTCTGACCAATCGACTGCAAGTGAATGTGAGAACCTGATCTACGCATGACAACTCACTCACTTACTCCACATTCTTAATCCCAACAACTTTTTTTCAAATAATCGAGGGCCACGGTCAAAATACCGTAAATCAAAATTCCGAAACCGGAAATCACAAAATTCAGAAAACCAAAAATCCAAAAAAAAAGAAAAAAAAATTTTAATTGTATAATTCTTCGGGATTCGGAAAATTTTGTACTTAAAATGAAAAAAACTGGATTTATATAACTTTCCAGGATTTCGATTTCGGAAAATATATTTTCTAAAGAGAATTTCATAAAATGAAAATTTATGTTTATTTGCTAGATTGTACTGCAACTGATGTGTTTGAAAAATACGTCTCGAAATTTAGGTAGACAAATATAGTGGCAATGCAACTTTTATAATAATTGTATAGTTTTTTTGTTGCAATCTAAGTTCGGAGCAGACATAGTCACAGATTATTTTTAACCGACTTCAGAACTTTCGACTGGTAAATCGATTTTGATGATTTTTTTTTCAGAATTAGTCTATTTCATCGTGAAACATCATGAAATGTGTAGAAAACACGTTTTCGACACATTTTTAAAAGCGTGCGCGCCGTTGTTGTCGGCGTCGTTGTTTCGTTTTAAATTTGTAAGCTTTTGTTAGAATTAGGATTAGGAAAACTTAGATGTAGTTTGAAATTCTGCCATTTTGAATAAAACCTATTGTTCATACAAAAACCCTCCAAAAATGTCAATTTTGTATGGGGACTACCACGTATTTGCATTTTTTTAAATGTTCCAATGAACAAAGGTTCTGATTTTCAAAATAAACTGGAATTGTTAAAGTTTTTGTTTGTTAATTTTAAAATTAAGTTGATAGTTTTATTGGTCAGATGATTGTCATTTTTAAAATCAGCGGCTCCTACCAAGGCTCACTTAAGTAAGCTGTTTAAGTTTTGAAGCAATAATGGTATCCGGATCAACTAATCCAAATCAATATTATTGTGCCTTAAACTAGGCAGTCATGTGGCTGAAATATGAAAAGGCTACCACACTGACACTCCTAATTGGAACTAAATAGTCACCAAAACGAAAAACCAAGCATACAGGGTTTCCCACAGTCACCAGCGAAAATCATGGGTGCATTAGATCATTTTTAGTCAAAAAACTTATGAGGTAATTTTCTCATTTTTTTTTCAAATTTTGGCTTTTTTTTATCTTATTTTAGACTCCAGGAAGTATAAAAATTGGTTAATATTTCAGATTTTCATTTTGATTGGCAGTTCTATTCAACACAAAACAAATAGACAATTTAGTAAGAACGAAAGAAATATTCTCTATTTCAGTTGGGATACTAAAACTTCCACTAGTCTTAATAGTCCCAGCCCATTAGAGAACCTTCGTTTAAAAAATCATATTCAATGTGTATCTTCATGTATATAAAAGGAATTTGTTATCTTCATCCTCCGTTAATATTTTAAAATACTTTCAACCACTCGTAAAGTTAATTTAAAACAAAATTATTCTAAAAATTCCATTACGCGGTTTTCCTTTTCTAAATGTTTATCCTTTTTTTTTATTATGTGTATGTGATGTAAATACACAAGGTCAGCATTTTTCCCAAAAAAAAAGCCCTTATTTTTTTGTACAAAAAAACAAGTAGGTAATATGAATGCAATAAATATCACCATTCTTCACACGAAAGTAGACCTTCGGGGCTGTAGAGGCTTTTATGGTTTGCCTTCAATAAATTCCATTACAGTCAGTGAGTACTTTTCTTTTCTTTTCTTTTTTTTTTGTTTTTCCCCTTGAAACCTTGAAGAATTTCAAAATTTAATAAATATTCAAAATTTTCAAGATTCACAACAACATCTTTGTATTTAATGAAGGAGTCTTAACATTATACCCTCTTGTAGGCAAATCTATATTGTCCCGTATGATTTCCCTTACATAAACCTTGTACATCTGTGTAAGCCTTGGTTAAGAAAGATAATAACTAATTGATATTTATTTTGGGAAAACAATCTCTCTCTAATAATTCTGAAGCAGTTTGTAGGCCCTTTGCTGACTCACTGATGCTGAAGTTAAAACAAAAAAAAAAATGAGAAATAATGTGTATTAAACATAACAAAGTTTAGGAATGGGTTCAGTTTGGTGGGCTTTGTAAATAAAGTTGTTATACCGCACAGACAAACCATTACAAACGACGCCCTTGGGCATTGTTAATTTTTTCCAATTTGTTTTTACAGTCTTTTGATTTTATTTGCACTCTGCGGTAGAAGTAATTTTTTTTCTGTTTTTACATTTTTGGCAAAAAAAAAATTCAGATTAATTCGAAAAAATGAACAATGCTGGTTATAAATATTTGCATTTTCTATTTGCACTCGTGGGGCTATTTTAATTTTGTTGACTTAGTTAAGTGAAGAGTTAATTTAGCAAATTCAAGGATTTACGTGGGTAAATATACAAACAAAATTTGTATGTATTAGTTGGAATGCTTTGGAAAATAAATAAATTCAATAAAAGAAAAAAAAGGTTACGTATACGCCCGAGTGACCAGTACATTTTTATATTTGCTTTTCAAAGGTTTTTATTTTTTTTTGTTAGTATTAGTGATTAAATAAGTGAGCATATTTTATGGTTACCATTATATCATCATGATCTGATTCTTGGTTCTGGTAGAACTCGATAATATATGAAAAGAAGTAAGAGAAAACTTGTTTTTAAATTTATAAATCCTCAACCAGTAACACTGTACTACTCTACTCCGGCTTGGTGCCACTCATAAAAGTATACCACACGAAGATCTTATAAAGATTATGGGAGCGGCAGAGAGAAAGAAGCTAGAGTCTGCGTATATCACATAAAGATGAAAGAAATTTATTACAGCGTGTGGCGTAATAAGTTTAACCACATCCATGCATAATCTTAAAAAGAAGAAGAGGCTACAAATCGGTGAGATAGCAGAATTGTTTATAGGATCAAAAAGCAGCTCAAAACAATATTCGTTGTAAGATGTAGTTGGTTATCTGCTCCATTTGGATGAGGAATAGCTCAGAATATGGAAGTAACACTTATTTGTTAAGTCGTTTGTTTACCAGCGAAGCCCATCCAGTACATAATAACTCGTTCGAAGTACCAAATGCCCAAATACGCAGCGTATTTTCCAGACAATATTTCATTCCCGCAATTAAAACAATGAAGAAACAACAAGGCGGTATGACTCGAAGGTATTCCCATAGATCTCTTACAAGGAGCACCAATGCAATCGAGTCAGCTGCTGAATCCACTCATAAAGAGAGAGCTTAAAACTCTGAGTATTTGAAGTATAATGTGGAGTCAGGCAGGGCTGAATATTGTCGCCAATACTATTCTTATTAGTGATAATTGACAAGTTATCACTAAGTTGCTGTGCGCAGCCCTTTATGAACGGAAATGGATAAATTTAATGATATCCCAAAACACCTGTACTGCGCAGATGTCGTGTGATTACTCTTTCACAGGTTCATGGGTGTTCATCAAATGACAACAAGGGTAGAGGGAGAAGCAGAAATCGTAGGGATGAAAATGGATATAATATGTCTAAGCACCTGAGTAGTGCGAAAGCATAAATAAAAAGAAGACGTTCTTATTAAAATTTTGCAAATTAATTAAAAAAAGACAATACAGTAATAATTACTCTGTAATAAAAACTTTGTGAAAATTCACTATACTGCTTTAAAAAAACAAAAATGGGTTCATTACGAAAAAAAAAAACACATTTTTTCCTAAAAACTAAATTCAAATAAATATTTAACAAACATTTAACTACCACATTGATGTTTACTTTTGAAATTAAATTTCAGATAAGGAAAAATCGTATTGTTTCTATAAACAGAAGCTCAAAAAAAAGTAAATCAATAAAAAACCAAAACACAACAATACAAAAAGGCTCTTGTCCCAAAATGGAATTAGAATATTGTGAAAAGGATTTTGCTAAAAGTAAGGCTGGTACCTACACCTTTGCAAAAAAAGCTTACGTCTACACAGAGAAAAATTGACCACACAAAAAAGAAAATGTATAACTTAAAACAATAAGATTTCTCTATGGTTTTTTATTCAAGAAAAAATCTTCTTAAGTTTAGTTAGAAATCCTTTTTTTTTAAAGAATAAAATTGGTTCATGCCGGGAATCAGACCTGACTTTTGAGATTATCCTTCGGGCACCCTACCACTAAGCTAGCATACTATATGAAATAATAGTGGTTTAAGTGCCAAGTGCAAAAATATGTGAAAATACTATTGAAATTAAAAAAAAAAATGTCCTCATGAAATCAAGCAGTTTTTTATATGGAAATATCCTATTCAATCATTTGAATAAGATTTCTGTGTAAAACAGCTCAATAAGGCAATCTTTCTTATTTCAGATAGTACTTTTTTTCTGTGTAAAGATTTGCATTCAAATATCTTAGGCTTTACGTTTTTTAGTTCTTTTTATTGAAAGGAGTCAAAACAAGAAATTCCTCTTCAAATATAGGTATAGATATGTTCGTAGAATTTTTGTTCAAAATGAAGACAAAAAATGAAATAAAAATCAAATCTATCTGCCTCTTCGTATCTTTTGTAGTACTATGTGTAAAGGAATGTTTTTTTATCTGCTCTATAACCTTCCCATTCCTTTGTGTGTAAATTCCTATAATCATAGCATTCTTGTATTTGATATTTCTCTATCTTTATCACCTGTTCTATTAAAGCTAGCAAGGACACCCAACTAACTATGCTATCAAAACAACACAATAACAAACAAATCCCTTAACCACTGTTGAACAACAACAAAACAAAAGAAGCAAAAAACCAAGGAGGAACAATTTTAAAAGTGTTTTCTTCATCCGTTAGGAAAAAAAAAGTGAGAAATTACGGCAACAAAAAAAAAAATACGTGCTCCTCCTTGTTCACCTTTCGAGAACTTTTATGTACCTACGAGGTCCTTTTAAGTTGCATTTTGTAATTTTTTGTTTCACTCAAAGTGAAAAGAAAACAACAGTGTTTTGCATTATTCTTACCTTCAATCTTTTTGCTCGTCCTTATGCTTTATGCCAAACACAATTTAGCTTGCTTACCATACCATTGTGTCCTTTTACTAAAGGTGTACGCTTAAGTTTACATATATTTTACAATTTTGAACGGAGACACCTTCTACTGCACCATACATATATATTCTTAGGAAAATCATTATGAATATAAGAAAAGTTTTTTCCTACTTCTTGTTACAACAACTTGTTGTATTTGTTGGCTTCTTGCTTCGTTTGTCACTTTCATTGAAACTTCTTTTGGTTTTTTTTTTTTTGCTTGCTTTATTTTTATAATTCTTGAGGGTTCTCAGAGTCTTATATGTGTGGTAAAAGTGGGGGGAATCATTTTTTTCTTTATATTATTTCTTCCATTTTATTGTCGTTTAAAATTAAGCTTTTGTCGCGGATTGAAACTTTTGAATGAAAAGAAGAATGCCTTGAAAGTTTAAAGATCCTGGGAATTTTTAAAAAGTTTTACATAAAGTTTATCATTTAAAGTTGATATTCACGAAACATGTCACATATCAATGCCAAACTCGTATGATTTTGAAGGACTACACCGAAATTTTTTGAATTCACGATATGTTACTAGTACCTTGTTCTTTTCTTATAGAAACCTTCAATTTGAATTATTTTTAATAAGATAGATATTCCATATAATAAATTTGCAAAGATAACAATAACTTTAAATGTAGGAGAATGTACCTATTTTATTTGGATAACAATGCAATATGCTTCTTCCTGTTTCCCTATTTTGCTTCTGAAAAAATACAAGAATGAAAATTCCCTCAAATTTATGTAGATGTTCAAATAGATTTTTTTGTGTCACTGTGTCACAACAATGAATACAATATTCTTCGAAGAAAAATGCCATCCTGTTGTCGCTGTATTTACCTAAAAGGAATAAAAAGGTAACATGGGATTAAATAAGACGTTTACAGATGAAACCGAGCGCATGCAAATCTCGAATGAATGACTGAACATAAAGTTTCATTCAAAATGCCAACATGTATGCGTTGTAGAATAGCTTGTAAGCAAAAGTTACCAAAGGAAAGGAAAAATTTATGTTAAAGAAATAGCATTTTTTTGGAAAGGAAGGTAATGGATTGTTAAAAGTAGGTTGGTACATGTAAGCAGATAGTATATTATGGAAATATGCACACAAGTAGAATAAGAAAAGACTTACAGAATTAAAATTAAATAAAATGCACCAAGAAGTTGGATATACTTGTTGTCAGGAAACTTCTTCGCATTTTTTTGCCTCCCTTTCTTTAAGGCACTTTTTAAAATATTTAATTTCCCTTTTACCTACTGTTTTAAAAAATTAATAGTAAAAAAAACTTTTCTCAGCCTTTGTTGAAGAAATAAAAGCTAGTTACATGCTATAAAACTGCTCTCAGTGATAACAATTTGATATTTCAGTAAAACCCTATAGTATCTAGCGTTATTTCTTTTTTTGAGAACAGCACAACTAACCATTATTGTAGATATATGTGCTGCAAGTGAAAGAACATAAGAGATTGATTAAAAGTTCTTATCAAGATGGCTATAGGAATAGGTAGCGGCACGCTTTTGCTTCATCTTATCTTGTTGTTTTCTTGAGACGACAGACACTGACAGCATGAAGTTTAATATTTTTCTTATGTGTAACTTATTTTCACTTTAATCATTTGTTTTCCGTACAAAAAGAAACCTTTAGTGCAAAAAAGTAATTTCTTGAAGGTATGAAGTGTAACTTGAATCGGTGAGTAAGATTATGGAATTAAGAAAGAATATAACAGTTTTAACTCTTATCACAGCTTCAGGTAGAATTCTAGGAATTCTTTCATTAGAAAAAGACATTGTTCTTTGTATATATGAAAAGTGTAAATTCAAAGTTGCCAGAAATGCTTTAGGTAGACTAATTTCGATGTGAACATAGAATAGTTGAATCATTTTACTTTCTCGTTCCGTACACATAGTTTATAGGCCAAAGTGTAGCGAATGTCCCAACAGTTTAGTCTTTTTTAACATTAAACATTATGAAATGGAAAAAAACATATTTTTGAGACTTTTTCTTGGTGATGCACCGCCAGCCAGGAATCATGACAACTTTTGTTACAGTCAACATAATTGCAGTCTGGAATAACTAAAAGTCAAGAATTTTAGCCGCATTGTTTTAAAGAACCAAAATAAATCTTAACTTAAAACAGATGTTCGAATCTAAGAAATCCTTGAGTTAGATAAATAATCACCTTCTGCTGCTAATACCTGTGTTCATTGTCATGGTGGCTTACCTTAATACAATTGTTTATTCTAAATCAATAAATCTGCCTACATACCTACCAATTGACTCATAATAAATGCAAGTAATTCAAAACAAAGCCCATCCATCACAAGTGTCTAATCCCAAAAACCCACAACCAGATAATCCCTTAATTATTACAGGATATCACAATCGCCATAATCTAATATTTAAAGACTTCCACAACCCTTTTCAAAATATTTCTCTTAAAACCAACAAATTGTATATTCAGCAAATAAATTCACATCCGTGCGTCATTGAACATAAACCCAAACAACATAAACATTTAACCATAGGTTATAATCTTATAATATAGCCCCAAAGTATTTACCCGCAATACAAAGTACATTATTATGTTTACGTTACATATAAAAAAAAAAGTTTATGTATTTTGCACCAGCCAGCATACAAAACACAATAGGTATATCCAATTCACATTCGGGAATTGTTTACCCAGATACAATTTCCTGGGCCTAACAGTATAATGTACTTCTAAGGATTCATTATGTCAATTGGAAGGGATAGCATCGATTTCTCTTGCAAAAAGGAAGGAAATCAACTCGAGTGGCAGCAAAACCCAATCACTATAGAATTGATGTTCAAAACTTCCAACTTCCCCCCCCATCCGCACGACAATGAGATTTGCACGAGAAGATATTGGAATTAAGGTCAGTTCGAAATGTCGGGTGGTTGGTACCCTACATGCGATGCTTGGGCCAATTCGTAATACTGCCCAGGGGAAATTTAAGAAAAGCTGCCTTTTGCACACGAACTGGTATCATTTGAGCCTCGAATGAACTTGTATTAAAAAATAATTACATGGTCAATTGGATTTAATTGGGGCATGGTTCCTTCATTTTTTTTTTTTTTTTTTTTTTTTCATTTTTATTACACACAGGATAACCTTCATAAAACTCAGACGGATTTAGACATTGAGTTGAAAAGCCGAAATGCCTTGACGTCATATTGTTGTGTGTGTTGGCATGGTTGAAGTGTGAACACCTTTCTTTTTTCTATATTGTAGAATGGAATATGAGTTAAAGGAAAAGGTATTAAGGTTTCTGGCATATAATGTCACACAAGCAGTAAATTAAAGTCCTGGTTTTTGCTTTAAGCTTTTGAAGACAAAATAAATATAATATGATTTGGGAAGGCCAAGAAAAACTTTTGTTATTTTTAGTTACAAATCAGATTATGAATTTGATTTCAATAAAATGTTATACAATTTTTAAACAAAAATAATATACTAATTTATATTTTGAAGTTTATGTTCCATATATTATTAAAAACTGGAAATAACTCAAATGGAAAGCTTTTGTTAAACCTTTAGCGATGGCAAATTGTTACTGCAATCCAAACTAGACTCTTGATTAGCTCGACCGCATGTTTCTTTTCAATGTTACCCGAGTTATTTTATAAACTGTTACAGTTAGGAAAAATATAGAAGCTTTTTTCTATACAATTTTATACAAGAACCCGTTTCCATGAGAAATTGAAAACCCGAAAAAAACCGAAAATATCATAGTTTTTACTTGCTCTATTGGGCAAGCATGGGTTTCGTGTCAAAAAAAAATTTGAGGTCAAAACCAACATTAGATGATGGAGAAGTCCGAAAAAGTTGTTCGTTATGTTGTTCTTTTATAAAGATAAATTGAAAATTTTTTTTTGAAAAATCGTTTTTTTTTTATGATTTTGAAACAATTTTTTCAAAAAAAAATAAGGTATGCCATTTTCAATACATTATTTATCAACACATAATAGCTTAAGTTTGAAAAAAAAATCACTAGCCCATAATCGAAAAAAAAATTATTTTTCAAAATAACCAAAAGGTAAAATTTTCAATCTTAGTAAATACCTTGTACTACATGAGCAAGTTACTGCGATCCAGTCATGCATTTTATTTATTTATAGCTTTAATTTTGTGGTAGATTAGTTTTTGATAGAAGAAATGGTTTACAAGATAAAAAACGCCCCAAGAATCCAACGTTTTTATTAAACACGTTAGTAAGGGCTACTTTGTTTACAGTTTAGTTTAAGTTTTTTGACTTTGAGGTCGATTTTCTTTTAAAAATGCGTAATAAACGTTACGTTTTATTATTTTTGTTTGTTGCGGAAGAAGCAAACATAAAGAAAAGTCAGTTACAAATTTGCCAAAACTTTTTGAACTTTTTATGATAATTCGGAAAACTTGCAACAGGTAAAATCTTAAAAAAAAGGATTTTTTTTTGTCTAAGTCTCATAAGGCTTACAAAAAGAAATAATGTTTGTTGTTTAAGATATTTTTATTACAAGTGTTAGACGAAGACATGAATTTACGAGCCTGGAGGGTTTTTTCGGCCAATAAGCCTGACATTTCTCGCACTAATTTCATTCTTATTGACAATAAAGCTCAATAAGGATCTTATTTCCGTCTTCTGAATTTTTCTACATAATTTTTTTCCTGTTTAGTTTCTTGCTTTGAATATTTGCTTTATTATTAAAATCGACCAATGATTTTAAATTTTGCTCCGTATGGCTTGCGTAAGATTTTCAATTCTTATTATTTGAAAAAAAAACAAAAAATAAACACCTCAACGAACATAGAAAAAGGTCATCCAACTACAGTAAATAAAATTCAACAAAAGTCATCTGTTTACTTTTTTAAAATAAGCTCCAAAGCTAACATAACTTAAAACTCAAAAGTTATGTCTTACAATTCCAACTTTTCAAAAAGTAACATTCTTTTAATTCCATTCTGATAGGTTTATTGAGATCCAAAAAAGTTTCCTAAAAAAAAAAAAAAAACCAAAACATTTATTTGGCCAGACTTACACTCATACAATCAAGTTGCAAACTCAAGTAACATAATTATTTGCTGAGGTCACAGAAGATTACTCAAAGTGGATGTTAAGTTGACTTGTTTATTGTAAATTATGTAAAATGAAGTGTGGCACCGCACCAACTTCACCCACACTACTAACAAAACTTGTGGTGTGTCCTTAAATTTCTTGCTTGCATTTCTATACAACCACACAACTTATGCAACAAGTTCTTCGTATTTTTCTCCTTGCTCCAACAAGTCCCGTTCAAGTATTATAGTGGTGCTTGCGGTGGTATTGTGAAATACTTCAGTCTATAAAAGTCAGACTAAAGTTATATGTATACAAACCACCACCTCGTGCGCCGCTCCAGAGTTTCTCATCTCCATAAAACCCAGAGGGTATAAATTATGATGCTTAAAAAGTTATCGGTGCACAATTTACGATGACATATTGAGCTGTATTCGGGTGAAAGTTTTTGAATTCATTGCATAAGTTGAAAGTTTTATGAGAGATGAAAAAATAGGTATATATATTTTCCCTCGAGTTTTGAATTAAAAAAAAGTCTTTTTGATATCAAAAAAATTAGATTAAGTGTGAATAGTTTTTCTGAATTAAGTTTATAAGTTTTTCGAGCGCTAGGAAGAAGGACTCAGAGTAAAAGTAAAGGAGTTAATCGAAAAGAGGGTTTGAAGTAAAAAGTTTGAAGTTAAATCAGTTAACATCAGATTCATATTTCATTTTGCTAACTTAATAGGATTGGCTAATATAAGAACCAGAGTGTTATTTTTTCTTATCCACATAAAAGTTGGGACTGCAGAATTGGAATAGGATTCAAAGTTTTAAATAATTTATTAGTTTTAGATATCACTTGATTCAACTCCTGTTTTCAAAGTAAAGTGCGTTATTATGGTTGAGAGTTCAAAGCTGCTTATCTTTGGGTGTAATATTATTTGAAGGGGACTTTTGAATAAATGAAATCGGACCTGGAATTTTTAATTTTTAAATTTTCTTTTCTTGATTGATTTCCTTTACAAGAAAAACTACGAATTTGGGATTAAAAAATAAGAACCGAGTTCATTGCATTCCCTGCAACTACAATTTATTCCAGAGCAGTGATGCCAGACTCTTCCATCTGCCTTGCACACTGCAGTGCATGAAAATGCGCTTTTTGAACACATATTTTTGAACCAATGGATACGGTTATCCTTACGAATGAATAATATTGACCGTGTAAGGGCTGTATTGCACAACATTTTCTGTTTGGGCAGTATTAAAACCAAAATAATATTTTTTTTTGAATTCTAACTCTAGATATATTTTGCATTTCCACCATGAAGCGACTACAGAATAAGTAAAGAGACAAAAGAAATATTGCGCAGTAGGACGGAAAACAATTAAAAAAAAAAATATTAAAATTCAATCAATCTATTATTGAGCAAACTGAAACTCTTGTGCAATACCGCCCTTGTATCACGGTTTATAATATTGCTCAATACTTAATATTGCGCAATAATATTGAGAGATAGACTTTTTTCACTTGTAAAATGACTACAAAATGGACATTCTCCCACAATTTTCAGTTCAAATAAAAAAGTTGGACTGTCAAATACTTAACCAATAACTTGTTCCAGCTTAGAAGACTTCACAAAAAAGAAATAAAAGTTTACTAAGGAAGGCCATTAATTGGTATAAGCTCTATAAGATGAAGCACTCAAAACAGCATATTTTTTCAGTCGAATTACATCAGTCTAGTATAATATCTTAAAAATCCAAGATGCTGGATCAACCACAAATGAAAATTGTCAGTATAGGTTCTTTTCAAATATCAGAAAGGACATTATTATTGTTTTTTTTTTTTTTACAAAATTTCAGATTGACAAAATGTTTCTGAAAAAAATGTTTCTTGCAGTGATTTATTTTGGAAACTCCCCAAAACTAATTCTTCGGGGTTATATTTTCCAGAAACTGCAGAAACGTTGAAAGTTTCGCTTTTTTTGAATTTTTGACCATATTGCGTAACGACAAAATTTTGTTCGTAAACCTCAGATTCAAGTTCACCATCAATTGGTCCTTATCTCAAAAAATGTTTGTCTCTATTCAGGTGACACGCAGTGTATTTCTACTTCATAACTTTCTTGGTAATGGTTGCCAGGTTGGTGCATTTTCTTAAATTTTTTTCAACAACAAAATGGTAGCTTAAATGTAGTGAAATATGAGATTATTCTACCCAAATACTTGCATGTAAGTCTCGTTGGGAGTTGCAGGATGTTTTAACCAAATTCCAAGTCAAAAATAGACAACAAAACAAAAGGATTTTTTTTTCAGATTTATTTTTCAAAAGAATTTTTGTTTTACTAATTGCCACTCTCAGTAGCAACTACACAATATCATACAATTTGTTACAGTTTTTAAATTTTTTTTTCTAAGTAGGTATGCCTTCTACTACGTACATTTATTTAAATTTCGTTTCACTGAATTTTCAAATAAAAATATTGCTTCAATGATATATTTTTTGTTTATTTTGTTCTACATAAAAAGATATTTATTTTTTTTTTTTGAAAGTTTATTTTGTCTTTTCTAGTAAAATTTGGTACATAGGGAAAGTCTAGAATTTATTTTTCTCTCTTTTGTTTGTATTTTTATAAATATTTTGTATTTACATTTTTAAACATAAAAATAATATTTTTATTTTTTTAGAAAATAGACTATTACAAAAAAAGTTACATCACATTTATAGTTATCAATTTTTTTTTATATGTTGCTCTTGTTTTTTTTTTTATAAGTATTGCTTTATTCTACGATATGAAAAGATTCCATCTACATACACTCATACACTCTTATAAAATAATGTTGATTTGGAAAATATATAATATAGAGTCTTTTTTTATGTAAAAGGACTTATAGTTAGAACTAAAAGTTATTGCTTACTGCTTTTGGAATGGTCTCATTGATTGTAGTATTGCTCTATGCTAGGAAATAAACGAGATCAGGGTACTTAGAAGGACTCAGATGATTCTAACTACAGGGATGAGGGTGCAGCTACAACACCTTGTTAGGACGAAATGTCAGGAAGGACAAATATTTGATCCGATGCTGGATCGTCTAGTGATATGGTAGATTTGGGAGCCACCTCCATTGATTTCCAATTACCGGCTGTGGAAGCTTGATTAAGATTGGCACGGGTTTTGTTCGGGGAGGTTCCTCGGTCGTCACCCTCCTCCAGGGCACTCAAACTACATGTGGGAAGAACTCGATGGGGAAATCGTGGTGATCCTCGTACTCGTTCCCGAAGAGTAGGCTGGACAATTGCTATCGAGGGTCGTCTATTCGCTGGCAATTGAAAGTTGACTTTGGTCTCAGGAACTTTTATATATTTTCCAATTTCTCCCACAGAACTGGACGGTCTTTCTATGGTCACTTTGTCGTGCAGAAAGTGCAGTTCAATGGGGGTCACATCAATATCAGTTCCACTTTTTGCCATCGAAAGCTTCTGGATTGGCTTCAAGGTGCTCGGAGTGCTGTAGAGTGCATTACATGAGGCCGTTTCCGATGATGGTATCAGGCGCGAGAACATTCCCATGTGGCTTCGCAGAGCGGCCTTCAGTCCCTTCTGATCTCCCAAGCTGATGGTGGAACCCTTGTTGCTTGATGTAGTTCGCGAGAAAATACCGCGTATTCGATTTATGAAACCAGTCTTTGCCTCTGTGGCTTGTTGATGGGCAAGTCGAAGGTTGAGAAGATCTGCAGCTGGTAGGCAGGATTCATTGATTGTTCGATCTTCAAGTTGGGGCTGGGAAGCGAATGTTACCGAACGACGCATCGTCATTTGCATATATTCGGCAGAAGGCCAGCTGGCTCTTGGAATGACAGGTGGCAGAACGGACAGCAGTAGGTTGGGTATGACGCCACTGATGCTAGGAGTTCGAGATTTACGCTTAGTGGGAGGAATGACTGTCACTTCAGGCTGAAATGGATAATTCCAAATATTTGCTGTGGACTTTCACAAAGCATTTAAGAGTTAAAGGACCCCATTTTTCGTGGGTATAATAAAGGTTTCTCTAGATTTCGTTTGGAACACAACTAAACTCACCTTATGCTGTCCCATAATTGACGTACTTGATGACGTAGCTGTTGACGTACTTGTCTCCAGCATCTTCTCAAGCTTTTTTATCTCTGCATCCAAAGCGATAATCTCTTTTTTGTAAACCCGATTTTGAACTTCCACTCGATATTGTAGTTCCCTTCTGTCATCGACAACAAATCTCCTCGTATTGTATTCCATTTTGAGACCCATGCTATGAATAACCGGGTCAATAATATCATCTAAAGGATAAAAGCATAAAACGATGAATATAGAAACCCAAGGACATCACAATCACTATAATATTTAATCCCCCCCCCCCCCATTTTTTTGAACTTACTTCTTGCCCAAATGTCATGAAGTTTGGGTATAAACAGCAGACATAATGTGGCCGTTGTTGACGTCAAGATGAGCGCTGTGATTGTGATGAAGGCCAGAGTGACACGCTCCGAGATGAGATTGGCCAGGACAACAACAATGCCACTGGTTATTACCACACTATACACAGATACCCCAATGTATTGGGAATCGTTGAGGGCGGGTATCTTTACGTGTCTAGTCTCCCAGGCCATGTACACGCCAACAACTAGCAGCAGTCCCTTGTACGCATACAAAGCCCCCAACCAACTCTGGGTGTGTTGGGAACGACAAACTTCAACCTGTTGAATAGATAGAAAATAGACAAAATGTCCTTTGAATGGCGGTAGACCTAAACAGGATCAACACAACTATACAACAGAGTAACTGATTGCCTATCGATGCGGGTCTTGTCAGTTGTAGTTGTCGGTTCTACTCCCGTAGAGAGTGCGGTATTGTGGCTACAGAAATCAATCTACCATAACGAACAGAACGTAATTACATTTTAAGCTTTCTCTATATACTCCTCGCTGTAGACTCTCCTCCATCTCTTATTATTTCCCTTTGCATCCACACTGTGTCGTCGTCGTGTCGTCGTGGGGCTAGTTTTAGTTTTTGGAATTGAAGCTCTTCTGAGAGGCATGATGGCTTTTGTGTTGTGTGTACTTTGAGGTTTCATCATTATGTCATCGTGGGTATAAAGAGAAAAGAGTGGGCTGAGGAAGGGGTATTTTATTTTATTTAGATTTTATAGAGGTTCACTCTCAGACAAAGCATTTCAATTGAATTGAGTTCGATTTTTGTTACTTTGTTTAGGGGAATTGGATTTTTTTGTTGTTGTTTTTTTCGTTTTTGAAAATGTCAATGACTTTGGGTTTGAAAGATGAGAAAATTATAGAGTAAAATGTTTTCATGAAAATTAAATGGTATTTGGTTGATGAGTTTGGATAAAAGTAAAATAGATTATATTTGAGAATGGCATTTTGGAGCTCCTAATTTTATTTTATTTGTATGATTGAATCGAAGTTTGAGTGACTCTTGTCAATGTTTTTGACCTTCTTGTAAACGATTTAAAGGTTTCAATCAAAATTTTAGTAGGTACAAAAGGTCTTTAGATCTTGAAAGCCAAGACTTGCTAAGTTATAGAAAAAAAAAACAGTTTAGGAAGATACATTTTTAGAAAAAAAATTTTTTTGAAGAACTAAACTAATGCTGAAATTACGCAGCCAATGAAAAATTTTTCTGGTCAGTAGCCAATTTTAAAAATGATCGTGTAATATGACAATAAATGTAATTACAATATTAAAATCAATGTGCAGGGCATGACAACGTCTGCCGGGTCAGCTAGTTAAGATTAAATAAAATGTACAAAGATGAATTAAGATACAAAAGAGAAGATTATGAAAAAACTACAACAGTTTAACCGTTTTAATTTTATCTTAAATTTTAAGCAAAGTGTTTTCTTAAGATCATTGTGTGGTTTGTGCTGAGGCCAGAGGGGTATGCTGTCCCCTGCTTTGGGGGTATGTGCGAGGTTGGGTGTAGATATGCAAAGTTTTTCTTAATTTAATTTAATCTTAATTTAAAGTACTAACAAATCACATTTGAAGACAAAAAGAAAACAACTTAAGGTGGTCCACAACACTTATAGTTTAGTCGCAAATTTTATATTTTTTGTTTTCCCATTACAATTTTGTAATTTATGACTGAAGGCTATTTCAGAAAAAAATTACAGTTTTTTGTTTAAAACCAGGTGCGACATAGACAAAAAAAAAAATCACTAACTAATCCCTTCAAATTGAATACAACTCTGATTTGAGTGAATATGAAAACTCTTAAAAACTGAGCATATCCCTTTTAATAATTTTATTCTCACTATAAATTTGTCATAACTCACATCTTCAACTTGCTAACGATTCTTAATAATCACATTCTTCACTGTCATCTCAAATAAACTGCAATTTGCTTCTACTTAATGTCCAATAAAAAAAAAAAGAATTCCCCATCAATCAATCCAGATGTCGAGTGAATAAAACACCATCACTCAATCAAATTTGCAAAACCTTATCATTTGAGACGTCAATTGCAATCTCATTGAAATATCCAACCAAAAGTTCAACTTCAATACCCAAATCACTTTTACTATACCATCACACCGCACCATACAACGACCACACAAACTGAATTCGGGAAAATCTATGTGATATGATGGTGATGGATGTGGCGCACACTTACCTGCGGTAGATACACAACACTCCTGTCACTGCTACTGATTTCCAATGTTAAATTATTCAAATGTCTTTCCATGGGATCCGTGAAGACCCACAATGTCACAACCAATCCATCAAGCAGCAGCAATGCCCCCACCAGCGATATCAATTGAGTGTCCTGCAGCATTTTGTCTTTGAACACACTACTAGTGCGGGTGAATATCCTGTGGACACGGTAGGTCTTGGCAAACATTGAACCGAAAGCCAACGAAAATCCAGCCGACAGCAGATACACCCGAGCCTATAAAAACGAAAATGAAATTTATTAAAATACAAGTCACACACTTATGTACATACATATGCATAAATGGGAGCAAACGAATATGTAAATTATTGTGAAAGAGGATCACAAAAAAAGGATAACAAAGAGCACTAAAAAAAAAACATGTTTTAAGGGGTTTATTTAAAAAATGGCAATTTAATTTTGTCTGGGCTCAAAGGACAAACATTAAAAGGTCGAAGTCCTTTGAATATGGTTGGTTGGTTTTTGGATAATATGGTTGATAAATTGGCAGCAAGTTTATATACTCTTGAATACTTTTAACAACAACAAAAAAAGGAGCAAAATGACAGTTAATTTATTTCCAATTTCCTGAATCCTGCGTGCCTCTCTTCCTAGTCAATATTGATAAATTTATCTATAAACTGTTTCACATTTCCGCCGCTACCGCTGCCGTGCATGCAGTTGAAAAAACAATTAATCTTACTTAAGAAATCCTGATAGCTACTGCTATCCGTTTTTATATACATTATGTATATACATGCGAAATAGAAAGTTCAAACGGTTGCAAAGAGATAACACGAATAAGCAAACAAATAATGATAGACAAACCCAAGAGTAATAAATACCAATGAAATTCTCTTCGGTTGAATGTATCATGGAGTTTCCACTGGGTCGCACTCATGAACTGTAGCGTATTAGGAAAATAGACGCTGAGGCGGATATGGAAATTGGATTGACATTGTCTGACAATTCATGTCAGGACTTTATGAGCTTTTTTTGTTGGAATTTAAAAGATCATTTTTTTTTTTTTAATGAAAAACAGTTGATTGAAAGGGAATTTTATGAAAAAAAACTGATGAGGTATTATTATTAGAGAAACGATGGGCTTGAGCAGGAATTTTGATTTAAGTTTTGAAACTTACAGTTTTGTAATAAAGGAGATTAAGCAGATTTTTTTAGGTTTTTATTTGATTTTTTTTTTGTTTTGCTTTTGTGTCAAATGCTTAGACTCTTGATTTCACGACTGACCAATGAAGAAAAGTATAATTAACTTATGGATATGATTTTTTACTAAGCCATAAACAATAAAACAAGCTGTTCAATGTTCATGCTCGTGCACAGCTTGACCAAGCTTATGAGACTTGGAGAGAAAAATTCAGAAGCTGTAAGTTTTTTTTTGAGAAAAATCCAGTGATTTTTCTTTAAAAAAATAACCATAAAATAAAATTCGAAAACTAGCATATCCCCAGACGTTTTTGAATTTTTGGACCAAAAATAACGGTACCTGTCATATTTTAATTTAAAAAAAAAACTTATTTTTCCCCAAAATGGCTCCTATGATTTCGACTAAAAAATTCATAACATGTAATTGTTTGGGTAAGGTCTATCTTTTTATGGAAACAACTTTTTTTTCGTTATTAACGGTATCTGCATAGAACCGTTTTCTTTGAATTCTGATTTTCTTCTTTATGACTCGCTCGATTTCAACGATTTTTTTTTTAAATTATGATAGATTTTAAGTTGCTGTAGTAAAAAAATTTATTTTTTTTTTTCAAAAATGGTTTTTGCGAAAACCATTCACTATTTTTTTCAAAATTTAGTTTTAGATGTTGATAAATAATATTTTAAAAATAGCGTACCAATTTGTTCTTTTGTTTAAAAGTCTTTTCAAAATTTTATTTAGAAAAAAAAAAATTAAAAAAAAACGGATCTAACAATTGTAAATTTTTTTTTTTCTAAAATTGTATCTTTTATCTATAAAAGAAATAAAATTGCATTCTTTGTTTTGAGGTCAAATTCATTTAAGAAGCTGTTTTAGTCATTAGAAAGCTTTAATTAATAGGGCTTAGCATATTCAGTTACTCTATCTATGAGCAATTACGTGCGACCAAGTAGCGAATATTGTTTTAATTTAATAATGTTACAACTGTGTTCGTTTTCTTTTCAAAAACTTTGTCGTGTAATTTAAATTATATTATGTTTTGACATACTTGCATATATACCATTTTCTGCTTTTTATTTTACAAAATTGAAATTAACGACGCAATACTTCGTTTCATTTTCAGGTAAAATATGTAGTTGGCATTATTCATTTGCAAGAAAAAAAAAAAAAAAAAAAAAAACAAAAGAAAAAAGCTTTAAGCAATGAAAACTTTTATAATGACATCGCGCTAATGAGGAGTCATATGAAACACGACGTTGCACTTGTTTCAGAATTTAAAAATTAAATTAAAAATACTAAAAAAAAATCTGAAAAAAAAATACTTGAAGGTATACAGAATTACATCCAATTTAAATTGGTAGAAATATAGATTTATTATAATTAAAAAAAAAAATTAATTAATAATAACTAAATAAAATTCTTGATTTTTGTTTTAATAATATAGTATGCCACAAGGAAGACTGAAGCAAAAGGGACAACAGGGTCTGATTCTGGTTCTGTCAAAAAGTGAAACGAAAAGCTTGTCACTTTTTCGCTCAAAAAGCGATTCTGGTTCTGTGAAAAAATGTCTGAAACCTTTATAATGAATAATTTTCTTTCATGGAAAAATTTGGAAGTGAATGTTAAGGTGAAAAAATGAAAACAAATTTTTATACCTGAACTAAAATTAGTAAAAAAAATTAAATACACGTAACCAAAAATTTAAAACTTAATATTGAATGTGAAAATTATTTATTCTATTCATTTATTCACAGTACCTGAATCGGCCCTCTGGAGGGTAGTGATGTTAACATGATGATAACATCTAGAAATACTATTTAAGCCAGTTTACTAAATGGTGATGACACAATAGTTCTGTCACAAAGTCACTTTTCTTAATCAATCAGAATAAAAGCAAGAATTTCTACCGCCCGAACAGAATTAAATAAAGTTAGACATTTCCATATTAAATTGAATAGACACCAACATACTGCTGCAATATTATATGGACGACGATTGAACACACATAAGCAAACATATACTTTGTAAAGGGTGAACTTCTTAAACCCTTTGCTGATTTATTCAATAGGTCGTTATCCAAGGTTGCTTCAGACCTGGAAAACCTACCACAGACCAAGTCTTCACAGTACGCTTGATCTTGAAAAGATACCCAAGAATTAAATATTTATACTCACCATCTGTTCATCGAATTTAAAGCAGCTTAATACAACAGTAAGAATAAGGGAGAACTATATTGAATCATTCTTTGCATTTGGAACCGCGCGAAACTGCTCCAATTTGGATATTTTTTTTATCAAATGTTGGTATTCAAAAATTCTTTAACAACTACAGCCTAAAAAAAATTGCCGCTCTTATCGGCTTTCTTTTTAAACTAAACAATAAGGTTTTTATTGATTTTAAATTTTATAAATGAACAAATAATTTTTATTTCAAAAAAATTTGTTAAAATTTCATATAATAAACTATGCAAAAAAAATTTAAGGTCTGCTTAAGGAAAACAACTAGTAAAGATAGGGACCTTTTTCTACCCATTCAAATGGGAGGGGAAATTTTCTCAAAAAGTTGACTTTTTTGTCTGATAAAAAAAGTGAAGTTGACAATCAAAACGGAGCTAAAGTCACTTTTTTCAATATATTGAGTGTGATGTACAAAAGTTACTGCATTGAATTACCTTGAATATTATAGAATAATTTCACCCTTTTACTCGGTTTCATGTTTCAATTTTTTAGCCTCTGTTTGATAATTGAAGACAGAAATGATTAAAATAAAACTGAAAGAAATAGAGCGGTAGCCAGAAAAACATTCTTTTATTTACTTTTTAAATCAAGTTAATCCTATGAATAGTTTAAGAAAAAATGATTTTTAAATGCAGAATTTTGAAAAAAAAATTCGATCAAAAATTTAAGCTGTTTTTTTTCATTCCCTATCGGGTATGAAAACTCCCGGGGAATTTTGTTCTGTTTTCTCCCAAAAAAACAAAATCCCCCGGAAGTTTCCGTTCCCGATAGGAGTGATTATGTAAAGTTAAATACTTAATACTTGATAAAATGGGAATTTATAATTGAACTCAACAACTCATGTAGGCTGTTTTCCAAATGATTAATTTATTTATGAGTAGTCTTAATAAATCCCAATCCAATAATTAATTTTAAAATTCAGGGGCTAATGAATTAAAAGTTCATTTTCACAGTGAAATCAGAAAATATTATTGAACTGATTGAAGGACCCATGCACTTGCACTCCATTCTTTTCAATTAATATCGATTAATTAATCATTTGAGGAAATATTTCAATAAATTAACCATGATGCTTGCAAAGTGGCTCAATGGGTACTTTTCAGATTTAATACCAGAATCAAACCACCAACTAACCACAAAAAAAAAATCAAAAAGTTAAAAAAATAGAAAAACAAAGTCTATTTTTGTATTTTAAGTAAAATCGAAAAAAAAAGGTGATGTGAACTCACCGTGCAAACTGTTGAGAATGAGTCCTCGGCCGATGGCAGCGTTGAGTAATCCAATCCCAAGAGTATAACGGCTGTGTACACAAGGATACATCCGACAGCGGTAATGTTGCTCAGCTTCGGACTTGAAAGTTTGATTGCCCTGAAAGTGTGCAACCAACCAATAGAGAGTTTGAGGATTGAAAGAAGAATTTTTGTTCGTAATGGAAAAGGCCCCAAAGGGACATGCACAAGTACTCCTTCAAGCGACAATAGCCAATTTCAATTACACTCAACTGCACACACCCAGT
Source organism: Meliscaeva auricollis (assembly GCA_948107695.1). NCBI lineage: Eukaryota > Metazoa > Arthropoda > Insecta > Diptera > Syrphidae > Meliscaeva > Meliscaeva auricollis. Next base: position 15,523,617 of record OX403618.1, read on the forward strand.
GATACACACATACACACATGCACATATTGTTCGTATATATGTAGACTTACTTTAATTTTCGAAAGTGTAGGTTAAAGGCTAAAAAAGCTATAGCTAGAGCTATTCCCACCGACGAAAGGGTAGCAATTGTATAGAAGGCCAATGGAGCAACCGTTGCCACTCGAACTTTGAACACTCGCTTGGCTATTGGCACCTGTCCGGTGTGCCATTTGATGGCATAGCACTTGGGGCAATTGAAATCTAAAAAATCCTCAGCTGGATAGAACAAAGCCACTTGTTCGAGGAAGCCTCGTTGAATTTGATAAAAGGCTGTTGTGCCAATTCGATCGGGACCACTGAATGACACTGGACCCTAAAAATAGACAGAAAAAAAATGTAAGTTAAACAAAAACGTTATTGCAACTAAAATACAAAAAAAAAAAAGATAATTTTAATTTAAAAAAGCCTGAAGGTTGTTCAAATACATTTTTGGTTATTTTCTGAATTTAACTTAAAAATACATCCAATAAATGAGCTGGTTTTTGAAATTACAATACGAGTGGTTTGAAGTAAATCAAACACGTAAATTTTTGCCAATTAAGAATAAACAAAAGGTGTTTTTCTTTTAGAAACAGAGTGGACCATCAGTATTTAAAAAATATACAGAATTAATAGAAATAATAGAACATCAGCATGTTTAAGACAAAAACATTTTTGTACGGTTTTGAAGTTGTAAAAATTAAGAAATAAAAAAAAAAAAAAACTCACTGAAACCCCAAGGAAATCCAATCGTCCCATCTGCTGCAGGAACTCCCAAGCCATATCACTGCGTGTATAATCGAACCGATCCAACTTCGATTGAATTGCGTCACGCTTCCAATGCTCCTCGGCACCTCGCAGCGCCAGTGCAATAGCCCAAACTGCATCATAAGTCTGCGGTGCATACTTCGATACCACATTGCTTATATCAAATTGTGTCATAAGTTCATTGTTGAACATGGCGTTGTTCTGCGGGTGGGTAGCTATTTTAATTATGTCTATCACACGTGCAGTTCAAAGTCAGTAGTTTCCCTTTCAACACTCACCAATCCACTGAGACTGCTGTTGTTGCCAACAATGCTATTGTGGCTGGACACAATTATGAGATTCTCGACAGCTGTCCGTAACTCTGGTACTGTGCACGCTTGTGGCACTCGGTCCCACCACGGTGGACCCATACTCTCCTCATGCAATATCCAAACATAGTCAGCGCCAAACATACGTAGTTTGTGTGCTTCACAAAAAATTCGAGGAGCCAGTTCTTGGGAAAAACTTCCAATGATAATTCTGGTATCTAGTTCCTAAGGGAACAAAAAAAAAAATAAAAAAAAAAAAAAAAAAAAACAAGAAGAGAGAAAAGAAATTATTTCATGTGAATTTGTGAGTAAGTGTGAGAAAGTTAGATTTCTTATGTAGATTTGGTTTGTAGTTTTTTGTTTTTGTTTGGTTTTTGTTTTGCATTTGAGGGTGATGAAACGTACTTTTCATCAAAACATTTAAGTTGAAGAAACACGTTTTATCTCTTTGAAGATAAGTTTAGAACAAACTTACTCTTATGGTTCATGATGGCTATAAAGAGGTAAGGCTTTTGAAGAAATATGGTAAAAGTTTATAATTAATTTAATGAGATGGTTGAAATGAAAGAGTGAAAAGTTTTGTTTAATGAAAAAGGATAAGAATTACAAATGCTAATAGGCTAGGGTCTAGTTTTTTTTTTTTAAACCAAATCTTTCTTTTAAAACAAAAAATTACAAAGACAATAATCTTATGTTGTTTTCTTTAACAAAAATGTTCTATCTTTTGACACTGACATGTGAAAAAAAAACTTACAAACTGGAAGACTGCCTTAATGTTGGATCAAATGTTGCTTATTTAAAAATTCATACCACTATTGAGATTTACCCGAAGACATAGTACTGCCAAAAAGTTGTTAAAAAGATGTCAAACCGCTTATTTATAATAGTTCTAACAACTAAAATAAAAATTAAAATCTCAGGCTTGCAACATTTCAAACCAGTAAAAAATGCTTGTTGAGAAAAGAAGGAAAGAAATCATTTTCACAAAAATAGAAAAAAACGGGGGAAACAGGGCGCAGTCAAGTGGACATTAAAAACTACTTATATCATATCGAACACAGAGTGATTAAAAAGGCGACACCGATTTATGTTGGTTTCTGTATATAATGAGAGGAAACAAAAGAACTGGGAGAAAGAATCTTTGTACTTAACAGTATGTTCCAAATTGGATTTAAGATTTAACTTATTAGTTTCTAGAAACACAATTATTCCCAATATTTTAGGAAAGGAATACAACTGACTTATGTATATCATGTGTGCACTTTTTAGACATCTATGATACAATTATAAATGGTAGCTTTAAGATCATTTAACTGTAAGACTTTTTCTGAAATCAGATTAAGACATACTAGGTTATATCGATTGCTCGAAGGTAAAATTAGTTTTTTTAAATTAACATTAGGCTGACATTAAGTTTTTGCGGGACTTAGTCAGTTTTGCCGGAGACCTTCTTAATACTTCTTCCTTCTAAATACTTTCCACGCACTTTAACGTACACTAGTGAATTGTAAGAAATTACACTACACTGAGGGAAAAAACAACAAGAGTAAAAAAAAATACTTCACAGGAAAACGTGAACAATTTTGGTCTAAAAACGTTTCTACTTTGAATACGAAAAAGGTAAAAAAACATGCCCAGTATAGTTACTAGTCAGTTGAGTTACTAGTCAACAGTCATATTTATTGTGCTATTCTCTCTATTGAAAATAACTCGAATTTGAACCAAGTTACGTCAACGTGAAAATAAACATAACGAAACAACCTAAGCTTTTTACTTTGCAGAAATTGATGCCAGGTTAATATTATTTAAAAACAATATTTTATGTCAGTAACTGGAGTAACGTTGTCACTCTCACTATGTTCAAACTCTTAAAAGAAAGTAAATATAAAACTTAAAAGCAATGACGTTTAAGGCTTTTCAGAATAGAAATCTCTTAATCAATTTTTTTTTTACTCATCATCAAAAAGAATTTTGGAAATTTGAATCTAGATTCTAGTACTTTGGTGCACTCTCCAAAATAAGAATAAAATTAACGTTTATTGGAAATTTCCGAGGAAGCTTTCAGCGCCATCCACTTAAAATTCTATCTTCTTATTCTCAATACAGCAATAAGGTAAATGCTTAAGCCTGACAACATGCACTTTGCTTGCACTCAGCTGAATTACAAAATGTACTAGAGCATCATTACACATTATCCCATCTACCAAGAGCATTTCCAAACTCAAATTTCATTCCCAGAAGAGAACTGCATAGCATATACCCAAACGAACGACGACACATACGTGACGCACCCCACATCACCATATACACTCTGCTGTCTGATTCCATATCACTTAACGTGTGTGTGTGGTAAAGTTGCAAGTCAAAAACCACTAAACATTTGCTTCAATACTCTTCTGTCCCATTAACTTACCCTCAACAGAAGCAATTGCTCTCGAAAATCCGTTTCCGCAAACGTGATAGTTGCAGCACACGATATATTCGCTGCCTCAAGCTCTGTTACCAGGTCGTTTACGGCCAACGAGTGCACTTCTTCGTTCTGGGAGAAAGTTGTCACCGTGTCCCAACCAAATCGACGAATAAATGCAATTCTCGCCGGATTATGAGATGAATCTGGAGCAACAGTGCGATAGAAATAAGGAAATTCCTGACGATCGCTAAGAGCTGGTGATGTCGACCCAAAAGATACCTGCAACGATAGAAATATTTTATATCCACACTTTAATGTATACATTTATACAGAAAAAAAATGAAAATAAAAAAAATTGTTGAACACCATCATCTTCAATGTCATTCAAGTAAATTCTCAAAATGTTATGTTCAAGGATGAGCGAGTGGCGGGCGTGCAATCGAGTGAAGTAATCCTAGAATTGTGTAATGCATGCACACACCAGTTAAGTTATAGTTTAAAGGGCGAACGACGCAAAAGATGCTTCCCTTGATGTAGAAGTTGTGGGTGCTTTTGAAATGTGGAAAACAAAAAAAAAAAGGGATAAACTCTATAATTTAAGCAAAGGATGGAAGGGCCGGGATCCAAGACGTATATAGTTATGAACAATTTCATGGATTATTATTTGAGGAAGTGAAGCATATTTATAAAAGTTAAGTCATTTATATTGGGTTTTCTGGGGTTTCGAAATAGGGTTGCAGATTATAAATTTATCCACTCACCTGTACAATATTCCAGTAGGGTACTACTTTGGCCAGACTTTCGGTTACCTCAGAGCAAGCAGAACCCAATAGCATAACCATTCGTGTTGAGGGTTGTGTATAGATGGCATGGAAGAATCGATCCACTCCCACTCCAGGATCACACTAAAATTATTTCGAAAATATTAATTTTGTTTGGATTAAGAAATTCAAAATGTTTTAGAGTGTAAAATTGTTGCATACAGGAATTGTTCTTGAGGAATAATATTATTTATGGAATGAACAACAATTTGGAAAGCAGTGCCAGATTTGGGACAGTCAAAAATATTCCGGGGAACAACATCATGAAAAGTTCAAATCTTATATCGGGCTAAGCAAAAAATTACAAAACTTACGTCGCGGTGCCATTATATTTTCTGAATTAAGCCGATTGAATTCAAAAATTGCATCGAAAATAATATTTTAACTCAGGTTTTCTAATGATTTTTTAATTTTTTGTTTTGTGGTTTTTTCAAATCACATTTAGTATTCGGAGCATATTTTGAGTTGTTACCAATCTTTACAAAAGAATCAACACTTTAATTATTGTGAACTCAAAATATGAAGTTTTTGAGGTGTTACAAGTCTATGCTCTTAAACGAAAAATTCCTAGCCCGATGAGACTAAATTAATATAAATTGAATGAACGTTTTGTTTGCCAAAGTATTTTAGCCACTTGATGCAACTAAGCTGCATTTGAACAAACCACAGGTTCGAAAATTTTATTTATAGCTCTGTACTACGTACAAGGTTAATTTTTAAAGTTAATAAACGTTAAATTGAAACACAAAATCCGAATTTTTGTAACCTAAGGATATTTTTGAAGCCCATGATGTTTTGATTCAAAGGTCACGTAACAGGAATAATAATTATTTTTATGGTTGGCAACTGCCCTTAAATGCCGTCGCCTAGCTACGGTCATGGTTTAAACTAATAGATCAAAAGAAAGAAGTGAGTGGTTCAGTGCATGTGGTCCTATTCAAGGTACATAAAATAATAATGTGTGTTCATATTTTTTCGTCTTTGGTACATTCTTTATTAGGATTATTAAATTATTTTGTGATTTCAATTTCCATACAAATAATGTTTTAAAAAGTTTTCAGGTTTTTATTAATGCATACCTATATAAATAAAGCAGAAGAATAATAAAGTCAAAAAGCAATTATAATGGGCTTAAATGATGATGATAATTTCATTAGCCCTTACATCAGAACAAAATTTTAAGTTTTTCTTTCCATTTAAATTTCATCCAATATTTATATAAAAACAAAAACATAATTTCAATCTAAAACCCAAAATTAAATACGAAGATTTTTCTCAACAACAACTACATACTCTCTTCCTGCTATTTTAAAATAAAAAGGTCTCACAAAAATTGTAAGCTACCCTTATCCGTAATAAAGTTTGCCTTTCTAGATGAAAAGTAATATAGATTAAAAGAGAAAATTTACGATTTATGAATTAAAAAGCAAAAAAAAAACCTTTTTTTGCATAAAACGATCCTATTTCGGTTTTAATTACACTGTTATAAAATGATGGAAATTGATTTACCAACTTACTGTCTGTGTTTATGATGTTTGAACATGAATAAAAAAATTTATTTAAAATCAATATTTTTCTTTTTGTTAAAAAAAAGAAGAATATTTTAATTCCCCGGGCGGGAATTATATCTAATTATTCATTAGCTGAATAAAAAAAAAATATCTTATAATGATAATTGTTGTTATAAATGCAGGATTTGAATTTAAATCAAAAGTCAACATTGATTTAGAGAAGATCCTCAAAGAAGAATAAGGTATTTTAAAAAAATTATAATATATTTCAATTGTTTTTTTTTTCTAAAACTATGTTAACTCTGAGTAGGTAAATCATTGCCACTTAAGGCAAGACACTTTTTTTTCCATAAGAGGATAAATACAAAAAGGTCTAAGAAACTTGAAGAATTTAACATTCCAAATTTTGTAAAATAATTTGGGTTTAACTTTACTCCCCTACTTCAAAACTGGCACATTCGTTTTTTCAAAATCTTTGTTTTGACTTTTCAAATGATTCATTAATTTGACAAAAATAAAAATGAATTTTATTTAATTTTATAAACTTTGGCTTTGCATTCATCTTCCAAGACACAAGTATGGCAGGGTTCCCGTGCGCCCGGAGTTGCCAATCGATTTTTTAAAATGAGAAAAAAATTGTCAAAACTAAACTTCTTTTTCGCAAGACCGAAATTTTGCATACAGTTGCTTTAGTACATATTAGTTAAGTTAAAAAAAATCACGGTCTGGCAGGGTTGCCGTGGCCCAAAGGGTTGCCAAACGAGCATAAAGTTTTTAATATCGAATAAATTCATAACATAATTTAAGAAATCTACTTAAGTCATTGCTTAAAGTTGATTAAACTATGCGGCTTCCTTTTCACCTTTTAGGGATAAAGGGATAGGACTTTGTTTTCTAGGTTTTGTAATTTCAAAGGGAGGCTTTTAAGTTGATATAAAAGGCAAGATTAACTTTGAAAAAAATTTCAAGTTGAATATATGTACATAGATTAGATTCGAATCAATATTTCAAAAAGACGGTCTAGGTGTAGTTTAACTCATATCTACTAATGCGATTAGAATTAAAAAAAAAAAACAAATCAAAAAAAATCAATCAAACCTAAAAACATAATTGAAATTTTTACGGGTAATTTAACTGCACTCTAATGATTTATATTGCGCTGGGATAATAAATCGTCAAATAAAATTTAAAAATGAAATGCTTTCAAATGGTTAAATCCTTTTGCACTTCCAATCTAAAAATTAGTTTTATTTATAACATTCACCGAGAAAAAAATTTCAAAAAAAAAAAAAATAAAACTCGAATGAAATTGAATAATAGAATTGGATGCCAATTAAAATACCAAACGCTTCCAAAGCATAAAATAAAAACACATCAAACAGAAAAACAACTCATCAAATTTGTTTAACCTTTTAACCATTTTTCTGTGGAAAATTTCATTATTAGTGGATTCGTTTAGCTCTAGGCTAAGCAAGTATTACACTTTTCACAACCTACACATCAGAATCCCACCACACTACACCACTCCCTTTGACCTGTGACCCGTAAATATTCCACTGTTAAGCTCTAAAGCTTCCGCAAATGCTATAAACGTTTCATTTTGTATCTGAATAGAAAACTGCAATGGGTATTGATGGAATTGAAATATACAACTGCCCAGATGCAACAAAAATAGATAAAAAAAAAAAGAAAACCACTCACCTGAGTATCATTCGTCACCAGCTCCAACGTATAGCCCGGCAACAGTCGTTTTCGATTTATATGCTGCACAGCCATCATGGCTGCCCCCAATTCACTAAGCCCATCCGGTCGGGGCCCATGCCTTGTTGATAGTTCAAACAATCCCAACAGAACGATTTTGCCATTGCTTGCGATGCCACTTCTTCGAAATTTGCGTTCGTTCTCAAACACCTGGTTTACTTTGAAGGGAAACGGTTGCAGGTGGTGCTGCTGCTGTTGGTTGATGAGGTGTTGCTGCTGTGGATGACCGTGAGCGGCGTGCATCCTCAAAGACAGCTCACGACGAGTATCCTTTGGTTTAATCTTTTTTGTCCTATTGAACTTCCAGTGCAGAAGATTGCTTGCTGTTGTAGTTGGTAACAACAACACCGATGACGACAACGACAAGGACGAGTGTCCTTTGATTGTTTGCTCTATGGACAAGGAAAGCCGGGGGCTGCTGGTTGGTATGCTGGTGTCGTCGTCGTTGTCGTCGTCGTCTTTGTTGGTTTTCTGCACTTTCACACACGGACGGACAGAATTGTTATCACTTTGATTACATGCAGACTTATCGACAAGGCTTTGGTTAAAATTTGGATTTTCTACCTCAGCTATTCTCTGGCTACCGTTAGTTTTGATTATTTCCAGTTCTGGTGGTTGGTTGTTTGCTTTGAGGTTAGACCTTTCGTCACCGGTATTGGCAAAACTTATGGTCGAAAGATGGTGAAGGATAATCAAGATCAGATCCAAGGATATGGCCAAATGTTTTGCCATAATCGTAAAACTATTACGGACAATGCTCCTGATGCGGACACCATTAGAATTATTTCCAAGAATTTCCCAAAAGTGTTTTTCCTTTCACATATTTTTGTGTGATTGTGAGGTTGGAGATGTATAATTTCGGTTTGACTTGATGTATTTCTTGTAATTACTCCAAAGTGTCCTTAAGGATACCTGATTGTGTATATGAGAAGGCTGCGGATGTCATCATCTTTATTATCATCGCCAGAAACCTCCTCCCTTTTGTCTCATTACGGAGGCCATCAAGTCTCCAAGTGGTGATGATGGAAGTATGGAAAAGGGATATTTTATTGCTGATGGTTCAAGGACATCTTGTGGGCTAATTTTGTTTGCTTTTCTTTCTTGTCAGGATCTCTCTTTTGATACAAACTACAATAATTTCGTTTTGATGCTGTCAAGGATATCCAAATTGCTTATTTTATTTTTACACGAAACGTTTCGTTCTTAGTTTCGATGGTAATGGCCGGTTGGTTGGGTCGGTGGGTGAAATGGTTCACAAGAGAGATAGAAAGAGAAAGGAAAAGTCCTTTGATGCTTCTGCTGATGCTTCACGGTGGTTTAATTATTTTGCTTCAATACCTGCAAGAACACACAAGAAAGGTTAAAGTTATATTTCAGAGTCTGACGATGACGGAACGACGAGCGTAAAATTTATTGTTGTACAATCTACGGCTATATAATAATTTTGTATGAGTACTTATTCCTGGAATCGTTATCCTACGAGTAAAATGAGCTTTTTTGATTTAATTTTTGCAATTTAGCTTTGTAATAAATTTTACATGAAAACGATAAAGAGTAAGAGAGAGGGAGAGAGATGAAGATGAAATTCAAAATATTGTGCTATTAAGCATAAAAGGTCAAATGGGAAATTAATATTTTAGTTAATTCTGTGATTTTATTAATTTATCAGTGTGATTTATTTATTTTGTAAATATTATTTTATTTGCAGTACCAAAACAATGGTTTTTGGGTTTTGCTTAAGTGCATATTTACTATAAACAAAAAAAAAAAACAACGTTTAACATTAACAAGAGCCATTAACAGAAAATTCTTTTCATAATATTTATAATTATATTTTAACAACGAGTAGAATTAAATAATCGGATTTTGATATTTAAGGATAAATTGAGTTTTATATTATTGTTTAACATTTTCAGTTAACACCTAAGGGTAGGAAGTTGAAATTATATTCTCGCGGTCTCTCGAAATAAAAAACTGTGCATGGGGCTTCAATAATTCAGTGCAGTTGGTGGAATTTTGAAACAAGTTATTATTAAAATACAACAAAAAAATATTCCTGTCAAAGAGATGATAAAGTGAACATTAATTCGTGGCATTAAATTTATTTTTTATTGAACCTCTATCGACAGAAGTTTTAATGTTTTTTTTTTGTATTCACAATACAAATAAATAAAATATCATAAAAAAAAAATACGTCGCACAACAGCAATATCTTCATTTGATTGGTACCTACATATGTTTTTTTTATAAGTATTAATATGTTTAATAAATCGATGAAGTAAAATATTTTTTTTTTTTTAACGGGCCTATAGATTTTTCAAAAAAAAAAATCTAAAAATGTATCATTATAGGAAGAATCATATTGTGAAATACATTAGCCCTTAGAATCAGGCCTCCTTGGAGTTTGTCAAGTGATTTAATGAAACCGTTGGGACTCGTGCTTTCCATTTCTGCAGACTAAGCTGTGGTTCTTTGTGAGATGGTTGCATCATAAATGTATTTTTTTATGTTTTCATACAAACTAAGAGACAATCTATGAATAAACCCTTGGCGTAATGGTTAGTGTGATGGACTATTTTAGCCGAAATAGAAATGACACTAGGAAAAACACAATCACTTACATCCATATTATTCGCGACAATGATAGGAATTTCAAAAATTATTCAAACTTAATTTATGAATCACGCAATGTAAGCAAAAAAAAAAGATATGAACAACGAATGTTATGAATTAGAAGTAAGTATTCTTTGTCGTGGAATCAGGACAGTTTAAGGAGGCGAAAATGATATTATAGCCATGTACATATTTAGTGAGTTATGGGCATTCGAAAAAAATTCAAAAAATGGTCACCCTGTGACGATCTCTCATTACAAATCTTATTTTTTCTCAATTTTGTTGTTGTTTTGGAACCTTGACTAACCCTGCTAACAATTGCATTCAAAAATTTAAACACAACTGCACCAGTTTTAAAGAAAATATCATTTTTTTGACTAACTAAGAACTCAAAAATTTTTCATGACCCTAATTCAATGGACTGTAGTTTTAAAAAAAAAATGTTGACAAGTTTCCTTAAAATTTGGCTTGTTTTGATCCTTATTTTAAAATAGTGTAAAGTTTTTGAAAAAAATCATAACTCAAGGAAACAAAAATCTTTTTCTCAAAGTAACCCGGTCATAAGATAATTATTTTTATTTCATATAAAAAAACTTTGAGTGCACTCTAGGCTTTCTCATGTCTACGTTAAAGGTCGACGGGGGTGAACAGTAATTTATAAGTAACTACTAACAGGCCTAGAGTACCGCGGGCTTTCAGGTAGTGATTCATTTCTTTTATTTTGGTTTAAGTTTTATATAAAATCAATTTTCTAACAAAAATTAACAAATATTCAAACTTCTTAAAGAAGATCGGTTTATAAGTTTACTCCAACAGGCTCCGTATTTTTTTGGTTCAGCTTGGCGAAGTTTTGGATCGGTTTTGAGTAGACTTTTTCATTTAATACCCTTTAAAAAAAAAAATCCGGAGGGTTTAAGTCATGTAAACTAATCGATCTAACGCCTTTGCAGAGAAGTATGACTTCATTAAATACAACAACAAATGCATCATATTTTTGCTTAACACAATAACTTGCGTTATACACCCTGTATAAAGTCAATTTTATCTATGGCATGCAGTTTAAATTAAAGAAACAATTATTTCCCTGTCTGTCTGTTCTGAAAACATGGTTATTCCATTAAACTTGAAGATCATATTTTCCTTTTTCTTTTCACTTCTTCAATAGAGCAATTTATTAGACCATGAAGCAGAAAATGGTTCCCTTTAAATGACTGATAATTCTGGCACACCTTTCCAATAATAGTTATAAGTTCATTTCGTAGTAAATAATTTCAAATATACTTAAAACAAATTAATTTATTATGATTGAATTGAAGCAAATACATTTCTAACTTGAAAATTCTCTTTTACCATTTAAAACATCTGTGAATGAACCCCGCCATCCTACCCATCAGAGTTCTGCTAAAAGAGCTTCAAAGTACCTACTTTAGAATAGCCCTTATTTAAGGACAACATTTGAAAAACATCAATGAAATTACTACTTTTCTCACCTTTTCGCACTTAAAATCATATCCACAAACAAAAACGAATAAAAGTAAAAAGGAGGAAAAAAAAAATAAATCGAAATCATTTTAAATTGAACAATTTTCATTTCCACTTCAATTTGAGTTTGAGCAATACAAACGGAAATGATGTCTTCAATCCTATTCAAACTGATTCTATCACAGACATTTTTAACATCACCAAACTCGAACAGCGAGAGGCAACCGTTTTCTTTTTTCAACACTTGGAATGATTGCACAAAAGGATTTCTATTTTTTTTTTTCTTATTACTCTTTACTATATAATATAAACGTACTCTATGCTTTCCGTTAATCCTTTTAAACTTACTAAATATTGAATTTTGCAATTCGAAGCATCCGCTCAAGGAAAAAGTTCAAAAAGGTGAGATGGTTAAGGGTGGGTAACACGGCAGACGAAGTGTAAAAGTAACGACTTTGTGTAGGCTTTATAGAGAAAGGATCATAAAAAATCTTATTGCTTTGGATGTTAAACTTCCCACACACACGCCTCGCTGAGCGAAAGGTTGAGTACACCAGACCGTTTTAATACTTATTGCATATATTTTTTTTTTTTTTTATAACCAAATCGATTGACTGAGCTGTATAAGCTTAACATTTTCTTTTCGTTCTTACCTATGAGGAACGAGGAATCCTACCTAGGAGGCATAATTTTGTTTCTTTGTTTAACAGCTTTAGTTTATAGCCGCTCAGCAATCACAATCCTTGTTATAATCCTTCGAACAAAATGAATAAATATATATTTTTTTTAATATTGTTCAAAAGATATAAAATTAAGCCTCTGGAGTGGATTTTATTCGGTAGCTGTTTTTTAAGTTAAAGCGCATAAGTATTAAAATGGATTTGATGTATTTTCAGTCTTTTTATTTGAGAAATACATGGCAGGTTCTTATCGCATAAGGACACAATAAATTTGAGAATATTTTTGGAGGCAAATAAATTTATCAGAAATATTTGGCGTAAATATTTTTTTGTAAGTAAAAATACGCGGATAATGCTTTGCCATTATTAAACATACACATTCAAATTTGTTTTATTTTCAATGCTTCAATTTTTTGTTAAAGATTTTAATTTTATATTACTCTAAATAGATGCCCGATCCAATTTCGCAGTAGTTTTTTTGTTGCTAGATACGGTGGTCTATCTTCTACTTTTATTATTTCTATTTTATTTCTGTTAAAGTTAATTTCATGCAAGCTGTTTTACCATCACTCTTTACCATTAACCACAAATAAAATCTTCAATTACTTATTTCACAACTATTTAACTTTATCACTATCTAAATGAAACGGTCTCGTTCTCCCTTTATTTAGACCTAAAGCTAGTCTTCTAGAAATTTACTTGCTACAAGATGGCACTTCTATCATTTAGCGTTATTTTTTTTTTTTGTTTTAGGTGTGCTTACTGCTTACATTCAATACAATACTTTCCTTGAAATCAAAAAAAAAATTTATGAAAATCCTGCAAAAATCAATTTATGCTCCAAATCTTCTAATACTTATGGGTGCTCCAAAAAATAATAATCCAACCCAAAAATCATCCGGAATCATTGCAGTTATCGATATATTTGTTAAGTTTCTTTGAAAATTTCGAAAAAATCTTTTTTTTAATTAATATCCTCCGTTTATAATTGATTTTTTTTTTCACAATTTTGGCAATTAAAAATTGTAACGTTTATGCAATTCTTTATTAATAAATATGTATATACACATATAAGCACATAAATGTTAAAGTTCTTAAATCTTAAAGAATATTACATACTTTTTCCAATACGTTTTTCTTGACAATTTACATAAGTAGCAAGTAGGTATTTAATTTTTCATTTGGCCCATCTTTTTCTAGAAACTTTCTGATTTTGTTTTAAAACAAAATGTCAAATAATTTTTATGATTTTTTTTCTAGGTATATAAAATGTGGTTAGTCGATTACGGGTGCTAATCTATCTGCCACAGATCTCGTTTTTTATAATAATTTTACACATTTTTTTACGACTTAAACAGAAAGCAAGCATTTTATGGGTAGTAAAAAAGTGAAAGTAATAAAAGTAGAAGAATTTATCCTAAAACCAAAGTCAAAAAATTTCTTGTCAAATTTCAAATTGTTTGTCATCAAAATAATATCTATGTAATATGCCTATAGGGTTTAATGCAACACTAAAAAAATATGAAATATTTCTAGGGAGGGTTGAAATTTGATGAGAAAAGAAAAACCGTCAGAGTAAGTCTCACCAAGACATTATTTAATATTGAGTAAAATCTGCTTGACTGTAGTTTTGAAGATTTAATGGCTATAATATCTTTTTAGAAGCTTAGGATAGTAAAATAATAATAACAATAATTTAACTCTGGTCCTTTTCTTAAAAATGTATTCAAAACTACTAAAAGGGTATTATGGACCAACAAAAATAGTTTTGAGTAACTAACTCCAATTAATTATGATTTCTTTGGAGTAATTAAATATTCTTCAATTTTCTGCTTTCATGTTATGTTTGCACTACTAAATTGACCTCAATTCAAGTCATGTTACTGGGAAAATATTCAGCCAGGGTCCTGCTTAATGACACCAAGTGGTAAAAGACAAGCAAAAAAGGTAAAAAAGGTGACATGATAATGAATTCCTCGAAAGAAAACATTCCTTGTGAGATATCAGGTACTGGGTGCTGGATCCTATCAATCTGAAAGGACACTTTCAATCTAAAAGAAACTTAGTTCAAATGAGAAATCACTTCCGAAAACAAAGAGGATAAAAATAAAACGGATTCGAGGGTTTTTCTGCAGAACTCTTGTCAGCAGTGCCAATATCATAGAGCGAGTCGTCTAATGTGCGATCAGGCAAGGCTGCATGCTATCACCAATATTTTTAAAAGTAGAAACGTTTTTGATTTTAGAATTTCCGTGCTTAGACCCAAATTGCTGACGTTTTACTTTGATTAAAAGTATTTGTGTTTTTATTCTACATTGTTTTTGCCCTCAGTGTACGTGAAAAACGAAACTGATTAGTTTTGCTCTTGAATCGTGATACATAATTATCTACTCAAGTTAATATTTCAGGACAGCTGTTAGATATAGTGAAAAACTTCCAATATGTTCGAAGTTTTGTCACTGTAGAAGGCAGAACTAAATATGACATCAACAGTCGTATTGGACAGAACCTGCTGTTCAAGGAAAAAACTGCGAATTTGCAGCTGAAATGTTTATTAATTTGGGAACTTCCAGAGTGAAAAGTCACATCTGATGTCACAAGAAAATTGCAAGGATTATTATGTAGTCTAACCATTTATCAATTGATGAACTTTATAAAAGACCGAACCCAGAAATCCGTAAACAGTTGCACTTCGAAAAGACCAAATACTATTATATTGCAAGCCTAGTGATGAAGTTTAACCCATGATGAAGTTACACAGAAAGGTAGAAGAGGTAGATTAAAGTCACTCAAGAGAAACAACCAGAAGCAAAGCGTGTAAAAGAACCTGAACAACTAGAGGAGGTTAAGTGTAAGATAAAATACATTTCCAGCCAAAATCAAATAATACCAAAACAAAAGAGTTTAGGAAGCTCAATTCTTTGACGTTAGGAAATTAGATCACACAATTATATTTTTGAGTTTTTGATTGAATAAGAATAAGCTCTTGATTCTATATGTTTCTGATTTCTGACTTCAGACCTTTTTGCCCGACGGCTTCGTTATGACAAACAATTTTACTGTTTCGACAAAATTATGTCGAACTCATCAAAGTCCCTGTTTAGGAGCAAAATGTTTATACATAATTTTTGTACGCAGTCAATCAAGAACACTCCTATAAGTGTTCTATAGGGGTTTTCGTACGAAAAACAAAATCAATACCACACCAGTGTGAGTTATAGAAGAAAAATGTGCACAAATGAATTTTGGTTGTGGCTCATTCAATTTCAGGATCCATCAACAAAAGTAACAAATTGTTGCTTCATTGCGAATGAAATACACAACATGCGTCAAGTTGAAAAGGTTATTTACTTGTTACCATCATGATAATATATAGGTTCAGAGAAGATACTTCAGCTTAAACCCATGGTTAAACATGGATGCTTCTGGTGTGTAAAGGAAATGAAATACTGGATGAGATGCAGAGCATCCTTCTGTTCTGATGATGGCAGGAATATAATACATACATGTATTTGGCAAGTTATTGAATAAAAATTGTTGTTGCTTGGTGTTGTTGTACCTAGAGTTTGTTTTTTTGTTTAAATACAAACAAAAATGTACCAGATCATTTATGCATTATATTTGCCCAAGAAGCTAAAGAAAGAATTTTATATATACGATTAGTGACAGGACTGTGGTGTGTAGTTGTTATCCTGAAACAGGAATGGAGCTATAAATACACCTGATGAAGGAGTTCATCTCTAGCATAAGTGCATAGATATTTTATTTTCTGAAAATTGTTTCTTTATTTTTTTTTTTTTTTGTTATTGGTATTTGTTCAGCCCTTGAGAACCTTTTCGTGTTCTTGAAAATATCTTCAGGCATTGCATGCATGGAGACTTTTCTGATAGATTTTCGGTTTATTTATTATTTCAATGAAAATCTATTTTTGTGGTTTTGTGTTTTTTTTTGTCTTGTTTTGACATTGCCTTGGAATCTTATAAAAAGTTTATCCGGTTTTTGGAGAGGGAGAAGAATTCGATGTACATAGATGTAGAAGAGTCATTCCATTCCCTACAGTTTTAGTACCTTTATCATGTAAGTTGCTATTGTAGTAAAAATAAGAAGCAAATGTGTGTTAATGGAAAGGCAGTGACTATTACACATGTAGAAAAGGAAGTCAATTCATTGAAGCTCACTTTTGTGCAAAAGTGTATAGCTTAGGTTTACATAAATTAAAACAAAGTCTTTCCAAAAACATAGATAAGTGTTTTTTTGCGTTTCTTATAGAAGAAGATTTATATATCTAAAGAAAGACAGTAAGAAACTTATTATTACAAGAAAATGCAAGAGAATGAACAAATAACTTTTCGTAAGTGAGCTCTACTGAAATTGATAATATTAATAAAACGTGACTTTTTGTAAATTGGACTTCTTTGACAAAAACTTATTTAATTTTATTAGTCTTGTTTTTTTATTGTGTGTGTTAATCTTTTTGGGTCATTAAACGACACTTTGAGCTATAGAATATACATTTTTTTCTATTTGGAGCATTCCATTGTAACATACAAATTCGTAGAAATAATCGAAAAGAATTTACAAAAAAGTATTCAAGTGACAACATATTTACTTTTTGGAGAGCTATTTTTCATAGCTGGGGGTATACTCATCAAATCCAGGGTTTAACTAAAGAAAACTAAAGAAGCAACAAACTTTAGCCTTTGAGGTTATTTTTATTCATATCACTTTAAATGTGGCTTACAATGTTTGGCTTTTACAATACTTGATACATTATAAAACAATTCAAATTAATAAGCTTATAATTGGGTTGACTGAGTACTCAGGCGTCACTATAAACCACCGCTCGAGGAAACAGGCATCATTATTATATACCACAGTCTGGGGTAGCAGGCGTCACTACTACTATAGTGTATAAAGGACCTTATCAATACTTTTATTATTGATTTCAAAAATACTAAACCAAATAATTACAAAAAGTTGGTAAATGACATGATAAATGACGTGACCTACACTACAATAACATTTTTTTTTGTTCAAAAAGTGGTTTTGAGCACTTGCACATGTGTCGTTTTTGATATTATTATAATATGTACTTCTACTTACCGATCTTCACAGAATATCCCATTTAATCATAGGATAAAGCCCCAAAATCGATTTTAAAACATAGGAAATTATTTTTAAAATTTAACTAAAACTAAATGTGTTGAAAACAGGAATTGGTAATCATTTGTATGATTCTATTTTATTGAATTAATTCGTTTTAAAAGTTTGGGGTTTTTTTCTTGATCCTTAAATGAAATATCTTTTTGATGTCGAAATTTTAACTTTTATTGTTGCTGGCATGTTGTTGCTTGAGTTGTATCCGTTGCGTACTGATTTAAACACAGGAACAAAGAATTAGGAAGTTTTTCGAGAAGTCTCTCAAGACAAATAAGACTAAGTACTTACTACTCATTGAAAGATAGACTTCCCATGAAATAGAGTTGTACTTTGTACAATGAAATATTAAATTCCCATTTGAATCATGAATATCTAGCTTCTAGCTACAGCTCCTATGTTATGGATGTAACCACATTTTTGGGGAAAATACATGTTTTTTTTATAAATATGTATATTTAAAGTTTCTTTAAAACAATGTTTTGTTTTCATGTGAAAAAAAAAGTTTTAAATCTCACTAAAGTTGAAAATTGTGAAATAAAAAAAAAAAAAATTAAAATTCTAAAGGACAAGTTAAAACCCATTGGGCTTACCACCAAAAGCATTAACTACAACAACAATAAAAAGAAGGTATATACTATGAAGAACAAATGATTTACTTTTAGCTTGAAGCGTTTTTTTTCTTTCTTGCAAATAAAACACAACAAAAACTCAGCAAAAATATACTCAACTTATAAGTTTTTTACATTTTTATCCTGGAAACATAGGGTAAATTGAATGTTATAAACCAAACTAAACAAACAAACAAAAAAATTTACAAAAAATTATTTTTATAAGTGTAGTTTAGCCTCAAAAGTTGTTTTTTTTTTTTAAACCGGCAGCAAATTGTGGGTATAGGTATATGAAATTTGTACAAAAATTATTTTAAATTGGATCACTTTAAACTTCCCATGCTCCTTTATAAAACAGTCATAATGATTTCTCTTTTCATGTTTCGTTCTTAAGAAATGTCAAAAACTGACATTATAGACTATACGTAGGGTATCGTGAATTTCAAAGGAATCTCATATATATGTTTTTTTCGTCATATTATTTACTCTTTGTTTCTTAATGATTTCATCTCTTTGCCTCTGGGCGAAATGGAGAAAACAAAATGAAGGTATAAGGATGGTGGTGACAGCTTCCATAGGCACACACAGTTTTCTACTCTTGACACAAATTGCTGTTGTGTTGTTGAAACTATTCTATGTGAGCTTTAAAAGCGCAAAATCTTGCTTGGCTGCATAAATTTAGGTTAAGAAAAAAAAAAAAATGAAAAAAATAAACAGAAATCATGATACAAAATATAACAAGGACAATGTCCCCATATATTTTGAATTTTTTTATTTTTTTTTTTTTGAGTGAAAAGAAAGAGGAAAAAAATCACAATAGAAAAAGATAGAGAATAAACTCTTGGCTTTTTATATGCTGCATAAATAAGCCTTTGCTTGAGCGGTGTCCTTAATTAAAGAATTCACTCACAACTATAGCTATTCTTCATTTTTTTTTTACATCCTGGCTTAGGAGGATGCCGAGGAGGATGGCAGTGAGCTCATCACTGCGCTAGTTCACCATGACATCTATTCATGGGCATAAAAGGAGATTAGCCTGTGGAATATTATGTCGGTGGTGGGTGGATTTTTTTTTTTTTTATTATTTTTGTTAAAGGCCTGCACTGTGTGCAGCACACAGGATATAACTATCAACTTCCGCTGTGAGTGTGGAAATAAAACATACTGACTGGGCTGACTCTTGAGAGAGTAAACACTCAAAGTCACGTCAGGATGTTCATTGTATTGTTATGTGATGTGATGTGATGCGATATGATGAGTATGATGTGATATATCATACAATTTTAATTTGTTTGCTTTTTTTTTTGTTTTACTAAATCTACGTGATTAAGTTGGATGATTAAAATAGAATTCTATTTAAATGCAGTCCACAATACGAGAGTTTATTTTGATTTATAGAAATCTTCTTTGTTTAAATATCGATAAATGTTAACGGAAATTTATAATGAAGGCAATTTTTTCATTTAATGCTTCCGACGCTACTAGGAATGAATTCTCCTTTATTGGTAGTTTCAATACAAAAATAGTGTAGTTGGCATTAATATTATCCAAAGGTCGCACAGTTGTCCAAAGAAGAAAAAGTCGTGACAAAAATACAAAATCCGAAAAACTAAATTTAAAGTAACTAGCTAAAACTAAAATTAAATAAAATTGCTTTTTTAATGGTTCGCTCTTGTTCTGTGTAGAAGTAAGTTTCAGGTATTTCGATTGTTTTCGACTCAATTAGTTTCTCAGTAATCAAAGTGCATAACACCAACTTCCTGCTAGGTATATCAAAACCAAACCACAAAAGCTTTATACTTGATTAGATCCTTTTACGTGTGCCATTTGCAAAATGTTTAACACAAAGCCAAAAGCAAATACCAATCAATTCAAATGAGCGTCAAAAACGTCTAACATTCACGCAAGAAGGGATTTACCTTCCTTTATATAAGTACCTACTACATACCTATTGCTATTACCCATTCGCGTATATATACCGCTATTGAATTTTGTTTTTTACAAACGGTAAACGGATGCTTTCAATATGGTGTTTTCTGGCGTTGAGAGCTCTGATCCAAAAGTTTGGAATACTTTGGTTCACAAAAGATAAACTTCAATAGTAAACTTCGTCCTGGAAGAGTGTGTACCTAATTTGTGAAGGTATCTCTCTCGCACACTTCTTTGTGATGCTTTGTGGCCTGAGGTCGTTAGACGTGCTGCTTCGAACCTATAGATAGTTCATTGCTAGAAATGTGAAAGTGTAACATACTTTGAAGTCAGCGGCGGCATTATTCAAATTCCTTCACATTTTGTTTCCCTTTTTTTTTCAGTTTAAAAAAACTTTTTCAGTTTGAAAAACTTTTTCCTTTAATCCTCGTTTTTGAAGTTTTGTGTACTTTATTTTTTTTTTTTTGAATATTTGCAAAGTGCATTTAATTATTTTGTTCTACAAGATAAATTCCCCGTCGATTTCATCTTCATAGCAATTTTATAAAGTTGAAATTTTCTTGACAAGAACACAGCACAGTGCACATCAAATTTAGTTTGCAAAGAATTTACCTGTTCCTGGCATTGACATACAATGGCCGCTAGGCTTCTTCTACTATACTAGGTACGACGAGATGTCTTTAAGTGTTCCGTCTTATGGAATAGGCAAAAGGACATATATACAAACAAAAATAATAATCCCAGACAATAAGATGAGAAACTTTTGCAGTATTGTGTATTTTGTGGATTCTTGCTGAACAACACAGGATATAACTTTTTCACAAAACACAATCAAAAAGTCACAAAGATTCCTATGTGTCATTTAGCTTCAGGTGAATTTGAATTGGTAGTGGCGATGTAGTGGGGAATACACTTGCACAGAATATACATAAATCCGATTCCAAGCAAGCCCAGACAGATTGGATTTCACTAAAACTAAGACCTAAGACCGAAGGATGTTATGCTGAACTGGCATAATATTTAAGTTTTTTTCTTCTTCTTCTATATTTTTCTTTTAGTTTTCTCAAGTCTTGTCAAGAATAAAAACAAACGAAAAAAGAAAAAACTTAACTTAAAATTTGTTTATATTTTTCTTTGTGTTTTGTTTTTATTAAGAAAAGACTCGATGTCATGGCCGAAAGGTAGAAGGATCATTTATCATTTGGTTTATGGGATACAAAATTGGAGGAGAAATATTAATTTTAGTTTAAAGTTTCCAAAAAGGGTTCCCCAG